>JAIFZK010000013.1:12262500-12655000 GCA_027481765.1 Tenualosa thibaudeaui
ATTTGGCCTATGCGTTTAACACCCATTTCTGGATGTGTATACATACTCATGCTTGTGTGTGTGGACGTTGCCTGTGTCCAATGTGTGCAGTGAACAGCTTTGGTGATGACGGGGAGCAGTCGAGCTCGTCGGACAGCGACGACGACGTGGCGAAGCAGTTTGAGATCTCCGTGTCACGTTCACAAAGCTTTCGTTCGGCTGCCAACGAGGCCAACACCATGCAGGGTGCGTCGGGGCGACATCACAAGTTCACGCGACTCCTCTCCGACCAGGAAGAAGGCACCACTGAACCCTCAGACTGTGAGGGTATGTACTGACACACACACACATACATGCACTAATGGAGATGTATACACATAGCAATACACATGCATACACCCACATACATCTTATGCAAACACATAAACATGCACAATAACATTACAATCACAATACCATGTAAACACACACATGGCCTTGCAGTGTTGCACAGATGATTATATTTGGACAAATGATACATATTAATTAATATCCTGCATGTATCATGAAGATGCATGAAGATAATCACAGAGATGCATTCACCAGGGAATTATGCACACTTTGACCTAGATACATTTGTTTGTTGACAAGTAGGTGGTGACAACCATGTTCATCTGCCCTCATAAACATGTCTTCCCTCAGAGTGACTTACAGTGCATACTGTAAACAGCATGTAAATAGTCTTAATCAAGCCTAATCTCATTAATCCTCCCCTTATGGACCTACTGGCCTGATACCCCCATGTAAATAACATGACCGGCTAACAGATTAGCGCTCCAGATCAGCTCAGATTAAGCTTCACAGACCGGGCTCTTACTGCATACAACAGGAGATTGAGTGAGTGAGTGAGTGAGTGAGTCCTGTCCAGATGTTTCATTAGGGACGCCCAGTCTACACTTCCAGATGTGCTGTGTTATGGCATGGCTGGGGGAAATTAATGCGGATTAACCCTTTAAAAGAGGCATAGGCTGTGTTGTGTGATTTTGATTGACAGGTCAGGGGCACATCAGAAAAGGGCAAGTTGGGCTCCAAAGGGTTATGGCTCTGTTTGGAAGGGTTCAACAAACAGGTGTTCACTACAGTTGTCTGGGTCAGACGTGCAGGAAGTCACCAGAGACAGACATCTGGGTGGGGTGTTACTGAAATGACAGTCTAGGTCTCTGTTATGAGAGATAGCATTGATGTGGATGTCAGAGAGGCAAGCCAATATATCAAGCCATCAACTAGAAAAAGCATATCCTCAGGGGAGTCAGAAGAGAAATACTGTTCAAGCAATACTGTTTTTTTTTTTTTCTTAATCTTTCTGTGCCCAAAGTTAATCTTTTTTTCTCAGAATATAAACTTGCCTACTTGCATAACCAACTCAAAATAAAGTCACTATCCAGAAAGATGGTTTGTGCTGACCTTATTCTTAGAAAATACATTAAACACTGTACAAATATCCTTGCTAGTTGGTCATTTTTTATACAGACGGAAATGTTTAATTGAAGGTTCAGCTAATCAAGACAATTATTATAATGAAGTGTTGCACATCTAATACTTTGCTATAAGAGCATAATATACTGACACTCTGTTACATTTCAAGATAATATAGATTAATAGAGATTTGACTCCTCCCCACCCCTGTACATCATACCCAATCAGGTATTGCATTCTCTAAGTCAATTCAGTCCTTTTTTCCTGCTGGTTTGATCTTGGCTCACTTGAACCTAATGAGTCACCGTGCCCTGTTGCCATGGCAGAGCGTCCTAGCAGTTGCTGGGGCAACAGTCAGATTCTGCATTCTGCAGAAGCTAATTGGCGGCTGCGGTCGAGCGGAACACGCTGTTCCTTCAAAGGCCTGTCAATCACAGCAAATGAGGGCCTTTCACAAGCTGCATCGAGCGGTTCAATGTTAAGTGCAGTCCGATCTGTCAAAGGCTGAATGAAGCAGTCAGGTGTAGGGACTGAAGGCCCACATTATAGGCACAGTATGATGCATAGTGCTTTTTAGTTTGTGCGTAATGGGTGTGCTTTCTGTCTATTATGACTGAGAGAGTGAGAACATTCACAATAGACTGGTCCCATTCTGAGCGTAAATTAGGCATATTTCATCTTAGTATTTGAAGCCGTACGAAGGCTTATGAGTGCATATGTAAAGGATGTATGCATGAAAGGGATCTATTATCATTTCTATGTGTGTGTGTGTGTGTGTTAGTCTGTGTGTGTGTGTCTGTGTTTGTTTGCTTGTCTGTGAGAGTGTATGTAAAGTGTATATATCTCTCCATTCTTTTCCAACCTCAGACATGGATGCAACAAGCCAGCGTGGTTTCAGGGACCCGTTGACCTCCAGACCCGTGTCCCACTCAGGGGCCGAGGACACGCCACGGCCCATCCGCGACCCCCTCTCTGTCTGTGGGGATGGAGACAGGGATTCACTGGGCTCCCAGGAGCCGGCAGAGGAGCGTGAGGCCATCGCCCCCACTCCGACGCCCAGGGAGAGGAGCAGTGGTAGTCGGGTGAGCAGCAGAGCCAGCAGCCGGGCAGGGAGCCAGACAGGCAGCAGCACAGGCAGCCGAGGTGGTAGTCGGCAGGGGCGCCGCAGGACCCCTGACAGCCTAGAGATGGTGGAGACCATGGCTATGGAGAACCAGGCCTATGACCATGAGGCCACAGACAGTTCCTCCACCTGGAGTCCCGAGGTATTGTTGAAGATCCAGACCTGTGTGTTTGTGCATGCATGTGTGTGTGTGTGTGTTTATGTGTTTATGTGTTAATGTATTTAGAACAGATAGCTAAACAGTCTACAGAGCACAGCATTGTTATAGTTCTCTTTCATCATGACAAATCCCCATCTCATATGAAAAAGGAACAAATTCTGTAGCTGCCTTGACTCTGCACAGATCTTTACTTAACCGTCTCTGGACCACCCATGATGTCCACTCACACACAGGCAGCCAGTGAAGACAGACACAACAAGTGGCCTGGTCATTATACTCACAGTGCCCTTGTCCAGTGCCCAGTGGCTTCAGAGAAAGTCATCCATGCCATTATGGGAAATGATTGATGCTGTCTGCTGTAACAGAGCACTTTAGCTAAGCACTCAATTATTTTCTCATCACATGTATTACAGCATCCACATACCATACCCAGATCACTAAACCAGCTATATCTCTTTTATCTCTCTCTCTCTCTCTCTCTCTCTCTCTCTCTCTCTCTCTCTCTCTCTTTCTCTCTATGTGTCTCTTTCATTCCTTCTCCATCTCTCTCTGCTTCCTTCTCTTTTCCCTTTCCCCTCACTCCTTTCCCCTCACTGTTCCCTCGTTCTCTCTCTTATCGCCCTGTCACTTGGTGCTTCCCCTTGGTGAAAGTGCTGTGGTGGGTTAGAGTGGGAGCTCAAGTGTTATGAATAGACATGAGGCTTGGGAGGAGATGCATGACAGAGCCTCCACCACCTCCAGCATCCCACCACCCTGCCATTGCTGATGGCTGTTGCTAATGGAGACGTTCTGTGCTAATGTGTTAGTGTGTCATCAGGCGCTCTGAGCCCAGTTGGAGAGCCGACAGAGAGAGTAGGTTTGTGGTGTCTGTGTGTTTGTGTGTTGTTGGTGTTGTGTGTGTGTGTGCATGTGTGTGTTTGTGTGTGTGAGAGAGAGAGAGGGAGAGAGAGAATCTGTGAGAAAGAGGAAGATGAGGATCGGTGTTTAAAAAAGAAGAAAGAAGACAAGGCAGGAATTACAGAGAAACAGACAGTATTGATGTTTTCGCCTTTAAATCTGCTCACAGAGATGTGCTGTGTGTATGTGTGTGTGTGTGTGTGTGTTTGTAATTCTGCAAGCAAGCTCTCATCCTCTGACGTGGAATTGTCACTCTGTCTATATTATCAGGAGTCTGAGGTTACCATGCCAACCTCTGCTCATTGTGTGTTCTGTCAACACCGGGCTTGTACACTGCTCTTTATGTAGTTTCTCCCTCTCTCTCTCTGCAGACACACACACAAACACACACACACACACACACACACACACAGACTCAGAGAAGAGAGAAAGGCATGAGCAATGTCTCTGTGTTTGACTAGAATCTCCAAATTAATAGGATTTTCTACACAGCTCTCCAGATTTACGCCAAGCTTTTATGTGCCATTTGTCTACCTGATGTCTGCTCCTTAAAACACACACACAGACACACACATACACACATGTCTATGCAATTCCTGAGTGTTGACTCTACTCCATTGCCTCCATACTGCAAGTGTACATGAATTGATTTGCCACTGCTGACATTATTGATGAATGTGTGTGTGTGTGCGTGTGTGTGTGTGTGCGTGTGTGTGCGCACGCGTGCACTTTTGTTTTTCTGCATAAATTTCTATCTCTTTCTCCATCAACCCCACTCTAGGCAGAACAGCCCCCTGGGGACCCCCTGTCCGTGTCCCCCCGCATCCCCATCTCCAAATGCGGCGAGCTGGTCATCGTCCTCGACTACCGGCCCACATCCGCCAAGCTGCTAGTCACCGTGGTGATGGCATGCGGCATCCCAGACAAGGCCCGCAGTGGCATGGACTCCTGGCAGGTTCACGCCGTCCTGCTGCCAGCCAAGCGGCAGCGCCACAAGACTGGCGTGCAACGCGGTTCCAGCCCACGCTTTGGTGAAACCTTCCGCTTCGCGCACCTGGAACCCGGCGAGCTGGCGGTGTCGGCTCTGCGACTGCGGCTGTATGCGCTCGGCCGCATGAGCCGCGAACGGATGATGGGTGAGGCCGTCTACCGGCTGGCTAAGCTCAACGCCACCACCAACAGCGGCGAGACCGAGGTCACACTCACCCTGGAGCCACGCAGCAACCTCAGGGTGAGAGGAAGAAAAGAAAGGAGAGATGAAGGAGAAAGAAAGAGGGGGGATGGTGATGGAGTGAGAGAAAAAGAGTATAAAGTGTTGGTGTTGGTGGTGTAAATGGAACGAGAGAGGTGGTGTGCCTTTTGAATCAATAATCTGTGAGCATGTGTTGTGTGAATTGACTGTGTGTGTAGATAAGAGCTGTTTCTGAGTGAATGTAGCTGTTTGGAAGATTGTAGGCAGAATAAGGACTCTCTCTCTGCCCTTTGTTCATGGCCTTTTATTCTTTATACCTCCTCATCTTTTCACGCCCCCGTCTCTCTGTTCCATCTTTCTCTGTAATTTCCTGTTTCTGTTCTATTCTGCCCTCACAGACTGGTAGAATTGCAGTAAATTACTCTATATTTTTATGAATGCAAATACTCGGAAGCTAAGTGGCTCGCACTGCTAATGTTAGCTATGTGTGCAAAGTGATTCAGCTTGACTGCCTGGTAATTACAACTCAGCAAGTGAAACATGAATCCCTTTGAGAAACCCAATTACAGCTCCACCCTATCAAATCTCTCTTTCTCTCTCTGTCTCTCATATCCTTGTTTTCCCTCATTCTGTCTCTTTCTCTCACTCCTTCTCTCTCATATATACAAACACACACACATACACTCTCAAACACACATACTCCGTCTATCTCTTTTTTTCTCTCTCCTTCTCTTTCTCTTTCTTTTTCTCTCACTCACTCACACCCACACACACACACACATAAACTTACATTACTCTCTCCTTCTGGTCTTGCCCTGCAGAACGCTGGTTCTCAGCAGAGTTTGTCAGCCGTGTCCCAGAGTGACAGCGCCTCCTCCAGCCAGTCACTGGCCCACGGCGGGGCCCCGGAGCTGTTAGTGGGTCTGGCCTACAACCCCACAACTGGCCGCCTGGCTGTGGAGCTCATCAAGGGCAGCCACTTCCGCAACCTGGCCCTCACCCGCCCACCTGGTGAGATGCCCACACACTCTCTCACACGCATACATACAGTCACACATATGCATTCAAAGAAACAGACAAATACACAAGCATGTAAAAACAAGCACACATGTGCTCACGTACACACACGCACACATACACACGCAGTAATCACACAAGCATTTACAAGCATGCAAACACACACACACACACACTCAGACATTCACAAGAATCTCACGAGCCCATGTCAACCCACACATGCCCTTTTGTAGACTCCCACAAAAAAGTAGAACACCGACACGTGCAGTGAATGCATCCCTGCATACCTACAGTATATGCTGTAGGTTATATGTGCATTTATGCTCCCAAACTGCCATACCTCAGAAAGAGGTATGTACTGGATGTTTTAAGCTAGATTATATATATATATCAATATTTGATATATGTATATATCAAATATAATGTTGAGTGTGTAGCAACACTGCCAGTTGAGATGTTTGTAAAAAAAAAACTCCAAAAAGAGAGCTGACACATAATCTGTTTTTGCGCCTTCTCACAGACGCAAACATACACACTCCAAAGTGAGAGTGAGAAATAGAGTGGTGTGTGTGTGTGTGTGTTTCATACTGGCTCACAGCATGTGGTGTGATCACACATACGTAAATCCCGCAGGATCATTACGTATTTGTACCAGCTTGAGTGTGTGTGTGTGTGTGTCTATATGTCTGTTTCTGTGTATGTGTGTGTGTGTCTGTGTATCTGTGTTTGTGTGTGTGTGTGTATATACACACATCAGGCCCTCTGCTCATTTTACCCAATAGCCTCCTCACCTCCCCCTGAGCCACATGTTTGGCCACGGCACTCTAACCCACCATCCCCAGTAATCAGGGCAAGCTTGGTGCATAGTGACACAGGGGAGAGCAGCCAGATCCATCTCAACTCTGGTAGGCCCAGTGGAAGTCAGATGTGCAACACTAGGTGATGGGCTTTAATGAATGTAGAGTAAGAACAGAGAGGCTTTAAATAGCTGACGAAGAGACAATCACACACACCATGCATTCACATTCATGTAGAGCTTATGATATGAGTCTGTAATGTTAAGCAGAGGTCTCGTGGCTGTGCATTTAGTGATGGGGTTTCAAAGGAATTGATGTTGATGAGTGGTGCTCTTGACATAATAAATAATTATTATTCTTTAATAACATAAAAAATATAATTCTTTAATAATGTTCTAAAGATCAATATGAAAAGCCTTCAATGAGAGAGTGATAGATTTTGGAGGTCTATCACAAATTGTATTTGCTTTTGTCAGAATAAGAAGTAAGAAATCCTGTGAATGGTAAATGTTTTGTTCCTCAAACCCTATAGTGTCTTCCTCTTTGTGTTTAAATCTGACAGTTCATTGGCTCATTCTTCCGCACTTTCACAGTACCTGTCCCTCCGTCAGTGTCAGTCATCAGCTGCTATTAGTGCTTGTAGGAAGGATTTAAGTGTCTACTTATCATAAATAATCTCTCTCCTCTTGTCATCCTTTCCCCTACTCTCTCCTTTTTTCCCCTTCGTCTTTTCCTTTCACTTCCCTTTCTTTCTCAAATTCAAGTCTAATTCAAAGCTTTAACTGTAACATTATACAGTATTGTAATAATACCAGTTAATTGGTCTCGCTCCCTCTCTCTCTCTCTCTCTCTCTCTCTGTGTGTGTGTGTGTGTGTGTGTGTCTCTCTGTCTCTCTCTCTGTCTGTCTTTCTCTCACACACAGACACCTATGGCAAGCTCACTCTGCTCAACTCTATGGGCCAGGAGATCTCACGCTGCAAGACGTCGGTACGTCGCGGTCAGCCAAACCCGGTCTACAAGGAGACCTTCGTCTTCCAGGTGGCCCTCTTCCAGCTGTCAGACGTGACACTCATGGTGTCCATCTACAACCGGCGCAACATGAAGCGCAAGGAGATGATCGGCTGGTTGGCGCTGGGCCAGAACAGCAGTGGGCAAGAGGAGCTGCTCCACTGGCAGGATATGAAGGAGAGTGGCAACCAGCAGGTCTGCCGCTGGCACCCACTGCTGGAGGGGTAGGGTGAGGAGGGAGGGAGGGATGGAGGGAGCGAGGGCAGAGAAATGGATGGAGAGAGAGAGAGAAAGGAGAGGATGGGGGGAGGTGGGAAAGGGAAGGAGGGAGTGATGGCAGAGAGAGTTGGATGAATAGAAAGTGAGAGAGAGAAAGAGAGAGAGTAAGAGAGAAAGGAGTGGATAGGGAGGAGGAAAGGCAGCAAGATGGATGGAGAGATAGTGGTGGGGGAGAAAGTGGAGAGCTGAAAGAGTTGGATAGAGAGTAGGGATGCACCAATCCGATATTTGGATCGGATATTGGTCCCGATATGGGAAAAATACTTGGATCAGGTATCGGGGGGCACAGAAGTGGAGGTGTAAGGGACAAAAAGAGCAACGGCAATCAACATTATGTATTTAGGAGAGAGACAGATGGAGAGAGGAGCTGTGGTAACTTGTTTGTGTGCCACTGATACAACTTGCACATATGTGTGTTTGGATGTGTATGTGTGTTTGTGTGTGTGTGAGAGAAAGAGAGAGAGAGAGGCAAATTGAGATGCACAGCAGAGGTGTAAGTGAGGCATGTGGAGAGGTGTGCAGCCATCTGGAGGGGTGTGTGGGGGGCGGTGACAGCATTCTAGACCTGTGATGGATGACCTGGTTGAAGGGTCCTCACTCTCTGGAGGTGTAGACACGAGAGGATGTGTAGTGTGTGTGTGTGTTTGTGTGTGTCCTGGCAGATGTGCACAGACGGACGGACAGAAAGGAAGAAAAAAAGAAAGAAGAAAAATGATAGACTGCTGAAGGGGAGGACAGACTCATCTCGTTGCCATTTAGAGACAGTAATGATGGCATCAAATCATCCCTACTCCACCTTCTCCAGCGCAGTGTTCTGCATCAACGGCTTCTACTCCATCAAAGTACACAAGCAGTCCGTCTTGCACACCCATGGGGCTTCTCTAGAAGGAACAGTGGCAGTTTCCCCACCTGGCCCCTCAGAACCCCAAATTATAGTTGTAACATACTGAAGAATTTAACACACATGCACATACACAAAGACAAACTCACTCATAGACACACTTTTATACACACACACACACACACTCACAGACATGGACACAACTTTATTCAATGGGTTATTAAGATACCAGACCTCAAATTGCTCCCGATTGCAAGTTGGCACCTTGAATGGCAGCCTCCACCCCTGGTGTGTGATTGGGTGAATGTGAGGCATACATTGTAAAGCACTTTGAGTGCTTGTAGTTGTAGAAAAGCACTATATATAAATGCAGTCCATTTACATATATGTGTTCTTGTATGTGATGTTGGTATGCCATGAGTTTTGAGGGGAATGAGGCTGAAGTACTTCTGGGTGAGATATCTGTGGCTTCTCTGTGCCAAGGTGTGCAGCACATTAGCACTGCACTTGTTAGGATCACTTGATGGCCAGAAAAGCATGTGGCTCTCGCCCTACGAACATGGTCTCTGCCGAATGCCGATGAGGAACCATATGGTTCACAGAATGGGGTTTCCTCTCCATTGATTCTGCACACAAATGTAAACACACACACACACACACACACAGAGAGAGAGAGAGAGAGTCCTTAACCATATGCAAAGCAATCAGGCTGTCACTGACTGGGCCTAGAGTGCACCATTTCAGCCAATCAAAACTAATTGTCGCTTGGCTCAGCCAATCAAAACTAATCATCACCCTGCTTCACCATAATAGTCCCCAAGTGACTGCATGAGCGGAGGCTTCCACTGTGGTCCACTGATTAGCCGATGCTGTGCAGTTCAGTGTGACCACTTCTCTGACTGTTGGGTTTCAGGTTAATTAACTGTTGGAGCCACTTACATGTGTTATTAGAGTGTATACTTTACTTGCTTAACAGTATAACCATTAGAGTTTTTTTTTTTTTTAATCCAGTTAACTATTTTGTTTCTTTTTTGCAGTTCTTGTGGCCAATATTGTTTGTGGATGATAAAACTGACCAAAATACACATATTCAATCTTATGTGCAAGCAAATTAGGTCAGTGCTGTGTTTACAACTGGAGACTTCCAGTTGTAGCCCCCCTTCCTCACAAATTTCTCATATTTACTTTTACAAATGTGACTTAAGGGGAAAAAAAACATCTTAAATGGTTTCTTACATTTGCTGATGCATTTTTCCATCTCTGCCAGTTGAAAACATCTGGATGTTGCTGTTTACAAAGTAGAGCAAAGCTGCCAGAAATTATTATAACTCAGTCATGTGATGATTACAGAATAAGCATCCAGCTACTCTTACCAAGGTTCTAGTCCCCCACTGCTAGATAACCTTCCATCCATTGTGATTATATGCTGGTATGTCCTATGCATGCTTTCTGTATACACAGTACCTTTTTGCACCTGCACATTTTAAAGAGAATTATGCCCATCTTGAAAACAATATAATTTGAAGCATGGCAGTGTAAAGCCTTCCACTGGTAAAATGAATATGAAGTGCCTGTAACACGTCTAAAAGATTTGTAAGATGTGTATGTTGGGGGTTGGGGTTCTGTTTTGACTGATGTACATTACTAGCATGAAAAACTTTTAGTATGCTGGAAATGCCTCTGGATCAATGATGCATGGTAAATGGAGTTGTGATTCACAGTGCCTGTTCTGCCAATGCATGTTCAGTATATGATGCAAAAAGAATGTTCAGTTTGTATAAATATCATATAATATATTATATCTTTATTTTTGGTCTATCAGTAAACACTAGGTTGCCTCTTGGCAGACCACTGTCTCCTCGGTCCCGTTTGTCTCTTGTGTCTTTGCACCTTAGAAGACTTCTCACCTCCGGGATCAACCCATGAGTGTAATGACGAGGAAGAAGCACGGAAATACTATTGCCTGCACCCTAGCGTGTCAGGAGCGGACATTATACGATCCCTAGTGCCCCGGGGGAAATCATTAAACTCAGAGTCAGGATTAGGCACGATTAGGAAGATATCATGCGGTGTAAGTAGAGTTATATGAGTGTGATTCTCTCAGTGGAAGCCTACTTTGCGATTAAAGTGCGTGAGCAGTCCACTCCACATTTTAATGTAAACATTATCTTGGTCATAGGTCTGCCATGTTATTAGGGTCATTTTTATTCTGTTAAGTGTCGGGATCTGAGAGGGGGGTGGATAAATTCCAAGACCTATTTATACATTCGCGCATGCTAGTGACAATGTTGCACTTCAATCAAGCACTCACACTGTACATCATATCTCCTTTGATATTCCGGGGAAGAGAAAGAAAGAGGGAGTGAGGATCAGGGGGGTGGTAAGAAAGAAACCTAGCAGCATCTCGAGAGAATGCGAGAATAATGGAGCTTGATGATGTGGCGTCATCATTGCCTAGTGACTCTCCTAGCAACAGGAAACATCTGTTTCGGTGAGGACCAATGAGATTGCGGGGTAAATTGTGTTGTTGCTCGTTTCTGAAAAAGAGGATATTTTAAGACCTGAGAGAGTGCGCCTGACTCGCTGTGGAGATTATCAAAGCGACCGTACGGAATCTGGGTGAGGAGCCGCGGTCACAGTCCAGAGCTGGGACGGCGGGTATCTCCACGGATGAAGTTGCAGTAGTCACACACAGTGAAGCATCTTGGCAGTCAGCACTGGTCTTAACCTCTGTCTGAAAACACGTGAGAGGACTTGTCATTCCTGTCTACAGGTGGAACACTTTGAAAAGCTTTCTAAAAGGTAATTGAACAAGTCTGATATCCATTGTAGACATTTATTTCACACGTTGTTTGGGTTTTTAGACTTCCGGTGCACTACAGAAATTGTATTTTATTCACTACGATTTAAAGGCTTTGGGATTCATTCATCCACGTTGCACACTGCGCATTTTTGTGCTAGGTTATATCCGGAGACTATTTTTCCATTGCGGGTCAGGCTGTGGATGCAAACGCCTAGCCTACTCAAAATGATACCACTCGTCCACGCAGCATGCATTGAGATGATTCCTAGATTATGTAATTTCTCTCAAGTACCATCTGTAATGTCAATGTAGATAGTTCTTGCTCGCTCCTCTGGGGTCATTGGTTTCATCCACCCACTCACTCGCACGCACACAAACACTATCTCACCCACGCACCTCTTCTGTGCACGGTGACAAGACGGCGCGTATTATTTAACCTGTTTATCACTGGTCCACCCCAGAGCGGCTCTTAGAGCAAGCTTTCTTCATACGTCGCTAGATACGGGCTGGCAGGTGGCATTGCGAGAGAGGGTTCATAGTGGCCGTGAAGCAAGATTCTGGCTGCTCTGGCCCCAAATAATCCAAGCGATTTCCAGTCATACAATCTCCGCGAGTCCACTGATAGCCTTGATTCAAAAAGAACATCTAAGTACATTTTAATAATAATTAGATTGCAGACTGTTTGGTATTTGCAATAAGCTGTAAAAGAGCATGTGACACTTTCTCTCTCTCTCTCTCTCTCTCTCTCTCTCTTTCTCTCTCTCTCAGAAGTACAAGGGAAATGTGTGAAAGTCCGTTGAGTCAAGCTCAGGAGAACAGGAGATCCAAACGAGGGCTGTGTGTGTGTGCATCTGCCAGTCTCAAGGTACAAATCACTTCTGCATGTCAGTGGCCTCCCTCACTGTGTGGACTCTTAGCACACCCCTCTATTAATCCACACTCTTTCCACCTGAGACTGACACAGTGGTGATGTCCTGTCGATCTGTCCATCAGACCGTCCCTGTCCTTTCCCCCTGAGAGACAGAAGCTCTTAACAACGTCGAAAGTTGCCTACTTCAAGAGGAAGTATGCGGAGGAAGAGGACATTCATGGCAGCCTACACGGATATTTACAAAAAGTGAGATATCTCTTCCACGATTTCTGTGTTTGTTTATGTGTGTGTGTGTGTGATAGTTGGACATTGATTTGTGAACATCTACCATGAACATGTACCAGCCATTGACAGTCAAGTGGTCAAATCTGTAGTCACTCAAAGCAATTTTAAATCTACTGGTAAGTGTGTGTGTGTGTGTGTGTGTGTCTCCGTCTCCTTCACCGTCACTGAACACAGAAATGTTGTGGTCTCGAAAAATGGTTGTCTACTTTCTCTCTCACACAATGTTGCGTATGAATTACATAATTCCTAATGACCATCTGAGCATACCATAAATGGCATGGTTGTTCCCTATTCCCATATATTGGTGCAGTGCCCTATTATGTACAGTATACTCTGCCCTTGGTCTTCCAAGATGAAGAATGCCTTTCAGTGTCCTTCCCTGTCTTTGTAGCCAGGCGTGTCATGTGCTCTTTCTTTAGCCTTCTCTTTTTCATGCTGACATTGCCAGCCTCTTCTGTCCCATTATATTTCCAGCTATATGTGTCTGTCTCACCTCTGCTCATTCTCTGTTACCCAACATCTCTATTCATCCCTTGTTGTGCCCACACTAGCTGGATGTTGTAATCAAACATCTCAATACACCTCATATTGGTCTCTGCTTGTAGCAGCATTACATCTTTTCTGTTCATAAGATCAGTGTTGACAATCCATGTGCACATGCTATTTAGTGAGAAATTGTGCACACTGTGTTTTTCCTTTATAGCTTAGGTGGTGTAGGTTTTCCATGCCCAGTGTGTTTTGATGTCTCAGAGATTGGTGTCTTACTTGATGTTATAAGCACTTCTTCAGGCTCTCTCTGTCAAAATTCAAATTCAGAGGTGATTTTGTGGCATGACTGTGTGAGTCCAGTGCTAGCAAAGTTGATGAGAATAACACCATAATTATATTTCAATTTCACTCTCTTTCTCTCTCACTTCTCTTCCTTTCTCTATCACTCTGTCTCTCTTTTTCTGTCCTGTAGCACCTGATACTCCGTGAGGAGCGCAGCTGCATCCTGCGCCTCTCCCTCGAGAAGCTGCGTTTCCTGGACGACCCCGAGGCCTACCTGCGCCGCTCCGTCCTCATCAACAACCTGCTGAGGAAGATCCACCATGACGAGGAGGAGCAGGAACCAGAAGAGAAGGAGAACAACGATGACCCAGAGGAAAGAGATTCCCAGAAACGGTTCTGCTCTGGTAGAAAGAGACTTAAGGTCCTGGTGACGTCTGAATGCAGAACTGCGGAAAACTTTGGTTACTCCGAGGTGCCTGAATACAGGCTGGTGTCATACACCTCTTCCCCGAGTGCAGTGTGCCTCTGTGGGCTCGGCAGCTGTCCTGCCCTGGCCTCCAGCCATGGAGCTCCTGTTCTGGTGTATGACTTGGATGATCATGGGTGAATGGGATGGGTGAAGATCTTGGCTCAAGAAAAAAAAACATATCTGTCAGCTAAAATGCACTCTTGATGACTATGTTGACATGGTACAGAATGTTGTGTGCCAGGGCTGGTCCAGAGGAAAATGCTGTATGTTGCTTGTGCTTGGAAACTAAGGGCCCACTGTGGAACACGAACCACGGCTACTTTATAGCTGTTTCTGGGGAAGACCCTCCAGAACCTTAACCTTTTATCAGGGTCTGCTTTTCATCTCTTTCTCTTTCTTTTTTCTTACTCTCGCCATTTGTCTTTTTGTCTATCTCTGTCTGTTACTTTAGCAAATCTTTGTCGGTCAAAACAATGACTTAACTGTTGTAGTTACAAAGCCTTTCTGTATGAATATGAAAATATATTTTTGCTGATGTGAGCTATGATGCTTGTGTTTTTCAGGGAAATTAACTCTAAAGAAGCCATGCACCTTGTGTTTTTGTAAACTTACACAATGTCAAACCAGGGTCTAAATGAAGCGCTTTCTTTTGTCCTAGGCCAGTCACATTTTTCTCTTTGAATGTAAAATCAGTTTGAATATCACTGACTAAATGGAATTTTTACACATCTTATAGAGTATTGAGTGGACAGTGGCGTGAGAGAGTGTCTGGGTAATAAGAAATGGGTAAGGACACAAACACAAACATGTTGAAGCTGAGCATCTGCCCTTAGCGGCATTCTACTGCCCCCTAACGTTCGGTCTAATAATTATTAGGATCAAACTCACGTGCGTTATGTGCAACGTAAGCACGACAAATAAGTTTCAGAGACTGACATTTTAATGTTTGTAGTAAATGTTTGTGTGTAACTGCTCTGAAGCTGCGAAGGTATGCATTTGTCTTGGCCCTATATATTTTTAGGGTGTCCTACCGTGTATTTGCCAAGAAACAGGCCGAATGAAAATCAATCATGACCAAAATAATTTGGCAGAAGCCGGTGCTCTGCAAATAGACCAACTATTTTTTATGTGTCTCAGTTACATAGGAAGATAAAATTACAACAAAATCTGATCATTTTGTTCACTTGATTTCATTATGATGTTTGAAAAATTAAACAACATATTGCCAAATATCTAGTCCGCAAAGTAGCAATTGCGATTTGTCTATTTTTGAGCTGACTGACATTAAACTGTTAATAGTCTGCCTCAGGGTTTTCAGTGTTGTTTCTGTGTTAATCATTGTTGATTAAAGGTAGCACGGAAGCAGATCGGTCAATCTGTTTTGCAAAATGTTTAATAGGCTATTTTTTATGTTATATGTTTTAATATGTAATATGTTTTATGTTTTAATAATAAGCAACGTTTAAAAACAAAATAAGGCGCTCCGATACTGGCACCTAGTGTCCAAAATAATTCTGTACAACAACAATTATTCTATTGTAGGCCCAGTTGATTTCTCACATGGGTTTTCCTCGTCACCCCTCGTATGCTTTTTGGTTTGATGTGGAGTTGACAATTGCCCACAGTCATGAACACATAGATTTCAGCTTAAGTTAAAAGCTTCATGATGTCGCTTGCTTCAAAACATACCATTCCTGGTTTCATTCTTCTGTGGAAGAGACGGTAGGTTGTGAATTGGTAACATTTCGAAGTTTTAGGGTGTTTTATTTGTACATGGTTCAAAACATTTAAAAGTAGCCTAGCCAACGTGGTTGCTATGGAAAAGAGAAAACTGCAGTTTTCTTCAAGCAACGGAAGTCTAGCCTACAGTAAACTAGTGGATTCAGTATCATTTTGATGTCGCTACTTTTTTTAACCGATCAAGCGGGGTGAACACGGCTAATTGTGACGCAATTTGTCAAGTCGTGACGTCATATATGGCTTTAAAGAAATTGAGCCGCAGATGCTCAAAACGCTCACTGATAACTTTATCATCGGCAGGTAGAGCCACACATCTCAGGACCGGCAGCGGGCAAATCTTTTCAAAATGGTCTGTCTAGATAACGGAATGGGTCTGTGCAAGCCAACCTGGTCCAAGGTGGGAATGGAGATAACACCAGAAGAACTCAACAAAGTTTTTTTAGCCAAAGACGGTTTATCTTCTGCACACAGCTTGGGGTCAGGATGGGACAACAAACTCTTCTACCTGGGACTGACCTTTGTAATTGCTGTGGTCATTTACCTTTGGATCTCCAAGAGGATGAAACAACAGGTGAGCTACTATGTGTACATGACCTTAATCTTCAACAAAAATAAAAAGCAGATATTGTATCATATGTACATAAGGACTTACATTCTGTTTGTTTCTTGATTTAGGACAGTGATGCCAGCAGAGAAAAGCTGCCAGAGGACAAGAGACTCCATGAGAAGATCCTAATGAGGATGGGGAAGGTGGAGGAGCGTATCAAGTCTCTGGAGGAGTTTGTGCGTCAGTCCAAGAAAGCCAAAGCCAAGAAGATTGGAGATCAAAAGGACTCTGATTAATAATCTGATACTTAAAACCAATTAATAATGAGATAAAAACTTTTTGTTTGGCAATTAAAAACATGGCATTGAATCATTTGTGATGTCAGTATAGAGCCAGTCTGACATAAATTAATATATCAGAAATAGTTAAAGAAAAAAAAAACAGGGAATTATATTCCTGTTGTCTTGGTGAAGTTGAAAAGTGACAGAGATCTCTGTAGTGTGTGTTTCCTTTCTTAATCATTTAGAGCACATACAACAGTATTGGGAATCATTTATTAAAAATGTTTTTTGTCATTTTAAAAAGTATAATCAGACAGAAGTAGTGTTGTTAGTGATGTGAAGGGCATAATGAGCACATTTTCATGGGAGTTAATAAGTAAATCTCTTTAGAACGATCTATCGCTTCAAAGAAAGGCAAGAGCACAGACAAAATATTTTTGGTTAGGTGAAGGGACAAAACCTTAAAAAAGCAAAAATATTGGGGTAGCTAAACACCTATTAAGAACATGTTTATGCACTAATATAGGTAGCCAAACACCTTATAAGCACATGTTTATGTGCTAATATAGGTAGCTAAACGCCTAATAAGCACATGTTTATGTTATGTTGGGGCACTCTTTTGTCCAGTGTGACTCATCAATAAGCAAAGGTGTTTGTGATTATGTTGGTAGTATGAGTAGACTGTAAGAGGCTGATCATCCACTCTACCACCACATTAAGGCTGCACATGCATTTCTTATCCAGAGGATGGCAGAGTGATTCTGCAAATGGTACCTAGTCATGGAGCAGCTCCTCAGTTGATATACAGCCACACAGTGGAAAATGTTACCAGTAGTCATGTAGTACTCAGTACTAGCCACTTGGCCTGCATGACAAAAGGAGATGCTTACTGATATCTTGAGGACCTTACTAATCAGATACCACATTCCAGATGTGCACCATATTACAACAGCGGGCTTCTGACATGTAAAAAGCAGTTCTGGTGTGTGTGGAGGACAGAGAGCACAGAACTAGGTTATTCATTTTCACTCTAATACAGATGCTGATTAAGGCAAACTAACACAGAAATCTGTGGCTGGAAAGAGACCTCAAGAGATTGTGTAGAAATAGAATTGTGCCAGAAATAACATCTGTTTCATACCATTAATCATACACTTTAGAGAATTTGTTCATATCCTACAGAACCAGACTGCAACAACTTTTTGTGAAGGGAGTAGGTCATAAAGAACTGCCAAGATACTTCTAACTGACATGCTACCTGGCAAGTAGAATTACGGTAATCTAAACTCACAGAAGAGAGAATAACAAAGAAATGTCAAACAGCAAAGATTTAATAAAAGAAAAAGAACTTCATGCAAAGAACATCTAAATGGCATTTATTGTAACTGTACGTGATTGGCAGTTCCAATGGCTAGCTGTCAATGCATAGGGAGCCAGCAATAGGAGTGGAGAAGCTGATAAAGACCATCAAAGACTTGGCTGGAGAGACTGGAGCGTGTGTGTGTATGTGTGTGTGTGTGTGTGTGTGTGTGTGTGTGTGTGTGTTGGTGCAATGCAGAACAAAGCTTCATGGAAATGCTGATTTATAAACAGACAGAAGAATAAATAGCAATCTCATCATGAAACATAAATGCCTGCCAACTCCAGTACTTGGAAAGCCACATAACAGATAGAGGCTGTCTCTTTAATAAAACAAAGACTTGTCATGAAAGCAATATCCTAGTTTTAGAACAATTCAATTTAATTATATTATATTTATACAGCGCCCTTTACAATAGCATTGTCTCATGGTGCTTTACACCACGGAGCACCCAAGAGCAACAGGGGCAACAAGGAAAACTCCCTTGTTATTGAGTCTAAGAAGAAACCTTGGGCAGATCCACGACTCGAGAGGCTAACCCAACTGCCAGAGGTCCTGCAGGAAAAGTACAATCAGTAGTAACCATGATAGACTACAAGTTGCCCATGATTTTAGCTAAACATCATAATAGTTCCAAAATATTGTCCCATAACATTATATGGTAGTCAGTCCATAGGTGGTTATCACGAATTATGACTCGACAGGGTGGTAGCAGCCAAACATTGTGTTAAAGTCAAGGAGTGAGATGGGTTGTGGGGGCAACATTAAGCGTCCATTTTTGACAGTGCAATTGTGAGCAGGGGTCAGTCAGAAGGCCTCAGGAAGGTCTAGGAAGGGCCTCTAAGATGGAGAGTCAGTCCTGACATGGGCCTCCCATAATGTTGGTCGCAGTCCACTCAGGAGGGGAAGGTGACAGGAATCAGCCAGAAGGAGGCAGGGATGAGATGACCTGTGGTGCAGGTGGACAGAGGAAGCAAATGAGAGGCCAGTCTCACACTTTACTGACCATATGTGTCATCTGTGCATACATATATGTATATAAATAAATATATGTGTAGAGAGAGAGGGAAAGAGAGAGACAGTTGTATGGATGACACATGAGAGGTTTGTGGCAGCACTAGGCTATAGCAGCATAACTATGGTATGGTGCATGGCAATCCAACACTACTGCAGGGATAGTCAGTTACTGCCATGCCTCGCACGGTTCCTGCACATACCTTGCTCATTCGATTATACGAAGCCACAGCAACAAGAAAGGGAGCGATTTATTCTTAAACATCAATTCCACCACCAAGAAATATATCTCCTTCAAGTCAAGTCAAGTCAAATCAAGTCAGCTTTATTGGAAATTTCTCCACGTATACTAGAGGAATTGAGAGTACATTTCTCGCTATCCCACTGTGAACTGCGTTTGCCAAGTAATGCACAAACGCAGCCAATGGCAGCCAACTTTGAATTGTGTAGCAATATTGAACGAAATGCGGTCTCAGCCGTACTATATCCAGCTCAAGTTCAGCAAAACAGAAGTCTGCATTTTTTTATATACTAGATACTACAAGTGAGTTTGTCTCTCTATGAAGGATTCAAAAGAACGCTCTTGGACACATCAGTGGTAAGCTCCTTGTGAAATTCACAACCTTTGTGACCTCAGAAAATTTTTGAAAGTTACAAAAGTGTTCAGTATTGTTTTGATTTACCTCAGAGAAGGGCTTTGGACACACTGACTTCAGCCCCTTCTTTCCTTTATCGGTTGTAGAGATGGCAGATTCTCAGAACTGCCTCATACTCTGACTGAGCAGCTCATACAAGACTTTGCACTGAAGCAGTCCATCCTAACTGTGCTGACCAGAGTGGCTGTGAAGCTGTAAGCACAAACTCACCGAAAAGGAAGGAGAGGGAAAAGATGTGACAGGGCCCACTGAGACACAGAGGGGTCTGGGAGAGGGACAAAGAAGGACAAAGCCCCTCATCTGAGGAAAGAGAAGATCTGGCAGAAGATAAGGGCGAAGTTTCTGGTTGTATTTGAAGGTTAAGATAAATGTTTTCATGCAGATAATTTTTCTCTTTTGTGATTCTTCAGAATTGGTAGTGTTTACTACCCATGGGTAGTATGGGTAGTGTGTAATAGGTAGATGGCTGATGATTTCAGATATAAGCAGTATGTGATTCAAATTAATTAGATTATGGGGAAAGCAAATGATTCATCTATGATTCATATTTTAATTTATTATCTGCGTTCACACAAAACACCATGATTAACACGTTGCTCATGTTGTGCGTGCCTAAAGAAATCAGAAGAGGAATCTACATATATGCTTTCTTATTCTCCCACAGCAGGTTTAATCTCCCATATGTATGGAGATACATCCTTCCCTGTGCCAAAACAGTATTTCAAGATTTTAATACCCTACTGTGTTGTTTGTAATCTTAATCTTAAATTATTACCTCTGCCAAGGAGGTTATGTTTTGCACTGGCATTTGTATGTTTGTCTGTGGGTAAGATAACTTGAAAAGTACTGCAGGATTTGGATGACATTTTCGGACAATGTGGCTGTTAGGACAAGATACAGGTGATTCAATTTTGGTGGTGACCCGGAACACCGTCTGGCATTTATATTGGGTCAGTGACCTCTGGTTTGGTGGTCTGCGCTCTCTGAGTGCTTTTCTAGTTGTGTAATTGGCATATTTCCACTAAAAGCACAGAAGTAGACCGTCTCCAGCTTACTTACTTGTCTACTTCCTTTTCATATCCACTGACTGTTTGTATATCTTTATTTGGGATTTTTTCCATTTAATTAGGACTATGGATATTGATGGGAAGTGAGTGGGAGAGTTGATCAGGACATGGAATTGTGACATGCCTATACCTATACAATCTGCATTTTAACACATCACAAAGGCTACCTGGTGCACTGACTATGACATAATTGGTGCAGAATTCTAGAACAAGAAGGATTTAGGTTGCATGTAATTTTAACCTTACACATTGCCCTAGCACTCACTTCAAGATGGTTTGTGTAAATGTTGGCAATGAGTTCTGCAAAACCCCGGCATGGTACAGGCTGGGGACTGAGGTCGCAGCAGCACCGCCTCAACAAGAGAGCGGCCCGCAGGAGATGGGCTATGGCCCTGCTGTAATCACCACAGAGCTGGGAAGCAGCTGTTCATGCTTCATTATTGGACTAGCCTGCCTGGTTATGTTTGTGGTTTGCTTTCAAGTCATCAAGCATAAATTGAAACAGGTAGGCAGCTGCCGTCTTTTATTATCATCTCTAGTTTCTATTTGCATTTTATTGCACAAACATAAACAAACACAAAAGTTTCAGTCATGAAATCGCTCATATCACTTTAAGATTGAGTCTTTGTTGCAACCTTGAGTTTTGTCAAGACACCTTCATTTTCAAATATTGTCAGTAGGGGAGTGGTTGTCATGGCTGTGATTGTTGGGATGCATGTGCACAAAATCACTCAAAGTGACATGATTTGTGTTTTGTTTCCATCTCCTTCCACAGGTGTGCGGCAAGTGTGGGGGACGTGTCATCTGCCAGGGGTTAAGGCCTATGGAGCAGCTCCTGGTGAAGGTGGGGGCCATTGAGCAGCGCATGGTGGTGCTGGAGGACTTCCTTCACTCAGTCTGCACGGTAAAAAGGCAGGCTGGAAGCAAGCAAGAGGTGGGCACCGAGGGCCAATGCACAGCTGGACAAACCTGTGCTAGAGGAGGTTCAATCTGATTGTTGAGAAATGTTTGTCATTTCTTGAATTAAAACAGCTCTGAATATCAACCCACTAACTCAACCTATGTCTGCTTTATTCATTTGATTTTCAATACAGTGAGAGTGTTTTTCAGAGTTAAAACCGTATCAGTATCGCACACACTGATATTACTGATAGAATACTAGTTTATGTTTATTGTGTCTTATTGTGTCTAAATTTTTTTAATTTTCAAAACAACTGACCACCTAAATTTGTGAAGGAATAAATTGGGTACAGTCGCTCATACATAAAACTAATTGCAGCTTTTTGCTTTAACCACAAGGTGTCACTGTGACACCCTCATGTAATTGTACAAAGGTCCTCTGGTTGCACTTCTCCAACACCAACACTACAGCGAGGTTGTGAAAGCACTTTCGCTGCAGTTTAATATTCTGTCATGATCATCGCTTAAGGAAAAAAAAATAGAAACGCCATCTTGGCCCATAACACATCCAGCAAGAAGTGCTCCTGTAGAAGATTCACCCCAGCCCTTTTATCACTCTGAAGGAGAGGCACTGTGGATCTGAGATAGACCATGTGTCTTGCCTATGGAGAAAAAGGCTGGAACCCTGCCAATGATGACAATATATCATGGCATATATCATGCACATATTCAGTCATGCCCTTTTCCATTTTATTTGCAGTCACACCATGTTGGCATATTGTACACATTCAGAATATAATGTCTATCGATAGGATCTTTAAAAAGCCGACAGAAGTAAAGGCAAAAGGTGCCCAAGCCGCTGAGGAGAAAGTTTGTAATGTATAATATATACAGACTACAATTAGATCGTCAGCAGCAGCACAATAGGTCAAAGAAAAGGTTACCATACCAACAATATATTGTCAGACTGGCCTGTATGTAGCACAAGGTAGGCCAACCCAAATGAGATTTTCTCCAGTGTTAGCTTGTCGCTGATGAAAGCACAGTAATGAGCTCATCTGAGGGACACCTACCCAGGCTAGAGAGCCCGCAGGAGGGAGGGAGGAAAGGAGGGAGACTCAGATGCTGTGTGGGCTGGAGTGAGGTGTTTCTCGGCAGGTTGTTTTTGCTGCCTTGATCCTCATCACGCTCTTGTTGTTATTACTCTGTGATAGGGCTTCCTTCATTTCCTGCCATCAGCAGTGTCCAAGCAGAGGGGTGGAAAAAGATTGCTTTGAGCCAACGCAGGCAGCATTTATCAAAGGACAGAGCCCAGGGGTTGCGTACAAACACACACACACACAAACATGAATACATCTTCCACACCATATCCTATTTTCATTTAATAAAAACATCAAATGCAACAGAAGAACAAATCATAGCAAGAGAATTATTCAATCTCTTAGCTATGTGATCCATTTTATTGAAAGCAGATGCATTATGATACACATTCTTCAGTTTAAACAGCACTGACTGGTTTCTACCAGAAACAGTTTTTTAAATCACACATTTCATCTGACTGCACTGACCATGCTTCAAACTTTCTCATGTTGTACCTAATAACTTGGTACTTAACACATACTTTAATAATATAACACTTTTATTAGAGAAGGAGAGGGCAAGCACTGGGGGTTTGATCATAGGGCCATAGATCATCTTGGCCGTGTTTTTATAGTTCTCTGTTGCTGATGCTGCTACTGCTGCCCATCCAGCTAAGTCATCTTCAGAGGCAGACGTGCAAGTGCTATCACATCACAGATTTAAGAGACAGGCTCCCCCTCTGGAATGCCCCTCCCCTCCCACTGAATTGATGACACTGGGCCATCACTTTTACAGTCTATACATTCCGCGTGGTGACAACACACATCATTGGCCATATCAAATGTCTCTCTGTCCGGGCACACACACACACACACACACACACACACACACTCTCCCTCTCATATACAATAATAATCTGTACTCTTTTGACTTCACTTCACTTCACTACACTGTGAGGAGTGAGCCCAGACCAGCTGTCTGCTGAGTCTAGATGATGGTCTGGGTCATCACCCCACCTGATATAGGGGGGTAATGATGTGTGAGTGAAATATATATAGCCTAAAGGGAGAAAACAATAAGCTGGTGTCAACGAGCGATGCTAGCTAGAGGGCTTAGCACTCTCATCGGGGGAACAGTGCCTTAGTTCTGCCCTGGCCCTTCTCTGTTCTTCTGGGCTCTGTTCTGCCCACACAGTCCCTGCTGACAGAAGCCGGATTAAAAGCCATGTGGGCGGAGGGAGACCTACGAAACACGAAACAACAGAGAGACGTTCCCACTGTGGGGATTACAGAATGCAGCATATGACTGCTGGGGTCTCAGAGGACCGGCGTAAGGGTTGGTGTCTGTGTGCAAGGCAAGAGTATAGAGTGAGAAGAGGCAGTCCCTGAAAGAAAAAAATATTTTTTAATATATATGACTTGGCTGTATGGATCTGAATGCTACTGTCAAATTGGTATTGAAGGAGAATGTAATTAGTGTCTCTCTTAGTGTGAATGTATGTGTGTGTGCGTGTGTGTGTGGGAATACATTTGTGCGAATGGAAGCTAGAGGGATTCTGGAAACTGCCTTCTCAGTGCATTCTCCCACAAATGATTTCCTTTAATTGGAAATGAAACAGCCTACAGCCATTCTAAAAGGAGGTAGTGGAGTGGACCAATTAAATTATGCTCTCTCATAACTGACTTTATACCCTGGTCTGTTTGATTGAAGTGTATTGCCATGTGGTTCTCCCTAGTGTCTGTCCTTAAGTGGTATTTGGGGGGAAAGCTTGGGTTGGTCAAAATAGAAGACAGCAGTTCACACATGCACAAGTGCATTGCACAGAGCGCCGGAGCCTTGATCATCTCATTCATAGATGCACACATGGACACCTTGCTGTTCTTATGTTCTATTCATAAAGTACTATACTTTGTAGTCTGTTTGGAGTCAATTCAGATGCACAGCCAGAGCCTTTGTAGTGGAGTTGCTGCTTGGGCAGGAGATGACTATCTAATTTTACGTAACCAAAGCCTTCCATGACACGCCAACCTGAAAAGTTTATCTTAATTGTCTAATGTTAGTTACCTTTTTGTGCTTTACAATTAAATTATTGTCTTGGTGATATATTTGCATGGTTCACTTTTTGCATTACCTCCATAGGATGTGCTCTACCACATCTCCAACGTCTCACTGAATAACAGTACATGAGTTATGACTTGGCTGGTGAAGGAAACAGTCAAAGATCATTGAATACTGACCAAGTCAGAGCAGCATAATACATTATGATGGGGGCAAAGGTGAATAATGCATAGAGCAAGAGTGTCACAATATAAACAATATAAACTTTTCAATGATCTTCTGTATCAGTGTATGAGGGGTCAACTCTGGTCTGCATAAAGGGGGATTTTCCCTCCTGCCCCTTATGAAAATAGAACACAGAACTTAACGAACGCTTGTGCCTCTCGCTGCGCTTCTACCGTCTCTGATACAGTGTTGTCATCAACACCGGGAGGTAAAGACAGACACACAGGGATAACCACAGCAATACAAGTACATAAAGAAACACATGATGAACACACAAAAGAGAACGTGTCACTTGGAGAGGCAAGCGTGGATGATTCCTATCCACAAAGACAGCAGGTCAAGAGTGCCTGATTGAACACAGCCCCTGAGACAGTGTCATTACAGCACACTGTACATTTTACCTGGGGGGATGGATACAACATTATGAGCTGCTAACAAGTATCATCTGTAATGACAGGGTCTATGAGAAATCCTCCCTCAAAGGGTTAGAGGCCAAACACCTATGCAGGCTCTACTAATTCAGGTCATTCTCTCTCTCTCCCTCTCTCCCTCTCTCTCTTACTCTAATCATTGTTTCACAGTGTGGGCCAATCCTGAAAATCTTTTTCAATCAAAGTAATTACAGGTTATTCCTGAGGACAAACTCGACTTTGCCTGTTGACTCCATCCCAAAATGATACAAATGTGAACGTTGGTGGTAAGAAAACTCTAAATGTTAAAGCTGTTCCTGTTGCTATTCCTCTCCACAGTCCTGCTCACACATCGATTTATGTTATGTGGAATGTGTTTGTTTGCTGTTGGCACAAAATGAGTGCGCCTCGCTTGCAGAGAGACACAGCCCAGTGCACCATGCCCTGGCTTTCTTTTATTCGGCTGCTGTGCTTGGAATGTGTAATGAGCCAGATGCATCCTCAACACCACCACCCGGCAGTGTCTGCCAGAGCCTGCAACATCTAAGTTTACTCCATTTATATTCATCCATGAAGAGGCAGAGAGTGAAAGAGAGAGAAAGGGAGAGAGAGAGAGATAAAGTCAGCCAGATAGGATAACTCTAAGATAACTCTTGCCCAAATTCTCACAAAACCCTTAAAAAAAACTCCATGCAGTGGTGGAACAACTACAGGCTCCCACAGTGGACTTATTTATATTCTGCTTGTGTGAAAGAGTTTTGATTAGATGTAATCAGTACAGTTTTACAAGTTATTGCATGTATACCCCCATGTGAATAAAGTGGGCTAGAGGAGAGGCTAATGGTTATATTTGGTTTTATTTTTGTGGTGCACTATTTTCTTTCTCTGCTTTGCTCTCATTGTCATTTTCTCTATCTGTAAGGTGACCAGACCCCTGAGATGACAATCGGGAGCATTTCCCTAAATTTTCTTTGGGAACCGGGGACATTCCTATTTCCGAATATCATCAAAATAAGTAATGTTTTAGCTTCGGGGACAAAGTGTGTTTTCTTGTGTTTTACAAGGGACATACCACCTTCTAAAACACAAGTTGGTGCACCGCGTGACGAGCACAACGTTTGACAGATTTTATTTTTGACTCTTTTTAACCCAAACCCTCTCGGCTGGGCCATTGGGTGTTATCTGTCTGTGGAGATGGCTGAGGGAAGCACCCATAAATAGAGCACAGAGATACATGTGATACTCTGCCAAATGCACTTTCCTCCATCTGTCATTTCCTAACAAATCTAACAAATTATTATGATGTGGATGGTACTGACTGAAAGAAATCTGTTGTGCTTGTCATTTCAAGTTTTGTCAAAAAAAGTCAAACTTATAACTTCTTTTCCACACAAAATGCAATATTCAATTCAATTATATTTATACAGCTCATTTTACAATAGTATTGTCTCATGGCGTTTTACAGCAAAGGAGCAACAGAGGCAAGGAAAAGGTATTTAATATAGGAAGAAACCTTGGGCAGATCCAGGTCATGCAGGAAAAGTCCAACAGTGTTTGTCATGACAGATTACAAATTGTCCCTGATTTTAGCTGAGTATAATAATTCCAAAATATTGTCCCACGACATTATATGGTAGTCAAGCCATAGGTGGTTATCTAAAGTTATGGCTAGACAGTGTAGAAGCAGCCAGGCATTGTGTTAAAGTCAGGGAGTGGGATCGATCATGGGGGTAACATTGGGAGAAAACATTTTGACAGTGCCATTGTGAGGAGGATTCAGTTGCAAGGCCTCTAGGACGGAGGGTCAGTCCTGGCATGGGCCTCCCATGAAGTAGTAAAGATATTCTTGGGATTGCAAAGAGACCAGCATTCTGGGATCTCAGTGGTCTAGCAGGGTGGTAAAGGGACAATTAAGTCTGTAATATATGTTGGAGCAAGGCCACTGAAGGCTTTATAGGTTAGAAGGAGTATTTTAAAATCTATTCGAGGAAGACTGTAAGGAAGCAAAGACATGAGACATATGCTCATATTTTTTAGTCCTAGTGAGTATTCAGGCCACTGCATTTTAAATTAGCTGTAGGTTTTTAATACAGGTATGACTACACTCAGAGAACAGAGCATTACAATAATCAAGCCTGGAAGTAACAAACACATGTATTCATTTTTCCGCATCAAATGATAGGAACTTTCTACCCTTAATGATATTACGTAGATGAAAAAAGGATGTTTTTGAAATATGTTTTACATGACTATTCAGAGAGAGGTCCTGAGACCTGAGGTCTTTCACTTTTGAGTGAAAGGCCACTAAGTAAGTTTTGGTGGTGAGGTAAAATGTTTCAAGTCACCATGAATACTGCTTAATGCTTTTTACTACTTCTTTTACACTTACTTTTACTTTTCAGCACTGTAGGATGACCCCAGTAGGGTACAGCCATGCTACCGTGGGTGGGTTTATAAGTCCATCTCAAAGATAGTTTCTATCATTCTGTACATGTATAGAGTTCAAGCAGAGGGTGAGTGTGCTTTCCTCTACAGTGATGGAGGAGATCAACCTGGTTTCCTTTGTACTGTTTCAGAGAAAGCCTTCCACTTGTCAAAGTTTGACTTGGAGTCTGGAAACGGAAGAAAGGCTACAATCTTTGCAATTTCACCAACAGCACCAAGGTGTATGGCTGAATGATCAGTGACATTGGATTTTGCCAGAAAGAAAATGCTCTCTCACCATTATCTCTCATTTTTTAAACCCCTCCCTTCCCCTCCCCACCATGGGTGGCGCTTCTGGCAGCAGCCTCTTGCTCTCCCACCACGGGAGAGTGAGAAACGCAATTTCGATTTCCTTTGTATGTCTTGTACATGTGAAGAAATTGACAATAAATTCATACCATACCATACCATGTTCCACATTTTTATAAAGACGTTGGCAGTATGACCTCCAGTATTCTACTTTATCTAAACACTAAAATACTAAACATGTTCATTTTGACCAGTGATTGACACACTGCTTTCCTAACTTGCTTTTGTTTACAGACCTTTCACTGTCCTTGTTGACACCATTGTGAGTATGAGAAAAAATAGATGAGATTTGAAGAGCTACTGATAGATATTTTGACTCAATGTAGGTTATACTTGCGTGCGTACATACTGTGCGTTATCCTTATCCTGAGACACAAATGCACTGTGGTATTTACAGTAGTTCATCGCAACACCATTACCTCCTTTCGCTAGTGTCAATCAGGATCCTTGTCAGTTGCTGTGATTAGGTTGTCTGTGGTGGCACTGATGCCACTCAAGTATGTGTGTCACATTCTTGAAGATACGAGACAGCACCACTGCCATTCCCACTGTTGCCTTAGTGCTCTCTTCAAAGTGTTCTCCCAGCCCTGTCGACTGTCAGTCAGTATGTCTAGACTCATCCTGTTCCATTGGCTTGCCTGAGGTGTGAGCCAAAGGAGGCGCCGGGATGACAGCAGCACCGGGAGACCGCTACAGGACACCCGCATCAAAGCCCAGCCGAGGAGCTGAGGAAACAGTGCTGACACCTGCCCTGTCATGTGTCACTTCACATATCTGTGCTGCACAGACAACAACATGCAAAGGCACGCGAATGTCAAGCAGTTGTTACCCCCCCTCAGGTTATAATTGCTACTGATAAATTTTGATGGGGAACAAATGTATAGAAAATCAGCATCTAGTAGGAGGAACACAGAAAATACTGTAGATCACAGGGAATGTCACATGATACTCAACCAGCCCTGCAGTATAACCTTGAGAAGAGCCTCCTCCTGAGCCAAAGGCCTAGGAAGCTATGGAAAGATTGAGAAATATGTGTAATGCTCTGACACATCGCTGGGCACTGGATATATTTAGTTTGAAAATTATATTTACAGAAGCTTTCTTTACCATATATATGTATTAGCTACACCTGTTTTGTTGAGAGGTGAAAGGATTCTCCTTTCCATTTGAGGAGTTAAGTTCGAGTTGTCAGGGAATTAACTTAAAATTCTTATCTGTGGTAAAATGACAGTTTTTAGCTAATGCGCAGGAAACCTTGTTGGAAAATCCAGCAATGGCTGCTGTGCAACTCAAGCATAACTGTGTTTCCCCTGTCAGACCTCTGAAGTTATTTCTCAAGACAGATGCACCTGGCTTGTGCCATGGGCCTTTCCTGAATCCTGACCACCACAGTCAGGCATCCTGAACAAAGGTCATGTCAGCCTGCTGTAGTACACTGGGCTTTTCACTGCTGCACAGACTTCTGGGTAAGCTAGGGAGTGTGCTTTAAAACCGAGAATCAGAAAGGACAGGTCTTGGAGGAATTCTCCTCCACCTGCTTGTGCTTCTCCTCCAACTGCCTTCCCCCGCACCACAGGGTTCCACATACTCATCGCGGCTGAAAATACGTGGCTCGATGGTTGTGCTTGTGCTAGAACAGGCATTGTGACGGGGTTGTTGGGGGAAGGTTGATGAGAGGTTGGAATGTTGAGGTGGGGGTGGTGGTTCACTTACTGCTTACACCCTCACTCTTCAGGAATACAAATATGTTATGGACCAATCAGAAAACTCTCGCTAATACTCTAGAGAAATCATGGCTCTGGGAAGAGTGTAGAGTGAAACTGGCTCTGCGTCTGGAGAGAATGAAGATGTAAATGCACTAACAATAGGTCTTACAGTTACTTACCTATGATGGTCCATTGCTCACATGGGACTGAGAGTGCTTTCAGTAGTCGTGGTGGATGTGTGGATGTGTGTTGGCATTTCTGTTTTGAACCCTCATTTTGTCATGCAAGGTTATCCGAGACTGGATTACTTTGCTGCCTGAAGTAAGACTCAGTCTTCCCCCTGGAGTTTTCCCTAAGCTTTGATATGCTACATTTGATTTGTGACATGAATTACTAGCCAGAGAGAAAACTGTCTGATGCTGCTTTTTTAGTTTGTGTGAGTGTGTGGGTGGGGAAATCCTAAACTCTTCTTCTCTGGCTAATCTACCTTCTCTTTTCGTCTCCTCTCTTTCTCAGTCTCAAGTCCCTCTATTTCCTCTTTGCAACTCACCCATCTTCTGACAGACCCTTCTCCTCCCTCCACGTCCATCATCCACCACTACTGACGTCTCCACACAGATTTAGCCTAGGGACCAATTCAGACCTCTGAGAGACCGTGGCCAATCTTAAGAACACAGCCGATAGATATCAGATATTAGGGTGACTGACCTATACATGTACTAAAGCTTCTGGAAAAAAATAACTCCTTGACTCTGCTCAGGAGATAAGAAACGATGTATTATACATCAAATATTGATAAAATGTTTGTAGAGTGCATATGTAGCACAGAAAATCTGAAATGCTGAAATACCTCAATCAGACCCTAATGATTGATGGAGAATGTCAGGAACATTCTGTACAATGCAATACATATGCAATATAAATGAAGCACAGAGTTGATCCACTTACCCTAAGCTTATTAGTAAGGTTTACAAATTCAGGTAAGACCAAATTAATGACACATCAAGGCAATCAGAGGACCTGTGCAGCTCCTATGGTCTCTTGATATCTATTTAGAGATGCCACATGCCGATGTCACACAGACAATCCATATTTGGAATATTTGCTAATCAATAGTCTTAACAAACACATATGCCCATTTTTCAAACACACATGGCCTTTTTAATATGACTGCAATGATTGTTCTGTAATTATCATTCTGTGATTGTGAAGCTCTTTTGGTCTCTGTGCTTTATTGTTATCCTAGTTAGCATTTAATGACACTGGTGACATCAAACATTGTGCCTGAACACCATCTGTTATTTAAAGTGCTAATGTAAGCATGAGATTATGTCAAATAAAGCCACTAGTTTCATTGGTAGGCCTGAGCATCTACAGTCCTGCTACATGTGACATTTTGTCATCCTACAATGTACTCACAAGTGTGAATTCTCCAGAAGGTATTCAGGTTCTACAATTTTAAAGCTTCACAGTGTCTGTTTATAAATGGGCTAATCTTATTAGAATGTAAACTTTACATAAATATTCCATTGTTTTATTGCATAAATAATATTCATACAGGAACAACAGGGCTTTGCACCTCTCATGCTCAGGCCCTAATTCTATTCCTTGGCACTTTGCAGCCAAAAGTCATTTCTTTAATTTATATGACTCAACATGCCAAAGATAAGAGTTTGACAGGAATAAAATGTGGAAGTAAATACAAGGAAATTAGGGTCAGGACAAGAGTTTTGCACAACAATCTACACATGATAAACAATCATTTCCCACCTCACACTTTTATAGATGAAAATGGTTTTGGTAGATGCCGTATCAACTTGTGAGAACACAGTGTTCAAAACTTTCCCACGCCTAGTCATGTAAATAATGTAACCAACTTCATCAGAATGATTGTATCTGTTGTGGTTGTGCCTGTCTGGTGAGATGGACCGTTTGCAGAACTTCTGCAAAGAAAGAGTTCTGCTATCAGTGCAACTGATCACGTACAATTTTCATTACTATTTTTATAGTCAATTTAATACATGCATTTGATGTGCCATCAAATGTACAAATGTATCTGAGGTGTACATGCTGAATTTCATGATTGTTCTGTAACTATGCAAACAGTTGAGGCCATGAACAAGTGAGTGAGAATACTGCACCCACACCCAGCAATAGATTCAACTTCATCAGAAAGACTGTCTCTGTTGTAGCTGTGGCTAGTTTGGTGAGATGTTTGCTGACGTTCTCATGCATCTTGTTCTTGTGGGACCTGTGGATATCATCATAGTCATAACAAATATTTACGTTTCAGATAGTCAACCAATGCACTGTGGCATTTCTGACACATAGCCTGTTTATGAGGTGAGATTCACTGTGTCACCCTTTTCTCACTTTGTGGCATGTAACAAATATCTTCATATGTCAAAATCAGAAACATTTTGACACCATGTACAACAAACTTTGATAACAGCCTCAGAGAAGTGTCAGAACCAGCCTCTGGCCATAAGAGACAGGTGTTTGACTGGTGTGTGTGCTAAATTTCATGAGTTTCCACCCTAGGGGCTGCCCCAAAAGGCAGTCATTCCTGTCATTCCTCAAAAGACCTGAACAATAATAAAAACATTAGGGCTTAACACTTCTGGTTCAGGCCACAGCCTGCACCTCCGGTGCTCAGGCTCTAAATAAGGTGTACAGGTGACCCCTGTAGCCCCCAGATTGATTATGTGCACCTGAGGGTGTGAAGCTAATGAGCATGTATATATGCTCCGGTATCAAGAGGCACTCTGAGGGATTGTTTTTAAATCACATTGCTGTCGCTGGTAGCTATTAAGTAAACCTGTTGCAGGAGTGTAAACTGCTCCAGGAGCTGGACAGGAATCTCCCTGGAATCCTCCTGTATGACTGTATTCCAGCCTCCACGAGTGTGTGAGGTAACGGCATTCACCTTTCCCCTAACCACTTCCCCTAAGTTAGGTCTAATAATATAGCTCATCACTGCTTATAGTGTGTTGAGAGACCCGTTGCCCCTCTTCTCCTGTTTACTTTGAGTGAAGACTAGTAATAAATAGGGCTAGGTATTCCAATCCACAAGGTCACAATTCAATTCATGATTCGATTCCATATCAATATTGATTCTAGAGCCATTTTAGTTTCTAAACCAGGTTATGAAATGAGTAAGTGGAGCACTATTTCATAGCCATTATGTTTACATCAGTGTTTCTCAACCTTTCATACATGGCGGTAACAAAATAAGTCACAAAGATATTAATGTACTTGCATTGGCACCGTCAGGTGAAAGGCGTTAATGTTCAGTATCATATAATGATGATCACACTCTGAAAATTTGACAGGAATGGCTGCTAACATGTTGTTGTCATCTACACTCAGACAAAACCCTGTAGAAATTATTTTTAGTGACACATGTCAAAGGAGTTTATTGCATTTTCCCAATGCATTTTCCCAATTAACTTTGGCGCCTCGGTTGAGAAATGTTGGATTACACTAAAGCCTACACTCAATCGGGGACAACAAAATTTCAAAATCGCGCCATATGGAGCCCTAATACTGATTTCAAAGGAGTAGGCTGTTTTAATTGACCGGTCGGCCGTGCGCGGTTGCGAAAATTCGCAGATATATTAAGCGGCTATACTGCACACCATTGGTTCTCAAACTGGGGTCCGCAGCGCATTGTCGCGGGTCCGTGAAAAAAAATTCTACAAAGTAGCATCTAGCATTTAACTTAACTTGTGGATAAGCCTGTGTGGTCAAACTTGTGTTGTGATTATGAGGGGTCCGTGGAAAAGTTTCTGCTCAGTGAGGGTCCCTGGTCCAATAAAGTTTTAGAAACCCTGCTGTAGACAAAAGATCGATCCACGAAATAATAAATCAATAGGTTTCAATAAAGTTTTAGAAACCCTGCTGTAGACAAAAGATCGACCCACGAAATAATAAATCAATATTATTTTTTTCGCACAATAATTGATAGTAATTGCTGATTGGATTTTTTTAACCCAGCCCTAGTCACAAAGGATGTGAAGGTGGGCATGGTAGCCCAATGTACGCACATCCTTCTTTGTGTGTTAGGATTTCAAGTGTCACTGAGATTTATATTTAAAAAGCATTCTTTTGCTGGAGATTTCCTGACTGTCTCAGGGCTTGACCACTGTTTTCCCCAGGTTGTTTTTGTTATTTTTTTGTGTTAGCTACCACCACCAGTTATAGTGTTACAGCTAGCCCTGGCTTTTGTCTAACTCGGTCTTTTCTTTTTTTTTTTTTCTCGTGTTGAGTGTGTGTGTGTGTGTGTGTGTGTGTGTGTGTGTGTGTGTGTGTATGTGTAGTCACAGCCCTTGTTAGTGCAGCCTAGCTAGCTCATGCCAGTTGAGCAGCCTTGGTGTGTTTTCAGCCGGCTAGCTTCTTCCTCAGTTTCTCCTCTCTCCTTCCCCTTTTTCTCTTACCTTGCCTGTTCGGGTTCACCTGTGTCTGAACAAGTCCTCTCACGCCGCCTCAGGTTGAGGTGTGGCTACTGCGTGAATAGGCCTACCGCCCTCCTTGGTTTTGCTCTTCCCTATCGCCATGGGCCCAGTCAGTACGGGGCATTGTAGCAGTCGTGAAAGAAGTGAAATACTATCACTTCACACAACCTACTCACAACATATTGCACCGTGCCCATGGACAAAAACAATACAATCAGTTTACCTAAACACTATCAATTGCACCATGTCCATGTACATAAACCATACAAAAAGTATACACATCAGCGCAAACTCTCAAACACCCTACCAGAAAACTAAAGGCACCTGTTTTGATATTAAATTACATAATAAAGTGAGGGATGAAGACCACACATTCAGTGAGACAATACAGATTCATATACGCAGGGAAAGACAGACACAGTCTGAAGATAGTAGAAGAACCATAGATCAGGTCACACATATATCCATGTTAGCCTAAGAAAGGTCTGATATCAAATCCTTTGTTAAGACCTCTAGGGGCCAAGGTATTCAACACATACACACACACACACACACACACACACACACACACACATATATATAGTTCTTTTTTTCAGAGCATACTTTCAACATTACCCCCCTACGTGAACACTTCATTGCCTCAACCCCCACACATTTTCTGCAGGAAACATTGTATTTAGCATACATAAAATGTACAGCCACAGGGCTAGATGGTACACAGTTCTTAATAGCACTATGGTGCTCTGAAATCCTAATCTTCAATGCCCTAGTGGTCTTGCCTTTGTATGCCAATCCACAGGGGCATGCCAGCTTGTAGAAAAGCATTGGTAGTGGAGCAAGAGATGACTTGTTTTATCAGGTACTTTTTGCCATTATGTGGGTGATTAAATGTTTTATGAGTAAAATTGCAATGTTGGCATCTCCCACCTGGGTAATTTCCTGTAGGTTAAGGCCGCCAAAGAAGGTAAGTCCGCTCTCACAAGTCTGTTGTGTAGATTAGGTGTTTTTTTGAATACCACTTGAGGGGTATTTTGAAAGCAAGTCTGTAGTGTTGGGCTTGTGTTTAGAATGTGCCAATTTTGTTTAATAGCACCCTCTATAGCTTTAGCTACTGGTGAGTACTGGATAGCGCAAACTATTCTCTTATTGTTATTGGGGTATTTTTCTTCTTTAGGCAGTCTATCTGTGACATATTTAAATTTAATTTATTTAAAAACATGCTGATGCATCATTAATCAAATACTCCTCATGTACAGTTTCTCTGAAGCGTTTTTTGCATATCCAAGCTTTGTCAGGTAAAGTTGTCATTGAAACAACATATTGGCCTTATCCTATTCAATTGTGAGATAGGAAATATCTTATTTAAAAAAGATAAAGATCTGGTAAAGATCTGTTTTTAACCCACTGTTCTCCATAATTATCATAATATCCATGAAATTCATTTTGTCTTCATCAGCTGCCATAGTAAATTTAAGATGTTCATTCTTAGAGTTTACAAAGGTATGGAAATCCTCCAGGAGTTTGTCCTGATGGTTGTACCACAGAACCAGATGTGAGGCCTAAACCAACATCGCAACAATGATTCTGCAAACTGGATTTACCGTCTGCAAGCACATTCTCATTGGATATGGACTCCACAAGTACAAACTCGGAAAACACTTTTTTAGGATGTGGAGGTGCATCCGTCAAAGACAAAAAAATATAAAAAGAAGTGCCCCGAAGAAGCGGATGGAGTCGCAGGAACAGAATGTAATCAGCCTACAACTATTACGTCTTTGAGTAGAAGCCTCTCATTTGACTGGATGTAATGATTTTGATACTGTCATTGACTTGCAGAAATTCTACTGTAACCTGAGACTAAAAGAGTGGTTTAAAGACCCTCCTACATTGCACGTTACTTCACAGAAAACGGAAGAAAACTCCACGTCCAACAATGTGAAAGACCTCCCAGAGACGTCCACCACTAGACAAACTATCACTCCTTTTAAAGGTAGATCCACCTTCATCCCACCAAAATATAGGAATTCATCTCTTGACACATTGTAGGTTGGTGGAAAGGGATGTGTGTGCAATTTTAAAGAGATACAAGGTAGCTAATAGCCTGAATAAAGAACAAAGGGACGCACTAAAGATTTTACAAGATAAGTCTTTGGTAATTCAAAGTGCTGACAAGGGGGGAGCTGTAGTGTTCTCCGATCAGCCCGCACATGATCATGAGTTACAAAGACAATTGGCCAACACATTGAAAAATTGAAGTGTAATTCAACTAAGGAATTTCAGAAGCGCATCCATAGCCGACTGAATGGCCTATTAGAACAGGGCATGATTACAAAACAGGAACATACTTTCATGACTGAGTTTCCTATCACGCCAGTTTTTTTTTTATCTTGTACCCAAGATCCACAAAACATCCAGGGAGATCTATCATTTCTGCCATTGGCTCACTAACAAAATAACCTCTGCTTTCAAAGTGACATAAAATCCTCTGCTAAATGCATAAATGTAAATCTAAATAGAAAACACAAATAATGCACATAGATGCCTAAACCCCTCACAAGGTGGCCCTGCACCCTACTGACTAAATCATAGTTGGGCCATAACCTAGGCAGTCCTCAAACTCAAGGTGATGGACTAGACTACATTCACATATTTATTTATTTTTTGTCCGCATTCTGTTTGTCATTATTAATGTGTATCCATTATTAATGTGTATCCATCTGGCCATCCTTTTCAACTGAAAAGAACGAACTAAACAAAGAACATATATACCAATAAATTATTTAATTATTTTTGAAACTGCCTCTGTCTCTATCAAAGGTTTAGGGATTTGGGCACTTGGCCCTGTTACAAAGAGGTAGGCTATTTATGCTTTCAGTGGCTTGAATGTTTTTTTTTTCTTCTTTCAAACATGACAAAGCTTTCACATACTGTGTTTGCATACAGACTGTCAGTGCAATTCATCACAGAAAAAAACGTTAAATCCCTTCCATTGTGCATCACTATGACATGAGCAAAAGTATGCCCCAGTACATTTGAAGCTAACTGTCAGAAATCCATGCTCCAGGCAAAGATATGTGTGATAGATTGCATTTTTTCTCAGTACTTACCCTTTTCACTCAATGTCTAGGGAAAAAGGACTCCCTCTGCAAAGGAGCAAGGGAATGTACTGATTTTACCACAATGAGGGTATGCCTCACCACACAAATAAATCAGAGGGTGGAGTTACACAACTGGACTATTCCTCAATCTCTCTGCTCCAGTTCCCAAGATTATTTGAAACTCATAGACACATATTTTTTCTCTCTCCCTCTCCCTCCTTACCTCCTTTAAGGGCTTGGTAATGATGTACTGGATGTAGATGGACTAATGAATCACATCTACTTATCTGATATCATGAATATTTAATGCCCATTGTAACAATGGGAAACATCTGGGTTCGTACAGAAGTCACATGTTTATTCACATGGATTCCTGATGCAATGATGCATACATTTTACATGAATGGACAGTGCAGACTGACCACTTAATCTCCTTGGAAATATCGTGGGCGGAAGCCGTCAATTTAGTCACAGAACATTCTGTTAGTAAGAAAGGGCAAGCTTATGACATGCATTGCTTTCATACGATCTCCAGTATAAGCTGTACCATCAAATCCTGTAATGAAAGAATTACACATTGAATCTACTGAAGGTATTTTTGTGAATCTTTTCACAATAGGTCACTGAGGTTCTTCTTAAATGATTTTCATTAACTGAATGCTTGCAAATGACCAGCCAGAGCACAGTAATGCATTCAGGGCGATTTATTAGTCATTGCTACACTGCCCACAACTATCAGAGCTATCTAAGCTATCTGAGACCCATCAACATTTAATCTAATACCCCGTGCATATTATATAATTACATTAATAACATCCTCAGTGAACCATTTTTGAAGCCTTATTTGCCACATAGATTTTCTATTGGAACTGTGTATAAATGTTTAAGTTCAGCTGAAATTTGTCACACTAGCAATGTCCTCATGCACATTAAACACAAAGAGAACCCTCACTTGCTTTCGCACAGTATGGAGCAAAGTGCTCCCGGAATTAACAAGATGAAAAACATAAAAAGGCTCTTTCCTTTCTCTTTCTCATCCTTTTGGACTGTTTTGATTTTGCATAATGCCCCTGCATCATCACAGAAAATTTCCTGTAGCTCTAAGCATAGAGTTTCAAATGACTTAAAGCTAAACTCCCCTCAAAGGTTTCCATTACCAAAAAAGTAATTGTTGAGTGTCACTTACCAAGAACCTAATTTGTGGAAGCTGAGAAAGTTTATTCCTCCTGATCAACCAATATCCTGATAAATCCAGAATAACAACTTTGAGTGCACAGCACAATAGCTGGGTTTCAGCCTCCGAGTAATGAACTCACAAGGACATAATTTCTAAGCACTGTGTGGAATCATCATAACAAGCCACAACACCCACAAACAGTTTAATTAAAACTTTCTAATTAATTTCACTAGCCTCCCTCCCTAGCGTTTGGATGGTTGCACTCTCCTCTTACAGGTGAGTGTACCCTGGAGAAGCCCCTGCTCAGAATGGTAAATAGACTGCATTTATATAGCGCTTTTCTACTCCTACAAGTACTCAAAGCACATTCTCAAAGCACATCCTCACATTCACCCATTCACACACATGAACTCATACACCAGTGGCAGAGGCTGCCATGCAAGGTGCCAACCTGCCACCGGGAGCAATTTGGGGTTCAGTATCTTGCTCAAGGACACTTTGATGGGGTCATGCTCCATTGGGGTACTGGATGTGCTATGTTACATTAATCTTATTTCAGTGCATTTATTGTCATGGCTTATTTAGTCCCCACTCCATGATGAATACAGATATCTCTAGGATCATTGAGTGTTGTAGATGAACTATTATTGTAATATGTACAGTAAAGGATATTCAGGGACCTCATGCAGATTATTATTCCCTCATATTGTTAATTGTGTATTGAATGCGGACACTTATTTATCAGGTGGGAGTGGGAGTAAAAAAGGATTAAAGTTTTTTTTTATTAGTTAGAGACTTACATGAAATCCAATCTCCCATGCAGGTCATGGATAATGTTATTTCAGGCAGGCAAGGTGGTAATTGCTATGTTGATCGCCTTAACACTATGCACATAAGCTCCATGTAATCCTCTGACGTAGGTGCTGTGTGGTAACAGACACACACATACATACACACACACACACACACACACACGGCAAAGCAAAAAAGTAAAATTCCATCAGGTTCAGGTATTAGATATAATTTACCTGACATGCTGAGCTTTTGAATTCTGTGTTCAATACATACCTGCTTGATTCTTCTGGGCAGGATTGCTTTTTTGTGTGAATTCCCTGCCTAATGAAAGACCAGAAACATTCCACTGGATACTAGATATTCACGTTATTCAACGTTTGTACTGTCATAGGATTCAAAGGCTCCGTGGATTTTGTTGGTCTCCAGTTGTCTAGTCCCTGTTGTCTGTTCAATGTGCAAATTTGATGAGAAAGCCACACAGGCACCATGACCCTCCTCAAAGGAAGACATAAACATGGCTGATGCTCATTCATGTTTTAAAAGAATGTTCCTCATCATCCATGCATAAAATATCACACTTCCCCTAGAGTGACAAAAAAACCTCTGGGCTAAATGCAGAACTTTAACTGGAATAAAAATTTAACCCACAAAAAGAAAAGACCATCCATCGACTGGGGTCTCCCAGTTCTTAGATGTCCAACAACAGACTCACCAACTATGAATCTGACTATGAGGGACCCTGTTGAACGTGCAGCAGAATTGACAGACATCATCCTCCTCCTCCTCCTCTTCCTTGGCAGCTCAGAGTGATGGAGACTCTTGGAAACAGCATGAACGATGAAACATTAATGGCCTCTTTCAATCATTCATCATAGTTATTTTTTGTCAGTCTGCCTGAGTGAGTGTCCATGTTTCTTCACATGTGAATTGTGAACACTACCACAAACCAAAAAAAGGTGGAAACAACTATTTCTGAGGTTGCATGTTGAAAGTTGAATGTGTCCTGTGATTATGTATTGGTCTGATTGTCTGGGGAGCTATAGACTGAGAGATGGACAGAGATAGAGAGATATCAGGCGTAAAAAAGGCAGTGAGAAACAGAAAGATCCTTCCATGTTCTCACTCACAGGCAATAATATTTATGCAGAAGGATCACCATCATTCCTTTGCAGGTGACAGTGAAAAAAACGACATTAAATGTAAATTTATGTAAATGCATTTGAAATGGAAATATGAAAGAACCTGGCTTGGTATTCACCCTAATGGTGGGGGATTGCACACTTTTGTTTCATCCTTAATTAAATCAGATGTTGTTCGCTGTGTATGGCATGGCTTTGAAAGCTGAATAATACAATTATATTAAATATTTAAAGGACCCATTAAAGACTTCCTTTATGTGCCCCAGAACTACACAGATGTTGTGTTATTGTGTCCTTCCCAGATTATTTTCCTTATTTCTGTTTCTGAATGAAGTAAACAACACTAAAGCTATAGTGAGTGGGGTATGCAAGTAAACTCTGCCTTTAGGAGATACCAATTACTAGTGAACTAGTACTCACAATATATCTCTTAATGGTGAGAGTACTGGAATCAGGATGTGTCTTTATTTTCAGTCACATGCAGTCGGTACTTTTGAGATAGGCCTGATTCAACTGTCTTTTCACATATTTCACTCTGTTCCTGCTGTTCCTGTCATTAGAGATAAGGTGGAATATTTTGTGCTTGAGTTGTTTCAGTGCACTGTCTGAGTTTGTCCCCTGTGTCACTGGCCAATGCCACCTTCCGTAACCTGGAAGTGTACTTAAAGTGAAGCTATTTCCCTGTGTAGTTGCGGCTGTGAGCAGTGAGCGGCTGGTGGATCTTTATGTGAAGCATGCTGTCTCTCCCTTGATGTGCATCATTGTAAATAAAACTTCTGTTCTTGGTTTTTCTTACCATCATCTGACTTGGTCTCCTTTTCTACTGATGCAACCTAGAAATGACTATCAATGGTCTTGACAAATCAGTGTAAAACCAAGACAACTAAGAAATTAACCAAAATTAACCAATAACCAAGAATTAACCAAATCATTAGAGTGTAAGATGGTAGCAATGCATAGGTTATTCACAGAACATGCACAATGTCTCTGATGTCATGCCTTATGAACTGGTGAAGGTTAGTATGCATCACAGACCAAATACTGTAGCACAAATATTAGGGTGAGAGCAATTCTGTTTCTTTGAGAAAATGGACAGCCTATAAGCTCTATAGAGATTGCAAGGCTGGATGGTGGTTAGGGTGGATTTGATGTGTGATGTGAAATGTACACTGAAAATCATCACGCAAAATAATAGGCAATAAGTAATTGGAGTAAATGGAGCACATTTGGTGGCAGCTGCTACAGTTACAGACAACTGTCTTAGCCCTCACATTATGGGGAAATAATGTCTTACAGCATAGTATCAGATGTATTTTACAAACAAGCCTCGTCTATTCCTGCTCATAGATATAATCAGAGCCATTGGAAAGGACCCACACTGGGAAAACGAGAAGCAGATGCTGCCTTCACAGCCATCTTGTGTCACTCCTCCTTTTGTGTCACTCCACGATTATCCTCCTTTGCTCCACCTGACGTAGATTGTCATCTCCCACGTCTCATATTCACCCGGCTGTCTTCCAAGCAAACCACATGTTCAGTGAGACAAACATCAGCAGTCCAGACACGTCTCTTGTTCCTTGTTATCCTGAGATTCCTTTCATGTAGTTTCAGAAACAAATAGGCTTGTTTGTCAGCCATTGGCAACATCAGTGGCCAACCTTTTGGTCTGTCACTTTAAATTAAAAGGCATGAGGAAGAGCCATCTCATTAAGCGTGGCACTTAACAGCAAAGAAATTCTCTATAGAGAGGGACAGACTCACTAGACCTCTTTTGATAATACCTTACTTTAATTAAAAGACTGTTTTAAAGACCATTAATTACATTTCTAATTATTTTTTTTGTTAATACTGAAAGAAGAGTCATAATCATGTGTTATAAATACTTATAAACTTGGTATTGGAATTGTTTTTTCTTTCCATTTTCTCTTTAATCTTGGAGCTAAAGCCCTGAGTCCCGCCTGGAGAGGAAGGTTAAATGCAGTGACCTTTTAGAAGATTTCTTTAAAATGGACTTAATGCTATCTGAAACAATCTCTTGTTTCATTGTAAACAAAACTGACATGTCTGCTATCTCTCCCGAGCCTCAGACATGGCTATTTGCAATTTAACTCTGCAGTTGTATCCCACAAGGTGGCCTATATTTTTGTGATCTTCAGCGAGACTTTCCCAAAGCTGATCACAGAATAAGAGCAAGGAAGATAGGAAAATAAAAACATTCAGTTTTTTATATTCTAAAGATCATCTATACATCTATTGCAAACATCTAGACACAATCCCACAATTCTTTGTGCATTCTGCCTTTTACATAGAAAATAAAATTATAATCTGTTTCTATTTTCATAACCTCAATCTACAAAAATAAATCTGTGAGAAGGCACATTGCTTTCATGTGAGTGCATGTGCTTAACATAATTGGGGCAAATGATTTACCCCGGTGTTGTTTTTTCATCTACCGTCTGTATTTACCACCAGTCACCTCTTTCTTCAGCCTTTAAAGTGTTTCCCATGCATCTCTATTGGCAAGACTGTGTTGTATTATTTCATTCATTTAGACTAATGGTTTAGCCTGTCTGTTTAGCCCATGTTGCAAAGCTATATATCCAAGAGTTGACTCTATTCTTATACTAGTCTTCTTCAGGAGTTTGCAGTTTGTGATTCTTTATGCCCACATCCATGTTCAGAAAAAACAAATGCTGATGCTGGAGGCACTATGTAGGTGTGCACTTGGACAGCATTCATATTCTTAATAGTGTGGAGATACATCCTGTGCCTCACATAAGAGAGAGTAAATTTCTGTACCTCAATAGGTTTGACATGTGGGTTCAATCTGTGAGGGAAGCACACTTACCCAACCATACTTCTAAATGTTACCAAAAAGAAAAAAAAACACCTTTTGGCATTCAACAATTTTCTGTCACCTTGAAAACGTGATGTTTCCTTAGTATTTACATACATATTGACGTGTTGGGTAACAAGAGAAAGTTCTCCTGCGCCGGGCTCCCTTGGATTCATTCTGTGTAAGTACTGTATCTCTCCTCCTCCTCCAGGCAGCTATGAAGCTGCTGCCATTCAGGATGCTTTGACTGGAGGCAGTTGGCTGCCCAGTGGAATTCCTGTAGTGGATATTTGCCTGTGCTCTAGTCTACACGGCTCTGTTGGTGATGCAAGAGTGAAGGTGTTTGTGTTACTTCAATATTTCACTTAATTTCCTCATTGACTTCAAACTAATGTGTGCACACAGTTACATAGGCAAACTCATGCTCATACACTCTCTCTCTCTCTCACACACACACACACTGACTGAATGTTAATACTAAGAGTAAATAGCAAAGGCTGTGGTTAAAATTCGGCTTAGGGTCTTCAAAATGCCCCTAACAAAGTTAGCTTGTTTACCTTGTTCCTCTTGAACCAACTACCCAATTTCCCCCATCACTCTGTTCTCATCCCTCCTCTATGCGCTTGGCGTACCTCTGGGCATGAGGGGGAAATCATGTTATTGAGATTCTGCTCTTTTGTCTGAAGTGAGTTTGACACAACACTAGGGAAAGCCTAGTGAACAGCACACATGTGAGGCATCACCCAAGAGGAAGCATCCTACTAAAAAGGAAAGGTACTCCAAAGAAAACAAGAAGACAAACACGATATGACGGCCCATCCTCCCCTTCACAGCGAGGTCATGCTTACAGTACACATACTGTGTAGAATTGCTGCTTCTGAAAAGGCATGCTGCTCCATATTGCACACAACAGGACCAGGGAAGTGTCATTTTGCATCAAGAAAATGTGCGGTTATTTGCCTAAATTGCACACACATTTAAGTTGTTTGCTGAAATGATGGCTCTGTCTTGTAAAATTAGTCAGTATTTAGTAAAATTACCACACATATTATCAACTCGGGCAGCCAAGGCCTACTGGTTAGGGTTTTGGGCTTGTAGCTGAAGGGTTACCAGTTCAAACTAGACCATGGCTGAAGTGCCCTTGAGCAAGGCACCTAACCCCTCACAGCTCCCTGGGCGCCACTATAGCAGGCAGCCAAATGTTCTGGGATAGTATGTGGACTTCACTTCACTGAGTGCTGTATGTGTTTCACTAATTCACGATTGGGTTAAATGCAGAGACCAAATTTCCCTCACGGATCCAAAGAGTATAGATTATTATTAACCTACAGCTACAAAAAAGTTTCAGCAATGGTACATCCCAGGTCATATGCAGTATGTAGAACAGCTGTATGCGATTTCGGAAACAACAAGTGTCTCAAACAGTCTGTGAAATTCTGTGGTTGAACTGCTATTGATGTGGTATATGCTATAATAATAAATAGGTTTTATATAGCGCTTTTCTGAGCACTCAAAGACACTATAAACTGGTGGTATGAACTGTTGAATATAATGCAATCTACTAACAGAGTGTTCAAAATAAATGTAAGCAAGCAGAATTTGTGACTCGTATACCATATTTATAGATGAGCCAAACAGTTCTGAAATGTAATTCAATGTGAATTGCAGCTGGCACTGTACACAGATACACACCCTTGCCATTGTACACAAAACACACAAAATTAATTTGCACTAAGACTATATTCTCTCACATTACAAGCATTTGAAGGAGTCGTCCTTGAATTTTACATAATAGACGTAAAGCATGACTTTCCCACCTCATTCAAAACAGTTCAGCATTCAATCATGTCCTTATTAACCTACATGTCCTCTATCCTAATGAGGTCAACTTACTTATAGATTATTTGCGTCATAGCAAATGTAAATGTCATGTAAATGCAAATTTATTTGGCTGACTCTTGAGTAGTGTATGGTTTTCCCTTTGGTAAGGCAGACAATGACTCCTGAAACACAAAGACAGACCCTCTCTTGAGCATGCATGCACATTTTTTTTTTTACGAAGACAATACAAAATATAAAGTTAACGTTGACTGGTATTTAGCACAATTCTATTCAAAGCGACATGAACCTGCGATGGCAGATTTGGGAATCAAAGTTCACCTAGTTGTCAGTCTGTGACATTATCACTTGCCCACAAAACAAGTATGCAACTAAGATGTCCAAGGTGGTCAGTGTGCTTCTGCATGGAAATGTGCAGCTTCCACCATGGCTTCTTTTTCATGAGAATACATGACACGTCATGGACACACAGGTTGTACTTATTACCACTGTTTTTAACACAGTTTTTTTAAACCGCCCATTTAATCATAGAGTGATTCTGATGAAAGAGTGTCATTAATAGCATGTTTTGAACTTGATGAGTTTCTGGAAGGCCTGCTTGAACTCGTCATTGAAGATGGTGTAGATGATGGGGTTGATGAGGGAGTTCAGGTAACCGAGCCAGGTGAAGACATCGAAGAGCACCGGGTCAAAGCAGTCCTTGCAGATGCCCATGACCAGCGTGGCCACGAAGAAGGGCAGCCAGCAGATGATAAACGCACCCAGGATGATGCCCAGCGTCTTGGTGGCCTTCTTCTCGCGCGCGGCGCACAGGCGCTTGCGCTCCAGCACATTGTCGGCCAGCTTTACTTTCACACTGTTGGCGAAGAGTGGTGATCCACCGCTGCCTCCACCACTGCTCCCTCCGCTAGGTCTGGCTCCGTGCCCATGCGCCCCGCTGATGATAGGGTGCAGGTTGCCCTCCTGGTTGGAGGCCGAGTTAAGGGAGCAGAGCGAAGAGCCGGCGGACGTCTGGATGAGCTGCGCCGTGGTGAAGCGTTTGCCACAGGTGGCCGGCGACTTGAGGATGTGTGAGCGAGCCGCCACATAGATGCGGCCATATAGGATGACCAGCAGCACTGTGGGCACGTAGAAGGCGCCAAACGTGGAGTAGAGCGTGTAGGAGATCTGGTCGGTGTTGACCATGCAATCAGTGAGCTCCTCGTGTGCCTTGGCCTGCCGCCAGAAGAGAGGCGGCATGGAGATCGAGATGGAGATGACCCAGACGACAACGATCATCAGGGAAGCACGCCGCGTCGTCCTGCGCTTGGAGTACTCCAGCGCGTCAGTGATGGCCCAGTAGCGGTCCAGCGCGATCACGCACAGATGTAGGATGGACGCTGTGCAGAAAGTGATGTCTGACGAGAGCCAGATGTCGCACATGATCTGGCCCAGCGTCCACGTCTTGCTGACCGTGTAGAGGATGCTTATGGGCATGACCAGGATGGACACCAGCAAGTCAGTGACGGCCAGCGAGCCAATCAGCACGTTGGCTGGCGTGTGCAGCTTGCGCGTCAGGACGATGGTGGTGATGACAAAGGCATTGGACAGCGCCGTGGCCAGCGTGAGCATGGCCAGCACTGACGACAGCGAGATCTGCAGCCCCAGGAGGGTGGCGGGGTCCCAGGGGGCCTTCGTGCTTGCTGTTTCACCTGTGCTGTTCAGAGGAAAAGGCTCTGCCGTGCTGTTGTTTGGTTCCATCTTATCAAACAGTTACACTTGCAAGAGCTCAGATGAAGGGTAGGGTAAGCATAGCGTGTTCAAGGGAAAGTCTTATCCCTGTAACATACCCTAAACATTTTTAATGTTTTTAACGAACAGTGTCACGTAATGCACAGAGTCAGGGTCTTCATCACACATTGTATTTGATGTATTTGGTTGTTTTTTTTATTTGTCTACACTTATTGTTATAACTAATGAGATCACAACTAATGAGAATTCAAATAAAATTCAAATGAATTTTTTTGTTCTACAAATTAGCAGCTGCGTGTCTGTTTGCAATGGGGTTCAGTTTCATCACACTGATGTGTTGACCAGCTCTCCTATCTGTATTTGTGTTGGTGTTCATGGCCTAAGGGAAAGGGCAGGTAATTACTATTCCATACAGCCCCTCAGAGTCCTTATCTACACTCCAACCGGGTCAAGTCTAGTCCCTGGGTGATTCACTCAGGACCCTGAAACACAATCTCCACTCTAGCCCTCAGTGCCTGGCAGAAAGGTGCTCTAACTGCCATGGATATGGCGAATGGAGAAGAAGGGCGGAGGGTGTTGGAGTGTCTTTTCTGTTTGCTTTTAATGGACTTTGTTTTGACAATGCTAATTTTTAAAAAATCAGAACCAGTGCATGCGTGGCCTCCTTTTTCCACTTCCCTGCCTTGTTTGGTTAGGCGTAACACAGCAAAGCACTTAAAAATAATCCATTATGTTCTGCTTCTTGCCAGGTGACTGTGGTGTTCCATGATGAAGGACGACAGTTCCTTGATCCCCCTTGGCAAGTGGTGCATCACATACAAATGTTGATTTGTTATTTCCAACATGTGTCAGATGAAAAGAAAAATAATAATAAGAAGAAATCCCCAAAAAGAGTGAGAAATACTCCCTTGTTGAAGCTTTCAACTTGCTTGCAAAAGCTCGGAGGCAAGGACCAATTCTTCATGCACAGTCAAAAGCTAGACAAAAATGAGAAAAAGAGAGAAAGTGTGAGAGAGAGAACAAGGTCTGTGAGATGTATGTACCATGAATGTGAAGAGCATGAACACATATTTCGTTGCCACTTCAAATGCAAAATCATCATGTGCATACTCTAAAGTTACCTTAGTTGCTCCATCACACACACACACACACACACACACACACACACACACATACAAACACAGAGGCAGATGTCACTTTTAGGGGCACTTTTTCTCCCACACATACCAACAGTGCATCAGGCACCAGTACATACCTCTGGCTCTCAGCTTAAGACTTCTGCTTTAGTCCCCAACCCCCCCAACACACACACACACACACCACCATATGCAAGATTTTGTTTTTCATCGCATGCAGATAAATTGCATGAGAGTGCATGGCACAGAAAATGCTTATAGATACACGTGCACTTCTACCTGCATCAACAATCAATGCATGCACACACACACACACACACACAGAGAGAGAGAGAGGTTGGTGGGTCATTGATGAGCAGAGTGTATTAGAACGTATGCTGCAGGCTGTTTTCTCATTACTTCACATCATGGTGTGTTTTTGCTGCCCACTCCAGTGCTCCTTTGGGCTAACTGCTATGGGTGTGGGCACAAGCCAGCTCATTACTTAAAGAGACAGTAAGCTACAATTTGCCATTTTTGGCCATGTTTTAACAGCAGGTTAACATTAAATTAAAGGACCTTTCAAGGACTTTCCAGTTGAGAAGTTGAGTTTTCTCAAATTCAAGGACCACATGCATTGGCATAACCTACTGTAATGCTACTACTGAATATGTAGTAGCATTTATTTTGTATTGTATTTAAATAAACGATTTAAATACAATACAAATTCAATAAAAGACGGTGCATGGCATAGATGTTGTTGGGTCAGAATCAATGCAAGAAAGTGGACTAAATGTATAGCCTTGTATTGCATTCATATCCACAATACATAGCAGGGTTGGCAACTTTGACCTGGAATGATGGCAACAATTTATATATATATATATATATATATATATATATATATATTTTGCATGTCCTGTAGTCTACCTGACCCCTTTTGTTTTAATTTAGTTTTTTTTCTGTAGTTTATTTAGCTTCTTTCACAGAAATATTTGCATGGTGGGGGGATTTTTGAAGAAAATAGATGTCCTTTCCTGCATTCTGGTGTGTTTTAACAGGTTTCTTAAAAGAGGTAGGCTAAGCTAGGAAGACAGCTTCAGAGCACTCATTTAGTCGAACAAAAATCTCTTTGATGTAAATAAGCTTTTGTTGAAGTAATGCAGAAATTACAGTCCATCCATGGCTATGCATTAACACACCCTCTGCCACTCCCACAAGTTAAGTTTACCTCAGTATCCAAGTATCATATACATTGTTGTGATCACCATGTGAGCCCAATGAACCTTGCACATTACTCGCCCAATTCTGAAATGGGGTACTGAACGTAAGCTATTTCATTTCATTCTTTTAGGTCGTGCTTCGCCATATGGAATATTGTTGTGTCAAAGTTTCTTAAAATTGTTCACCATGAAAAAACAAAGAAACGCACTCTTTATAATTATTTGGTACATTGCAGGGAGCATGGTGTCTATATCAGTTATGCACAATTACCTTGTACCTCTGTAGCTACCGTGTGTAAATGTGAAACGTCCACCGGTGCATTGTGTATTTGTGTAGAAAACCATTGTATTATCTAAAGATAATACACAGTTTTTCCAGACATCAAATGGGGGAACATGCCTTTTTCAGTGACGCACCAATTGGAGAACGTGAAAATTCAAACCCCCCCAAAAATATTTAAGTTTCAAGGACAGGTGTCTTTTTATACCTATTTTCAAGAACTTTCCAGAGCCCTGAACTTTTTTTTTTCAGATTCACGAAACTTTCAAAGACTTCAAGGACCCACAGGAAACCTGTCACAAGCAAATGATGCTGTAATTATCTCCAAATAAATTGTTGACGTATATAGTCACGCAAAGGAAAGACAAATACACTTAATTGTACACTTGATTGTTTGTTGACACGCAAAGGAAAGACAAATACACTTAATTGTTCAGCCAGTTGACAGTAATGTCAACACTGCAATGAAGTCTCAATTGGACCACCCTGACAAAACAATATAAAAAAGAGCCAACTATGTCTCTAAACAACACAACATTGCATGCCCGTAAGACCTTTTATCAAGGCCAGATGTTTTGTTGTTGGTATTTGTTTGTTGACAGTAGTTTGCTGGATTTATTTTTGAATCAAATCTCCTTTGAATGTCCTTACTACAACTGTAACAAGTACAATAACATAGAGCTATAAGGCTCTGAGTTTTAAAACATCCTCCTGAAACCAGTGACTCTTCTTGAGGATCTGACATAAAGTACAGCAAGCTTTCAACATCATCCCACCAAAGTGGTGAGAGATTATACCATAATGACCACCTTTAAAACTCAGGATCCCTAGTGAGAGGGCACATACTCTCTAAAGCTCAGTTTTCTGCTCGTCATAAAACCTGCTCCCTAGGCTGCTGCGAGGCTTAGCTCAAGAAGTCTACAAGCGAGGGTAAAGCTGGCCTACTGACCTCACTGGTACAGATGAAGGCACCTTTCATGGGTATGCTAACTTGCCCACTGTGATCTGTTCATTAGGGATTGGTCTTTTTTTTTTGGTTGCCTTGTATAAGTTCAATTTCTTTTTAAGAATTCTATTTAAAAGACACTGGCTGCAAAAGAGCTGAAGAAAAAAAACATATACCAAGTTAGCCTGTTGTACAGTAAATTAATAAGTAAATTAATTAATGAATTAATAAAAAATGGCTGGCAGTCTGTGAACAACCATGTCGCCTGAGGTACAGAGGCCAGAGGCCAGAGAACCTAGTTTCGACACCTGTCACCTGTCCGTCAGTCTTCACCTGCATGGCTCACTTTGTGCATGATTTCTCTGCAAAGCCCAAGAGACTTGATGTGACAGATGGGTGACCATCCGTCCCCTATCTGCTCCACATCTGTCAGGTTACGGAACTGTCATCGTGATACGAGTGGAGTTTGTTGTCACGTTGTTATTGTTGTTGTTGTGCTTTTTTGCTGCTTTTCAAAGACAGTGTGCCTGCCAATGTGCCTGACAGGTCTCATTTGCTCTATTTATTCACCGTGAAGTGGAAACAAGATGCCCGTCTCCATATTCAACAAGTATCAGTTGTTCAATGTGAAAAATAGCATTGAACAAAGCAAGCATCAGGATGAGGAGGGTGGTTTGAAGTGTCTAAGAATCATCACATATCCCGGTGTGATATCATAACCATGACAGAAAACATTTTGAGTATTTCAGTCTAAACAGATTGTTCCATACAGGTTCAAGGAAAGGCAAGGCAAGGCAAGACAAGTATATTTATAACGCATTTCATACACAAAGGAATTCCAATTTGCTGTACAAAAATAAAAGAAAGTAAAGGGAAGTAGATGAAAGTAAAAGCACACAATAAAATTAATAAAGGCATAAATGATTAACGTGAAAGTTAAAGTGGCCTTACAAAAATATAAAGACATTGAGTAGCAAGTCTAGTAAACAGTACAAGACCTGCTGTTTTCGCTATACATTTTCTATTGTCTACATTTTGTAGGACATTCCCTTGTGGTATTGCCTCTATACATCTCTAGTAGCAGAACCTAAAAGCAGAATCTAAAAGCACATCCATATACTGTATAATACCGAACGTTTCCCTAGTACTTGATGTGTTTAAATTTGCACCATGTCAACATGCCACCCAACTGCACCCTATTGCCTAACTACACCCAGCAGCTGCAGACAACGTTTATCTGATTTTCCATAGCCTTAATTTAGTCCATGACAGACACAGCCATTCTGCAGGCCTGGAGAAGAAATTTCCATTCAATCTGTCTGCCTATGGTGTTATTTCAAATACAGTGCGTGTGTGGCTTTGAATTTGAATTTCTATCTGTTTATTATCTGGAAGAAACTGTGCTGCATGTCAGTGATGGAAAACACACATTTAGTATTACTTACAGGGCATCATTGTAAATTCTGAGCAGTTTACGCTGTCAAAAAATGCATGTAGCAGTAAAGACTTGTCAACCCATGCAGCATCCCTAACAGACTGTTTTCCTGAGCACAGATGCTCAAGAACACCATAAAAGGGCTTAACTTTAAAACAACCACTGAGGTGAGCAATCTCACAAAACACAGAAATTTCTAAAGCCATACATGAAAGCTGGTCATTAAAAGTCATCAAACACAAATTTCTAAATCACTTTAAAAGTAAACATCTTTTGATGTTGTTGGTTTGTTAGTCTTCTGCACCGTTTCCCTCTTCACCTAATGAAGTGGTCTGTGTGGGGGAGACTTTGTTCCGGAACTCAAACAGCATAAAGCCAAACCTCCCACTGCCAAAGTCAGAGGTGGCAATCTAGTTTGTCGCATCCTCTGAAAGCTCGGAGCCTGGGGGGCTTTTAGAGATCCAAAAAGGTCTGCAGAAGCAAAGAAATGAAAAAAGGAACATTTAAGACCTAGGCTGGAGAAAACAGCAGTCAAAGCCTCAGGACTCCTGTATTTGAGCTTTTGTGGAGTCCCAGCATCAGGTCTCTCTGTGGTCCGTCAGAGATCAACAGTAAAGTGCTCGACAACAATAATGCTTCCCTCTGAGTCATCTACTTACAGCCTACATGATTGAGGAGGCCAAAGATCTTAAGAAGCCTGAAAGTGCTGTTAAAGCCTTCTGAGAGGACCCAGACCTAAATCTGCATAGTGTTTTCATAGTGTCACCTAGACAGGTTCTTAACAGCACATACAATAAATGATTACTTCGTATTATTTAGAGGATTCCACAAGGTGCTCTTCCTTAGAAGCTCACTTGCATGTTTACTTCAGCCCTTCAGCGATCCCAAGAACATCAGCAGTGACATTATCATGACGACAATGAATTGATACTCCACAAAGTACAATGACACTAACTGTAACTGACACTAGCAGTATTAATTATATACTGTAGGAAACTCCTACATGCCAACTACACTATGTTCAAATACAATCACACTGGAACTGGTACACTAGATTAGGATAGACAATATGAGCCACTCAACTTGCTGTTTATTCTTGGCACATACATATCACTTCTTCATTTAGGCATTCTTGAGAACATTAAGTGCAGAAATTTCATCAGTTTTTTATAGAAATTAATAGATTTGCATGTAGAAATTAAGTGTTGCTTTGATGAAAAAACTACTGTTATCACAACACTGGCACAGCAGGTATTCATACCCAAACTGTTTTATAAATAAAGATATACCAGGCAAGTCTTTTAACACCAACATCCTAAATTCTCACCAATACATGTGGATTTGTTGACCAGCAAGGTACAAAGGTAATAAATGCAACTTCATAAGTGAGACAGCTTCAGTTTCATTTTACATAAGGGCACCATTGTCATCCCGCAAGAGCTATAAATAAGCAAAAATATGAAGCTGGTAAATTAACCTAAAACATAAAATGTTGCCTCTCCAAAGTTGATGTAAGAAGAAGGCTGGGCACTTTCCTTTCCATGCTGTGTAACCTCAGGACAAAGTAGGTCACCCACCCCAAGAACTTCATAAGGTATCACATGAGGTCAAATATCAAAACCCACAACTCAGCCACTTCTTCACTCTGCACTGCACCTGTCAGGTCCAATAAGTGCTGTGATCGCTTGGTTTGGCCTGAACCCAGGGGAGGTGGGCCTTCTGTTTAGTGAGTTGATGGGTCCTGCGTGTGGGTCTGATAGACAATGACCTGCCTCTCCTCTCACTGTGTACAAGAGCCTCTCAAAAGATGGGCTGATACAAGGAGATGTCCATGGCACCCCTGCAAAGGCCTGCACTTGAGTAATGATGATGTTTGTGTGCATGTGTGTGCGTGTGTGTGTGTTTCTCTCTTTCTCTCTCTTTGTTTTTTTTATATGTGTCTGACTGGTCAGGATTCTGGCTCCAAGATGACAATTAGTTCTGAGTTAAGAGGCAAAGTTAATGAGGGAATCAAGACGCCAGCTCAATCACCATGCAGAGCAGACAGCCAACATTAGGTTTTCAGCACAGCTGCTAAAGCTGCACACTTATACACACTTGTAAAGTAAGAAACACACAAGTGCAAGTGCTCTCTCTCTCTCTCACACACACACACACCAGGGAGACGCTGCTGTTTAATCCCTTGCCTCTGGTCTTGTGCTGCTCTGTGCTGCTTATTTTGAGACGGTCAAATTGATTTTACAGGGACACAGTACTGAGCCGTGCTAAGATAATGTTTATTCTTTTCATGTGGGGAGCTGCAGGTAGGGTGTATGGTTACAAGGCCAGAGGGGCCAGCATTGCCTCTGCTTCATATTGATGCACAGATAACCAAAGTGGCTGATAAACTGACTAATGGCAGATGATCGTGCTCCATCAGCTGGCATGGTCATTGACATGCTGCTCTTACTTCACAAGCACTCAGTGTGTTCAAAGCGTGAGCCCTGGTGCTAAATCAGTGTCTGAAAGATAGAAAATCAATACTTCAACACTTCTTGAACAAGACAGACACCTTTCACATGTTGAGTAACATACAGGGGCGAAGGTTGTGTGTGTTGCCGAGCCGAGCGCTATAAATGGTCTGGGCCTTTTTCCATTTGTTGACTGTTTGCCAATTGAAAATAATGATATCTAAATTCTTGTGCTTGTTGTTGACTAAGTAGCCAGCTTTTGATTAATTTAATGACAGCACATGCATTACAAATTACGACAAGTGTGATTCTAGTTGTGCAAGTCCCACAGGCAGCGCTTCCAGTGTTTACTTACAGATGCCCGAAAAACGTCAGGGGGAACTTCTAATTACTTACTGCTACAACAACTGGCTAAGGGGAGGCTCACAAGTCCATGTCAGTGAGTTTCAGATCTCACAATCTGATTTCCACAGTGTGACTCATTGTAGGCAAGACATTACAGGCACATATCCTGGGAGCGTCTCTGAACTGTTGTCATTTGCCAGGGCCCTCAAGAATAATAGCATTACTCTGACTTCATCAGAAAGCTGGCATTATGCAATGGCAATAATCAGAGAGCTCCCTGTGGCTTGCCAATGAAAGCAGCAGGTCTGTATAAATTGCCTTTTCATGAAGAGAATAAATAAGGCATTTTGGCGTTTTCTTTTTTGCAATTCAGTAGGCTAGCTGTGCAGACGTTCTGCAAAAGCAGTGCTATTGCAATCAAAAAAAATGTGTTGCCTTCCAAGATGATAAAGCCTGGGATTACAAAAAAACACATCCTTGGGTAATCTAGTAAACATCTGCCCAGTTCAGAGGGATTCCTCCATAAGCCATAGTTTGTTTACACTGCTCTTTGTTTACAGCAATCATAAATGTATGTTGTCCACAATTAAACACTTTTCAGTTGCCATAAATTATTTCTGCAATTTGAGCACTTAATTTGAAGATGCTAGTCTAGTCAAATAGCCCGCATTTTCCTCTCCACCCATGGATCTGCAAGCTCATGGATAAGTGTGGGGGTTGGACAACGCTCCAAGAGGCTACGGCCACTGTGGAAGTCTGAAGGCGAGAGGGGGTGTGCTGCGTGGAGAGCTTATCTGGGTTGCGTGTCGTTCTGAAGCAGGGTGGCTTGTGAGCTGTTCAAGGGGGGAGGGGAGGAGAGTGGTAGTGATGGTCGTGGTGGTGCGGCTGTGGGTGGATGTTGGGGGTTAGGAGAATTGCAGTATGTACTCACATGGATGGAGCAGGAGGCACAGATGGTTAGTGACAATGTGGTAAACCCCTATGCAACATGAGCCAAAACATTAATAAATAAATAAATAAATCAGTCCTTTGCCCTGATCTGGCCGTTTAAGGACATTTAATCTGTGATGTGTCTTAGCTTATCTGTAGGAAGGAAAGAACAGTGTTTAATGAGGCACTATCCCGTCTGTTGGTCTGGCAGCCAAAACAGAGCTTTCAAACACCCATTTTAGCCCACATGGGTAATGAGACAGAGAGAGAGAGAGAGAGAGAGATAGGGAGGGAGAGAGAGAGAGAAAGAGTCCGTGAAGAGTAGCCAAACTGACACTGTAAACAATGTGACTTGAATCCCTTATGGTGCTCCAGATGTGGCAGTATTTGACACTGAAACTGACGATTCAGCAATTATGCAACTGTCATCCTGTGTACTCAAGCTATGGTTCCCAGCTACCGGACAGAAATACAGCCCTGGCAGAAAAAAAGGGCACAGGAAGTAGGACAGGCTCAAAGTAATGTGGGACACCTGAGTCTTTCAAATCCAGCTCAGAGAGGAACTTTTGCTGAAGTTGGCTGGCTGTGTCTCCAAAACATTAAGGGGACACAGTGCCAATAGCAGCCCAGAAGCTTCATAAATATTCAGCTGATTCACATCACCATTAGTAAAGGACAAAAAGTGCTGTGTCACTTGAAAGCATACTGTTTCACTTCCTTTTACCTACCACAAGAAACCAAAGAAACTACGTGTACATCTGGCAAAGGAACATGTAAGGTCATGGCAAAACAGCAGTATTAATTAGGCTTAAGCTGAATGTCTACCAACTCATCCACATTTATTCATTCATGCACTTAATCAATAACCCACCTTATAAACAGATAGTACATTCTAGCATAGGCCTACCTGCTTTCACTGCTCATCTGATGTTCCCTTGCTATTTCTCACTACTGCCTGATTCTGTTTCCTTTGACAAACTGTATGATTGCTGGTACGAAGAGTACTCTTGCATTGACAGACATTTGATCATTTTAAAAAAGAGAAAACATCACATCAGCATTGTTATGCAGAAGCTTGTTGGCTTTTCTGATAGTAACCCCACAAATATCCACTTTGGTAAATCTGCAAATGCTGTCAAAGACATTTGAATGTTCCGTGCTGAATAACAGCACTTATCAGTTACCAGGCATCACTTATTAATTGTCTGTGGTGATTCACCGAGTCTACTCATTACAGCAGGAATTAAGAGTGTAGCACAAGAGCCCTCGGATATCCTACAGCAGCCTGACTGACAGGTGATCTCTCTGGTCTTGTTTATTCTGAGTCTTTGGCTTCACTGCCTGCAATACTAAATTCCTTTGGCGAATACAAACACATACATGTACTGTTTGTCAATAGTTAAAGGTCCCTACCCAAACATTTAAAAGCATACAGATATTGCTGTCTGGTTGACACTAGATACAACATTCTTTTCATAGAAGGTTTTTCACACTCATGATAGGTCAGAAGGTGACGTGATCAATAACAAGATGCTGGATGAAGCAGCATGGTGCACTCCCACAAGCCACATTCAGTACCTTTTCAACTGAATAACAGCAAGGACAGGGGAGATAAATCTATGGATGTGTTTGCTTTAGGGAGCTTGTTATGGGTCTGTGCTATGAAAGGGCCGACAGGCTCCTATCTCAGGAAGCTCCGCGGCCTTATCGCTTAGGGATGCTTTATTAACATCGAGATGAGAGGCACAGATAGAGACACCACAGGACACCAGGCTGCTGGCAGATTCAAGAGCCAAAATAGTGGCTGTGGGAGTATCCCAGAGACAGACTGGGATAAGAGAGAACATTAGTCTGCATGGTGAGGAGACTAACAGAGATTATGTACAGAGCCGGCCCAGCTGACCATCATTTCCTGTCAACACACCACGGGCAGCTCTGTCCATCATTCAATTAGACAAGGGGCATGAAGCACAGCCATTATGGCTCATAATTCTCTCCTGTGGGTTCCACGCATAATTAGCCATATGTAAACATACATAACCCTTACATGTGCTTGTGAACACTTAAGAGTGTTTGTGTGTGTGGTACAGCATACATAATCAGATCCCTGTCTCCAGTGGATAGTTATGAAGCTGCTCTCACAAAGGAACTGACAAGGCTGGAACATGACATGGATGGACTGCATGGCTGAAACAGATTGGTGAAATATAGATGGATGCACATAGAGACATGCAAAAGCTGGTGGCTGACTTATTACAGCTGATTTTTTGGGAGCTTTGATTCTATCGCTGTCTTGGCCATTGAAAATTGTAGGTTGCACAAACAATAGTATTATCAGTACATTTGTGTTGGTAGGGGGTTTCTTCCAACATCTGACTGAAGTTCCTATCTGAAGAAGGAAAAAAAAAAGATTTATTTGGATCAGTGAAATAAGAGCTTTTGTTTATCCTGATTTAGCATTATTTATCCAATGCGTCACTGATGCTGTTCCTTCACTATTCAGCCATTCCAGAGAATGAGAGAATATTAAAAACATTTCAACTGCTGAATAATGAGACACACTACAAACACTGAGGATGTGTCTGTCATCAAGTAAGACTCTGGCAATGTAACAACAGCAGTGAAACAGCATCAGCTAAGTCCACTAGAGATCTACAAGAACTGGTGCAATAAAGCATATATGGTCCAACCATATGAATGTTCATCCATATGGCATGGAACTGGGACATTTTGCTGTTTTGTTTTCAAGAATGAAAATGATTATGTTTCATCAAGTATGTTTATAACAAAACTCTTTTCATTAACAAAAATGCTTTTAAGAATGCTGATGACTGTGAGACATTAACAACATTCAGTAAACTAAGACTAAATCTTTCTTCCTTTGAGATGTAACAGCACAGATGTACTTATGCAAATATCCATTTATGATTCTCTGAGATTACCATAAACCAATTCATTACTTTTCATACTGCAGTGACAGGTTCTGTGATGCTGTGTAGCAACTTACTGTTGCTCTATGTACAAATGTTATATCACACTATCAAAACGTTTTTTAGTACTCAAAGTGTTCCAACTCGGACAGACAGCAGAATTAACATGGTGTATTAACCACTTCAGACACTACAAAAGGTTTTCAAGGACAAAATAAATTAGCTCTGTGCTCTTGTCAGCTTAAACATCTTCTTTAAGAGCTTTTGATGGAATCATGGCTACATGCCATGTTCTACCAGCAGATCATCAATAGGCAAGAGTAACACAGAAGCCCCAAGGCATATTCACTGGAGTTGCATTTCAATTCACCAATATGCAAACGAAAATGACACAGCACCATGCAATGATTAAGAAAATGATACATTGTCCCATGCAATCCGGAAAACAAGGGAAATCCTTGCAGACAATAGCAATGTAAACAAACGTGTATAGAACCAGCTTTTCTAAAGAATAATTTCAGTATTTTATCAGAAAGAATGTACCGGAGTATAGCCTAGAAACATGTAGATTTTTTGTAAAACTTAACTTGTACTTCTTTCAACAACCATTAGTTTCAATCTGCAATATATTAAAAATTAAGACCCAGTCAACACCCTAAGCCCTAATCTATACACAACTACCACATAAAAGATATAAATAAAAAGTTATTGTCTCTGCCATGCTGTCAATTTCAACAGAATGACCTCAAGGAGGAACCAATGGTGAGGATCCTACGGGCCCACTATTAACCTGATGGCCATGGCAGAGTCAGGGCCATGAGTTGAGCCCTGGACAGGACAGTAGATGGATCGCTACCCTATCCTGACCATGTTCCACAAGGGCAAGGGCAAACTGGACATCACAAGCCCATTCAAGAGTGTGACAGCTCCATGTCTTGAACTGCTGGGTTCTGCTGGATAAGGTTGCGTGGGTCAAGGTGACAACAATCAAGTTCTGACAACTTGCAACATGCTTGTGGGATTCATCCTACATAGACTCTCCAAGTGTACATCCGTAACACATTTTAAAGGAAGTATTAAAAGACCACTGGTAAAATGAGACTGTGAATAAAAAGTCAACATGACGATGGACACTGCATGGATATCAAACCACTATGTCAGTTTTGAGACTGGTCTCAGTTTAAGTACTAATAATCATTTCAGGGACACCTTTTGGCACCTCTTTTGGACCAGGTCAGAAAATTGTGGCTAGAATCATTGCAGGTTACTTCACACACAAGGGAGACCATTGTGACCATTTAAGACAAGCCACTAAGGGGCATATGTACAAAGACAGCATAAATGCTGATATTGTGTGTCCACAGCGCTAATGTGTAATGCCATACTGCACTGAAATTTAGCAATACTAAGCTTTCACCCATAGACTACACAAAAATAATATACAGTTATTCTTTTGAGATCAGTTCAGAGTTAATTAATAGCAACATTATGAGGAATCAAAGGTGTAATTTATCACAATATCAATAAATAGATAACGCAAAGCTGTAGTTCTACTCCAGTGGCCTACTCAAATTATTTGTGCATATAGACTAGGACAGATCAATCTGTCTAGCAGGCATAGGAAAGCAGATGATGTGAAAAAGTGAAAGTATACGATAAAAGGCAACCAAAAGTTAAAATGTATTCTATGGACGCATTGTGTCCTGTTTTGCATATAATACAGGAATAACTAATCAAATGTTATTTACACTTCTCCTCTCATGTGCTTGCACGCAACCTTCCCCCTCAACTTTCCCATAAATGCATGAGTAAATGCATAATGCATGCATATGAGTAAGAAGAGTGTCATGCCATTCTGCACTCTAGCGCTTTGTGTGTTCTGTTTGCATTCATGTGCTCTGTTTGTACATAAAAATGGCATGTTTTTTTTAAAAGGCCCATAGCAAAAAAAAAAGCCCGAAAGAGATGTTAAGATGCAAGTCTGCCAATGAGTATGAAGGAAAGTGAGTGAATGAGTGTGGAAGTGACTAGAGACAGAAATGTAGTGGGTTAATTGAATAGGTAGTGGGATTGAAGAAAGGGACATGGTGACGAAAATAAGAGATAAGAGATGGTCAGTGGTGGTCAGTGAGTTTATTACTCTCCTTACACTTTATCCCTTATGCCTTAATCTAGCAATATTAGCTTGGGTTACAGATAAAAGCAGATAAAAGACCTACACCTCAACCAAATATTTTATTTTTTGCAATAAATTTCTATTTATGACCATCGCTTCTGACAACGAAAGGAAAACTCTTGGTTACTGCTACTGCAAACTATACTTGAAGCTGAAATCTACATTTTGGTCAATATGGGACACTGCTATTCCACTGTACACGTTAGAAATGGGGATTTAAAGGCAGTTACAATAATAAATTTAAAGATTAAGTAAATTTCCAAAGTTCATTCAAGAGTAAACGGTGCAGGCTGTATGTGAAGATGTAGCCCAAACGTTCCTCACTACATATTAGTGTGTTTTATTGTGTAGAAAGGTGTAGAAATTACATTTAATCAATCCGATATAGGCTACTAATGCCCAGGCACAGGGTTAATGACTCACCTCATCCCTCACTAGGCCTGCTCTGTACAACTATAAAAGTACGGATATCTATCCATTCTAGTCATTTTGACATCAACCCTGAGTTGTGCACTCGCCTTTTTTCTGCTACTATCACTACAAATAAGCTCTTGAGCCCTATGGTCCCTATGGTTAGCTGGGATAGGGAAGGGCAAGGGAATCTACAACACCCAACACACATTATTAGTTCCCCCTTAACTGAAGGCGTAATTCAAAGCTTAATTGCTCTCCTGAGATGGTCATAAACAGTCGATTTTTCAAACGACTATAAAACCGTCACATTCACTAAGTGTTTAGGTAAATGGAAATCAATCCAAGAGATGTCTATAGCTTAACTTCATTATTGCCCTAAACTAGGCTTTACTTTGAAAGATTGTTTTTATGCCTCGTTCCCGCCTCTAAGCCCAGTAAACCCGAGCGTGTGCTGGCCCAAGCGCAGCAATGCACCACCGACTATCTCGCTGTGATTTCAAGTGTGCTTGCCCGCCAAGCGTTGTCGAACATAAAACACGTCTAGAATCCAAGGAATTAAAAGTGCTGAAACCACACAACAGAGCCAAGAGCCTCGATAAATGTTTGATGTGTTATTTCATACTGCACGTGATTGAGCATTCTGAAAAGCTGTGGGTCAACACTATTTCTGAGAAAGCTTGTAAAACAACTTGGATATACTTACCATGGATAAGCTTGATAAAGTCCTGTCATAAAGTGGATATCAACTTCTATCACAGTTCTTTGTTACAGTTCTTCGTTGAAAGCTTTGAAAGCGTTGAAAGATATACACTTTGCACGCCTGTCCAGTTCGTTGTCAGCAGAAGGCGAATCCCGAAGAACCGAAATAGCTCATCTAAACCAAACACACGTACGCATTTTGCATCTCGGCACATGGGAAGCTCATGCGCAGTGGTATTACAAGAGCAGAACTAATTGCGCAATTACAGATGAAATATTGCGCTATACAAGTTAAACAGTCCATCATATTGCAAAGTCCCTAAAACCTCTGTTTCAAAAACCAGAGTTATGATATCCATTGTGCAGCCTAAATATGCTCCAACGCGGTTATTTTTTTGCTGTGTGACTGAAACACAACACGTCCACGCAATAGCTAGGGTTAAACCATCCTCCCTAGGCTAAAGAAGGTGTTGCTCAAAAGTGTTCTCTAAATTTCCGACGTTGTACTGCCTGCTACACTGAAGTAAGACTGCGTCTGACAAGTGTAGATTCCGGAGGGATATCCTTGAAGCTCCTGTTTTCTTTTTACCCCTGGGGGCAGTCAGTTACAAGTGAACAACATTTCTCCTAAAGTGTCCCCTTGGACAGGTTCAGGTCAAAATTACGCACGCAATATTGAGCGCACCCGTCTCTCTCGGTATTTCATTTCAAGTGGCTTTCTCAGCAGTGGCCACTCTCCTTTCCGTGAGAGCGCAAGCTGACTGACAGCAGCTTGAAAAACGGGTAGTATTTATACCGATGCCTTGAAAACGGACAGAGTAGCCTAATCTAAAGAAAAATCCTATGCATGGCTATTATTGACACCTCTTGAAGCCATGTAGCAAGTTTAGATGTCTGGTTTTCGTCTTGCTCATTAGTTAATGACAATTATTGGTATGTCTATATCACAGGTAAATGACAGATAAAAACAGGTAAAAAATAACTTTTTTCGGTTTGAAAATCAACTATAGAATCTCTCAAGTTCACAAAAATAAGGATTAGTAGCTACAAGTTGAGTATCCCATGCAGAACACATACATCAGACTAGCATATTTTTACATTTATCATTTTATTATCTTAAATTAACATCCCTGGTAATAAATAATCACATTCCTCCTGCTATGCTGAGTCTACTAAGTCATAGCACAAATTTACAGAATTTTTACTTGAAATAATCAAATACGTGGTTTCTGCTTTGTACATTGTAGTTTGAATATTAATTGGGTCTATAGGAGAAACATATTGGAGAAGGGATTGATAGAGAGCATGGACGTCGTTAGCATGGACGTCGTTTTAGGTTGGCTGAAGCAACGATTCGACTAAGTGCAGGAAAATTTACATCTATTCATCTAGGGTAAATTGTTCGCGCAGTTTCCGTCACACAGAGACCATCCGCATATCACGTGAAACTTGATCTCAGCTTTCTGTGGATCCTAGGCACTCGTTGCTGTGATAAAGAGTTCACGACAGACTACACTTTCAATGCACGTTCAGTTTTTTTACAGGTGCACTACCATACATCGGTATTTCAAACCTCACTGAGGTCTCCAAAGATGGTATGTAACTTCAGTTGCGCTGAATGCGACCTTAACAACGCTACATGCAACCTACTCAAAACGCCCCAGGGTAAAGCGCCTCATTTTCTATATATGATAATGAGCTGTGCGCCAAGATTTTTTCGTTGCAGTTGCTTTGCAGTTGTTGTATGACTATTGCTGGTAATTTTTAAATCAATCAACCAATAAATAAATAAACAACGAGAATTGAATCTTTTAAAATGAAGTTGTAATTGCCTGTACTAGGAGTGTGAATGTCAAAAGGCCCATAGATGCTTCCCGCTGCCATTATCCTACATTAGGCTATGCACTGTCTATAGCTTACAGGTTTAAAATGATCCTGTGAATTTTTCAGTATTTGTCTTCTAAATAAAAAGAGCTTGACAACAACAAGAATATGCGACATACAACACAAATAAAATCATGTCTGAATGTCCAGGTAATTAACTTATTGACGGCTGCCAGAATTTTTGCTTTAGGCTGTACTCCATATTATGCAGGCCTGTCACGCATCGCCTAGTTAGTAGCCTATTACGTTCAGTGACCGCAATGGTCAAACACAACCTCCAAGGCTTCGTCTATGTCTTAAAAGAGGTGTAATATGGTGGGATGCATTGAGTGTTTTGAGAGTTGAGAGTCCAAATGAGTTATATGCAGATATGTCCATAAGGATGTTTTAAGGAGTGAGTCTCTGACTTGTTGGTTAAAAACCCCACGAGTGCGTTCTTTTGTAACCTAGTATTGTTATCAACTGACAATGCCCCATCACGTAACTGTTTGACAATGCAACCATTAACAAATCCTGCCTGCGCCTCTGAACATGCCCAAGCCACCTGCTGTGTGTTCAACCTAGGCCTAGTGTGTTGAGCTGGAGGAAATCCTACCAGGTGAGCATGTTTAGAATTTTCCTTTTCCTTCTCCTGTGTTGGACCTACTCTGTCTGCAGTTTATGGATCATGCTACACACTCAAGGCATTGGATTTACTTCAACTGGAGGCACTTTATTTCCCAACACCACTGAGCACTTTTTGACTGCAGACACGGCCTCCGAGAAGTGATTACATAATGATTTGTTTTTGTTTGGAAGTGACATTGCAATCAAACTGCTTGTCTACATTTTTTGACTTCAGGAGTAGGTTAATAGACCACTTAGCTCTACGGGATCAGTGGGTTTGTTTTGGAAAGTGGCATGTAGTTGAGTTTAACAAAACATGGTGTTTGAGTCAGTCGCAAAATGATTGGAATTAGCCCACAAAAGTAATGTATGCTGACATTAGTTTTTTTTTTTTTTATTAACATAAAATAATCCGTGAATTATAGTTTATTAGAATAATGTAGAGTTTATTGTCTGCATTTGTCATTACTAAATTATTTGCCAGTTTCCGGCTTTTAAATATACCTCATTAATGGTGTTGTAAATCTTTTCCTCTGCATCAACAAATGATAAAAGCTGTGCTTATCAGCCTTTAGTACAAAACGTTAGACATAAAGGGGACAATTCTTAGTCTTACATGGTGCACAGTTCTCGGTGAGTTTGGTGTTTGCTATAGGATGGCCTGGATATCGTTTCCTCGTTTTGGACTGGTTCAATTTTGGTTTCTTATTTTAAAAAATCACATAGCCTACTGGAAATGTTTCTTCATTTCTTTTTGAAGCACTGACATCTTATGGGTTAAGATCTCCTGGATAATATGTGATTTATGATACATGATAGCCTTGAGCTCAAGGCATTCCCTAAAATGTGAATTCATGAATTCATGTACAATTAAGTACCCTGATCCAGCAAGAATTTCAGCAAATTCCTGTATAGCCTGTTATCCTTCAATACACGTCAAGCCATAGGGATTGGGATCTTAGTTGAGAGCCAAGTTTTTATAAATTATATGCCGCATTGATCTGAATTAAATTGAATTGAATCTCCTAGCATCTTTTTCATGAACACGACTCCAAACAATTGGCCTTAATAATATGAAATCACAAACTTATTTAGGCTGTGATATATACCAGCAGCTAATGTTAACCGAATGGGATTAACCAAAAATGAAATTAAGTCACTAAGCCCCATTCAGTGCTAGCTCAGGTTCAGTATTGTATATGTTGTGTCAAATCTTCTTGTTAAACAGCTTAAATATGCCAAGACAGATGAGAGAGTCATGCCATGACATGACCCATTTGACTTTGTACCACAAATCACTGTCACTGTCCTTGTTTTCAATCAAATTATAGTATGATGTCTGGAGTTTGTCCCTCATTTTTATCATCCAGTTCCTTAATTAGTGCCAATTAAGTAAGTAGTTAAAAACTAATTAAGTGGGTAATTTCCTGTATCATCTCAAGAATTAATTTCCCTCAATGTAATTGAGAGTATACCACCCTCTAAACAGTAATTGAGGAATCATTGCATAAGCACAGCTTGATTTTTAAAAGTCTGTGTTCAGGGGTCCCAGCAGAGGTGCTAAAAAGCTAAACTGCAAAGAGCACACAGCTATAACTTTATTTCATTTATAGGCCATTTCAAAAATCATTCAAGATTCAAGATAGATTAATTTGTCATATACACACAAAAGCTACAACTTGCAGTGAAATGTAAACTGGCACTACTTCACTGTGCAAAATGAAAAGATATATTACAAAGAAGACTGACATTAAAAATAAGAAATTACAAATTTGTGTCATTTGCTCTTTGATAAATTGATAAACATTTCAAATAAATAATAAATGACTAAAGTCATTTAATGTAGTGATGATCAGAGTGAACTCCTTGGGAAGGTTGAATGATGGTAAGATGCTTTGGGAGGTGAACAAGAACTTGATTGACACGATGACTATAGCACGACTCATCACTTCATGAGATACACTCCATGTCCATCAGAAAGTAGTTTTCAGCTGGTTTTACAGCTTGATGCCTGCTTGTTTTACTTGAGGATTGTTTCGCCACCAGGGATGTGCATTCAGGGGTGCATTCTTGTCTCCATGGAATACCGCTGTATAGCGTCATATCAGGTGGCAACAATGTTTCATATTTGTTCTGGGTAACATGCTCATTCTACGTGAAATGCGATGGGCCATTTTTAAAGTATGTTCTAGTCAATCTGAAGACGGATCAATGTGTACAGTGAAGAAAAATTCCACAAAGTCCACAGCCACCTTGTAAAACTGTTATGCTCCACTTTTCCACTGTCCCTCATGAAAAGCTTCTCTCTGATTGTCTTTATATCTTGGCATCACTGTGAGTTTGTGGTAGGTAAAATATTGAATTAGAAATCAAAGGTGTATGTATTTCGGAAATTAGTCATTTGTAGAGGATGCAAACAGGCTCAACAGCACGTATTTACCTTTGATTGGATTATTTGGGGGTCTCTCCAATCATCACTTATTTTTGCATGCTGTGTACACCACACTGACAATATACTGAGCTGTAAATAAGTCTAACTTCCATGAAGAAGATTCAGAAGATTGAGTAATCTTGCCCAATTTCACCACATGACATAGTCCATGTTTTCTGTATGTTTAATGTGTTTAATCTATATGTGTTGTATTTAGAACTGAATGTAACTAATGTTCCCTCTGTTTAGACAACTGAGGAATAAGCCAGTTATGTAGCAGTTGTGGCCCATACTGGTTAAGGCCTCAGGCTTGTGATTGATGGTCATTCCCCAACCAGTAAGAAAATGTTGTGGGGGGTGGTTGTGCATGACTTTCCCATTTCCACATATACGACTGAGGTGCCCTTGAGCAAGGAACGTAACCCCTCACTGCCCTCCTGGCACTGCTGCAGCAGGCTGCCTAATGCTCTGGGTTAGTGTGTTCAACTCACTGTATGCTATGTGCATGTCTAATTGGGTTTTCCCAAGTATACTATACTATATAGTATAGTATACTATACTATACTATATCTGTTGAATTGTGGAGAAAAGACAGTGATCAGTGATTGTCAGAACAGTTAGAACATTGCCTCAGAAAACAATGCATTTATTTGCTTATTTGGGGTGCTGTTTAAAAGACCTCTTTTGGAACTGTTTTTAGTTCTCATAGTTGGCAGGAGGGGCAAGAAACTGGAAAGTTGGAAACTGGAAAGCTGGAAAGAGGGGGAAATGTTTTGCCCCTGATTTATCCTAATCCTTATATAGATTAGAACATGCTCCGAATTAAAAGGTAATTAATGGCCCCTTCATCTCCAGAAACGGTTAATTATGAGACACACTGACACATTTACATCCCATTGTACACCCACAGGCCTTGTACTTTAAGTCCAAATTGAAAGAGAAAGTGAAGTGTGTGGAGCTTTTCTTGTCTCTTGTCTCATTCTCCCCTCATGTCCCCTGGGCTACAGGAATCTCAAAGATAAGGAGTACAGGATGTTGGCAATGGTACAGGCTATATATTACTAACACAGGACAGAAATGGGGCAGGAGGGAAATGGGGATGGAGTATCTATTCTGTTCTGACCAATGGCATTAAAGTAGTTTGTTTGAAAGACAGTGAAAGGCTTCCACTTCTATGCTAAACAGTTGCCGCACTGACTCATAGTCCATTTGCATGTGCTGTAGACTGGAGCCTGAGTCTGAATTGAGAGAATTTAGAGATGTCCGACTCATACATTTCCTGGAGTTCACAACAGAGTTCAGAGCATCCTCACATTATCTTCAAAATTAAGCAAAGCATTCCTTATCCTCCGCCTGTGATCTCACTCTCACAACACAGATTTTTTTCAAACATTAGCTCACAAGTCTGATGTTTGTTGTTAGATTTTACAGACATCCACACATATTTTCAGACATTTGCTTCTGATGTCAACATTAAGTGTGACGAACACATTGAAACGTGACTCAACACTAGTTCCTCCACCCATCTTTGGCTGACTGTGGCTTCTCTGTTAAGGAGCATAGTATAATTGGTGCTATTTTTAATAAATGCATCAATGCCCAATGCATTTATACACTAATGTGCTGCGCATCTCGAGGGCAGAATCCATGAAATGTAGAAACCCTCATTCTTGGCGTCAATTATGACGAGGCAACATGGGGCAAAAATATATCTCCATTACCACAGTGCCTCAAAGGCTTTGGCATGCGCTGCAGTGATGCACAAGAGTCTGTCTTTACAATCCCATGTTTGAAATTCAGGACATCTGTCCTGAAGGGTGAATGATAGAAGAGGGATGTCTCTTGTTTACAAATGTCTGCCACTGAATATTGGCAAATGGGTGTGTGTGAGGTTTGTGTTTGTGTGTGTGTATGTGTGTGTGTGTGTGGTGGAGAGTTATACAGAGAGCTGAGCGGGCTTAATCAAAGGCCGTGGAATAATTAAAGGCAGTGCTCAGAAACACTTTTTAATATGCTTTGTCTAATGTATGCCTTGTTCTGACTTCTTCAATCCATTGAAACCCACTGAGACTTTAAATAACACATGTGTTAGTCCTATTTGACTTCATGCAAAATGCTAAATTAACGGTTTAGTGACTGCTGTTCCCTTGAAAGAATCCCTGTTGCTTCATGATGGCTTTTTAAATGGTCATGCTACATTGGTCAAAGTATCAAACCTTCAAATGACTCTTTACTCTCCTTATTATCTACCACTCTATGGGGAAGGACCATAAACTCTCTGCTGGGCACTGAAGTGTGTAGATAGTATCCCCTTTTGATTTTTTTTTTTTTTTTGCATTTTTTCTGATTTATCTTAGCCAGACACTGAATTGAACTGATTTGGCTTTGTTTGTTTTGTTTTCTCTATCAGTTGTCCCAGCCCTGCAGCATCATCTAAAACTTTGAACCATGTTCATGCAGCTAATGGGAAATTCACAACAATGAATCCTCTCTGCAGTGTTTGAACATCAAATATTAAATGGCTTGAAGTATTTTATGGATACATATTTTATGACACAAAGCCTAAGACCAACTACACTATATCAGTGTCAGATAACATCGCTGAATCACAAGGCAATAAATCCAGTCACTGATCATCTTGGGATGATGCCAGTTTTCATGTATATTTAATTTATTTATGCGTAAATGACACATTAACCACACATGGCACTGACCCACTTCACATTGCAAAGTCAGAAATTAAGAAAAAAATGTCAACTTATTGTTCCATGTAGAAAGCAATTATACTCACTTAAAATGTCCAACCAGTCACGTCCCACAGCACATAAAAATGAGTGCCATGAGGTCATATTTACGGCATATATATTTAATACTCAGAAGAGGGGAATGACATTTAAAAGTCAAGGCCAGGAATGTTACTGGTTAGCAGTGTGTAAATGCTTTCACTGTAGCAGTGTGTGTAGAAATTCATGCGATTACGCATCCCTTTCTTGTCTAAGTGTAAATCACTGACCTGAGAAGCCAGATTGACCAGTTGAACTGAAAGGTCACAGTAGGGTCTTATGTAATATTAATCTCTTTTTTGTTATTGATTTTTACCCTTGACATCAGACAGGGTCATGAAAATCCACCAAAATTTTCATATTTGGACAGGTGAACAGTCATGGACACAGATACAGTCTAGGCAACACACACACACACACACTGCATCTGAGGAATTCAGCTGTCAGCTATTCTTCTGACCAATGTTTATTCTGTATGAGAATGCCCTGGCTAACACCCCCCACTGTGACTGTGTGAAATATGATTTGAGGGAGAGTTATTTATTTTATTTCTTACCTGGCCTTAAATTTGCCAGTGGGTGATGTGGATTCTTGCCTTTGCATCATGATGCTATGCCCTGGAATAAAAAAGCAAGAATGAGTAAGTGTTCTGGTCTGTAGCCAGGGGGATGTAAACATTTCCATGCTGCTGTGGTCTATTTCTGGTTCAGCCACATGGGACTTCAACACACAGGAGCCTGTGCCACTGAGGCCCAATCTCAGACCACTGCAGCTTAACTGGCAAGTGAACACTCAACACACAAAAAGAGTATGATGCTTGTACTCAAATAAGCGTAACAACCCTGCAGTAAGAGTGTGTGTGTGTGTGTGTGAAAGAGAGAGAGAGAGAGAGAGAGAGAGAAAAGGAGAGCAGCATGGTTTTGAAACAAGCTGGCCAAAGGAATATTAAATTCAGAAGCCATTTTTTTTTTCAATTCGCTAGTCACAATCCCTTTCAAAATCATTGATAGGATCGGTCACAACCCTTATTTGGGATTCCATCTCTGTCTCCCACTGTCACATAAACCACACACACACACATACATATACAAACACACACACATGTTATGTAAGACTGCCTTAGTTTCACAGCTTTTAATCCTGGCCCTCTTGAATCTGCCCGGAGGTAATTTTCTTTCCACTTGACTCACCTGTCTGATGTGGTTCATCTAATATGTCCACTCAGTCGGCTGCCCCTGCCTCCCTCTGAGAGAGCTGGACTTGTCTTCAGCTGTCTCGGCTGTTTTATCCTGTGGAAGTGATGGGATCAGCTCACCTCGCCACATCAGACACCAAAGTTTAACAAACGAGCAATGCTAAATGCGCTGCAAGTTGCAACACATGGAATTGTGGAACTCAGTTCTGAAGGTCAGGGTCCATGCATGCCCTGTCTTGCACTTCATCTGGGAAAAGATCAAGACTTACACAATGAGAGTAAATAGCTCTGAATGTAGTAATGTAAGAAATGTTCTAGTGATCCTCTACAAAGTGATACAAAAGAATCCTATGTCATAAAAAGCTTTGGCTTAGTGAAGCATCTTCTTGCAGAGTTTACTTTGGTGATTAGAGACAAAGAGATATTTTCCCTTTTTTCCACTGCCATTGCTGTTAACCTCATACCTCTTCAGCTTCTAAAGAAAAAAACACAGAAACTAAACATTAACGTTGATGCCCGCTAAAGGGGATGGACTAAATTGAGAGAAATTGCAGCCCTCTAAAATGCCGTTGGGCTTTCCAGCGTGACATGCTTTAGCAAAATCATTCCAATTAAAAGTTGTTCCTCCCCTGCCTCTTGCACTTGTACCCTGCCGAGATAAGCAGAGCTGAACAAATAGAAGGGGCAGAGGTCTGTGAGTTAAACATCCCCCAACAACACATGCTACCAGCATGCAAATGTGACTGAAGATGGCTGAGTGGGAGAAAAAAATGCTGATTGCTATTGCTCAATAATGTTGGAAAAGAGAGGCAATCTGTTCAAATCACTGAAATAGAGAGAACAGACTGTTTCTTTGGCATGAAGAGGAAGGAAATTCCTCAAGGGGTGTGGTTGACATGGTCAGATTTTGAGACACAATTTTCCTGAAGCCTTGATAAAGCTCATTCGTCCTAAGAGCGCCTCAATTGACTGTATTTGTGTATTTCAGCATACAGCGCTAGCTCTAGTTTCAAATGTCCCTCCATTAAGATCCATCATTGATTTGGTGGCTCTGGAAAAAAAGATGTAGAAGAAGAGTAATAACTACATAGATACATAGACTAGCCACTAAGAGTCTTATGTCCCCTTATGTAACTAACAGAACTGTGTGAGTACCAGGTGTGAAACCAGCTACTTTTGTGCTCTCGTCACTTACCTTTGAAACACATGTGGCTGTGCTGTTTGATATTGTGCAGTGTAAGCAAGTGGGGGAGATGAGGGGAAATGACTGAAATTGTCTGCAAATTCTTTTGAAATTATATGACAGAGGTGGTGTTTCATCCCTTCAGGTAGCACAAGTATCTCCATCATCCATCTTTAGTCTGTGGTATAGTCACAGCACAGCATACCTGCATAATATCCTGCTCCCTGAGTGCTATGAAAATATCTGTAATGCTGCCATTGAAGCCTCACCTCCTGTTTTTGACTTTTGGTGTTTTTGTACCAACATGTTTTGGACATTCCTTTTTCCTTAATTAGGAGTAGTCCTGATCTCCACTGAAGAATTTTAATTACTAACTATTTATTAACTAACTGTAATAGAGATGTTCAGCCAAAGCACTGAAATAACTAACAGAAGTTATCCTAAAGGCGCCAGGGAGCCAGGGGATTCTGAAATTGGTGGATGAAAGCAAGAAACTGCAGGGACAAGATGAAGAACAAGAAGTTCATCAGTCAGGCTGTGCCAATGTGGCAGCAGATATGACATTTTTAAATGCAAATGGTCGGTGTTAACATTTAACACAAGTCTCTCATTTGTAGGCTGAAAGGATTTTGACTTTCAAACGAATGTTTGTGAGGAATCATTTTTGACACCAGGTATTCACAAGCATGTTCAAAGTCTCTGGGACAAGCTCAGCTTTAACTTCTAAAGTGGATGTGAGAACTAAGGATTTTGTGACACCATCTGTATATCAGGCCCGGGAGCAAATGCTTTTAGCAAGATTAAGAGTGTAGTCTGTCCTGATAACATTTCCTATGATCTTTAAAGCCTAGACAGGACAGGAACAAACAAAGAGATGATTTTGAAAGTGTCTCTCAAGTAACCTATCATATCTAATGTATGGCCATTCATACCTGCACTCGCAAACACACAGATGTGTGAGGGAAAAAGACTATTAAGAAACTGTGATACATGCAAATTCAACCTCTCAAGTGAGGTTAATTACCTCCACATTTGCAGATTAACTTCCCAAGATCCCCAACTCCAGACAAAAGTGAGCTACTTAATAATGGTTTATTTTGCTCTAATCAAATACAATGCTCAAATGCAATGATCAGCAAGGCTGCATAGTTAAATGAATATAGGGCCTTGTTATCAGAGAGGGACACTACTCAGAAAGTGATATTGTACAACTGAACAAGTGTACAATTGTACAAGTAAAATTGGACAAATTACTCCCTATTTCAACCAGCAGTCCTCATGTAAAACCAGGCATATTTATTAGAAGTTGTACACAATTATGCATATTTGTGTTATCATTGTAATCATATAGCTGTTTCAGCAACCTTTGGAAAGCTTTCAGTCTCTATTAATATACTGTGGCCTTCAGAAGTGCGACCAAAACAGACACAGACTCTCTCTTTCTCTCTCTCTCTCTCACACACACACACACACTTTGTCTGGACTGAGTGGGTTCAATAAGGGTGGTACATCAGGTTTAAGCCAGCATTTAACTCAGCCTTGAAAAGCCACAGCCAGAATTACTCGGGATGACATCCAGTCATCTGTCAAATCTTTTCTGCCATTGAGTTGGATTGTACCATCATGGCAAATCCAGCCCTGCAGAATATGACACCCACGTGGCAGAATGAATGGCCAAGCTCTCTCAACTCAGGCATGTTAAAAGCATTTTTTTGTTTTCAAAGATTTATAATACTTCTGATCCAACTATTTTTAATGCTTATTGTAAGTACTTTTTTGAGAGCACTTGCTGGTCCAGTCTGTTGTGTTTGAGGTTGTCCCTATTCCCTATAGCTGTGTGATGAATTGGTCGCTTGAACACTTGAAACTTTGCCATAACACAAGCATTTTTTTTTTTCGCCCAGAGATGTGCCTGGACTTTCCTGGAATATCTCCAACTGTATTTGAATTAAGCTTTATAGTCTGTCTGCCTCTAGTACAATGTAGCCTACAGTTAAATAAGTTGTGATTATGGTAATAGATTCACACACTTTTCAAGCATGATTCATATATACTGGGTTTACTAAAAATAATACTGTATGTTCAAGATTATATGGCATGAACATTATTCAAACAAGGGGGATGTCAAAGTAAAGATGATGCCATCACAGAGATATTCTTTGCAAGTGAATTGAATTGCTCACCTTTTAAAATATGGACAGATCTATTGATGATGGTTTCACTCAATTCAATATCTACCTACCCATTTGCACTTTTTAGTAACCATGCAAAGAAATCCAAAAATTGCAAAAATCCCATTCAGTATACTTCTCTTAGCTGTGGAAAAGAGTCATGAGAGAGGTCTACTTTATTCCCATGTCTGTCTCTCTCAAAAGTCTGTGTCTGCCTTATCTTGCAGCTTTAGACAGCCTTTCAGAATGTCTGATGGAAACACCTAAGCAAAAAAAAAAAAGTCTGGAAGAATGTCTGGGAAAGGTGTTGGGCTGATGCCAAACTTGGTGAAAGGCAGGTTTTGGGTAGACCTGAAAAATACTTTCAGCTCCAGTCTTTTTTGTGGAGGTAAATAGTTTCCCTTTTCGACACAACCTTTAAGATTATGCTGAGGTTTATGCCTTTGATTAATCAAATGCTGACTCCTATGAGGAGTTTGCCATAAACATAATTTTGTCTGAAATGGATTCAACACCATGACTGAAGTTTAATACCATTTTAGATAGGTCTAAGATGACCAAAAGAGTTTTGCTTCATAATACCAAACAGAGAACCAATGTAGCTACATATTCTACAACAGTTAGCTGTTAAATGATATATTAGGATCTAATTGGATCAGAGACATTTCATGAGTAAGGGATGTGCTGGTGTGACTTCACTTCATTGCTACTCCAGTTTGCTGTATCAGTCACAGTTACACAGCATCAATATTTCCATTAGTTCAATAGTGAAAGAGCAGAATGGCAGACAGGCAGCAATTTTAAAACATTATTTATTTGTGACATGCAAATGGAGAAGAAAATATACACATTAGCATGTAAGGCACAGACAGGCAGTACAAAATAGATGTGGAAAGATAGCCTTTCCAAGAGTGACACTTGAGTGGAGAATGATTCAAAATGAATCAACATAAATGAAAGAGTTTGCGATCATGTGCCTTTAAACTTGGTAGTTGGTAGTAAAATTGTTATGATGCTCATGCTCATGGGGTCAGTAAAGGACATCATCTCAGCTGTGATTCACCTGGCATGAGGTCGGAGGTCAATATCCCACCCTAGTCCCAATTGTATCATTGCTTAAAAAATTCTTACATTTTTTTAATGAATTGGTTAAAAGAATCTTTATTGCCTTATGGCTATTTCAGCTAAGGTCACAACCCTCATATCCCATAGCATTAGAGGTCCTGGCATCAGCCACGGTTTGGTGTTGTGAAGGCACACACCTCCACGCAGTCGTCAAGTCAAGTCAGTTTTATTGTCAATTTCTCCACATATACTAGACATACAGAGGAATTTAAAGTAGGTTTCTCACCAAACCAAAGACACTACCCATCCCTCCCATGGACTATTCACCCTACTACCATCTGGCAGAAGGTTCCTCAGTATCACTGCCTGCACCTCCAGAATGGGGAAGAGCTTCTTCCCGCAGGCAGTCAGACTGCTGAACAACCTGTAGTGCAATTGGACTGGAATTTCTTACTCAGGATGCAAACCAGCGCGTCACAGCACACTGCACCTTATGCACCCCGCACTTTCTTGCTGCTATCACATATATTTATGTAGAATAGTCTCAAGCTGCTATTATTTATATTTATATTGAACAGTCTTCATTTTACAAATCACACCACTAGCCACAGTGCTCTGCAAAAAGCCATGCCCTGTCTAGCGTGTTTGTTTTAGGTCACCTGTATTTTGACCTGCAAATCGTTTACAACTGTGTTGTAATGTTATTTTTCTCCCGCAATAGTGTATGTAGGCACTATTACGTATCTGTCTTGTCCATACTGTGTTTTAACAGTTACGTGTATTACCAATTGTTCCCGGTGAAACGTTGTCTCATATACTGTGTATATGGCTGAAACGACAAAAAATCCCTACTTGACTTGACTTGACTTGACTATGACATGGTGAAGAAGGAATGCACAACAGATAAAACATTGTGTATAGCAGATAAGGACGTTTTCCTAACACTGAACAAGACAAGTAACATGACAAAAAGATCACAAGACAAACACACAAGAGTGTCACTTGTATGATATATTGTGATATAATTGTGCAAAAAGGATGTGTTGTAATAGTGTAAAAAGAAATGCTATATGCAAAACCAGCAGCAACTTCAGTCTAGAGTTTTTCAAAAAAAATTATATAAGTAGTAGTGCAAAAATGTAATTGTGCAATAGATGTGCAATAGATGTGCAATAGACGATAAATAGATTGTAGTAGTGGAAAAACAATCCTGCATACAAAAACAAAAGCAGCATCAACTTCAGCTATCCCTCGTCTTCATAGCCGATAAAGAGGCCAAGCAAAGTGAGCATTGCATACATTATCACACATCTAATCGGTTGTCAGAATCACTGTTGGGTCAAACTGGAAGGAAGGCTCTGTAGCAGTGACTGCCCCTCGTTTCTTTCACTAAGAATAAGACTTAGGGGGATGGGGATGAGAATACTAATGTGCACGTCCACATGCAATCCGTCATCACATGGAGGAACGATTTGAAATATAACAGCAACAAAGTGAACCATCTCCATGTCTCCTTAACATAGGCTAAAGTCTGCATACGATTAAATAACTACCAGTTATTTAATAGGATGTTGCCTGAAACAGCCATGGGTGTTTGGAGTAATTTTCCAATTTACAAGAGATTTGCATTTGGCCTGTAGTTGTGAAATACCTCCACTTTGCATAGTTTTTTTAGGGAAAAAAAATAGAAATCATGCAGGAGAGAAGTTGTCAGTAGAATGGTGCATCCCCTCTTCAACATGCAGTTCTTTCACCTCAACAACTCCCTGTGAGCATAATGGGAAGGGAGACAATGTTGTTGAAAAAGCAGTTAACAAGGGTTCACACCTCACACATGTTCGCACTTTTTCAATCTCTCTGTCATGCACCCTGTGGCTTTCCATGTGACTTGTACTATGAGAAGCTGACAGCTCAATGACAGTATAGAGGGTGGATGGAACCACCTAAGTGGCAACAGATGTGTCCTCATTAGGCTACCTGTGTAGCAGTCATGGCTTGTGGTAGTCCAGCCTAATCAGCTAGCCTACAGCACCTTAGCAGCCATTGGAAGGGTGATCGACAAGACTCTTTCAACATTCAAAAGTGCCCCCCCCCCCTTACAATTTCTCCGGCAACATCAAACAGTCCAGTTTAAAAGTCTGATGCCATCTCTGTTTGTATGTTGCAACCGCACCACACAAACAGTGCAGGCTGTCAAAACTATCCAGTGCTCACAACTAGATGGGGAGATCTTGTTAACTTCCTCCACCTGCTGAAAAACCCTCATCATTTCCATCATTAGACCATGGTTTAGAGAGTAACTGCTGGGCAGTCTTTCATTTAATGTTCATGAATGTTTAATCAGAACATTTACATTCACCTACCTGGCTTACTGAAGATTATGATTACATGACCACAGTGGATGTGGAGAAGACCAGAATATTTTTACATGGTGATGTCAGATTATGTGAATGCTTCATTATACACTACACATTATTTTTCATGATACAAGCAGTCCTGGACACAAAAAGAAGCAAATGAAGCAATCGAAAAGAGGAGGTATAAAACCATTTAATCAACCCTTTACTAAACATAGTAATAGCAACTGGAATTACAGCATTACTCAAGACACCCTGTCTTTAGCATGGCATGATACTTATCATGAACATTAATGATACTATTTTAATGTTCATGACTGAGTGTCAATTTCATTAATGTTCCTGATACGTGTCATGACATGGTAATGACAGCCTCATGTCTCTCTTATGTAGACACCTGGGTTATGAATCTGGTATTGCCAATGATTTATGTTCCTCATATCCACAGAACACAATACCTAAATATCACTATAAATAACCAGTCTCCCATGGAGGCATTTACTGTGGTATGTATAGATGAGAGCATAAATACACAAACATATATCTCATTAATGAGACATATGGTGACCCCTGGATGACTTGGGCCTCTCCCTTGTGCACCCATAACTTCCTATAACCAATGAGTAAAATCCCTCATCTCCACTATACCCAAACCCCTTTGAGTTAAATGCCCAGGGAATGTGTTGTAATAGTGTAAATGCCCAGGGATGTGTTGTAATAGTGTAAAAAGAAATGCTATATGCAAAACCAGCAGCAACTTCAGTCTAGAGTTTTTCAAAAAATATATATAAGTAGTAGTGCAAAACCGACGTACAACACAAAACCGACGATGAGAGTGGAGATCTTTGGTACATAATTCACGATGGAGGCAGCCTCTTTGCAGAGCAGATCAACCATTTGCTGACATATCAGTTGACCGGGTCCATTTAAAGTTTTGACAACAACAACTTCAGATTTGCACTCCTGGTTCCCAGGAGAATGACTTGGGTGACAGGTGAAGAGATTAGGAGAGTTTTATGATTGTGTGGATAGAAAGCTCAGTTTTTCTATTGAAAGGGCAAAGGTGTCACACGTGCAGGGCATCATAAAAAAGAACTAAAGGACTAAAGGACTAAATCATAATGGCTCAATTTGTGAAGCTCACCTGCTTTCATGCGAGATGGGCCGTTGGCCTATAGGCTTCCTCTGTCAGCTGGAGAGAGGGGAAGAGAGAGCATGCAATAGCTTAGAGAGATCAGCTAACCTAACCCATGACCTTGAAGCGCTTTCACATGTGTGTATGTGGGTGATCAGGTAACCTAACCAATGACCTTGAAGCACTCTCATGCGTAAGTGTGTGTATGTATACACATGTGTGTATATATGTGTATGTGCATATTTTCTTCTGTGTCAGAGTTTGACATTTTATTTGTATATAACTTGTTTGAATGGTTTGTATATGTATTTCAATGAGTGTGTGTTTCATTGTATTTGAAGGAGTGTATCTGTGTTTGTATCTCCTCTTTGTGTGTAACTCTTCCATGTGTGTGTGTTTGTGTGTGTGTGTGTATGGGAACAGAGGACTTACATTCCCATAATCCCCCTCCACAGTCCCCTGGGGAATGATTCTCCAAAACCCCAATGTCACGGCGACACTGCTGCTGGGAATGGAATTGCAGGCGTCCTGTCAGCAGCAGTTAGAAGCCTCAGCAGGTGTGCCCTCCTCAAAGTCACTTGGGCACGTCAGATGTGGCAACTGCTCAATTTTACCCCTCTTGCTTCCCCTGCCCTCCCTGTCAACAGCTATTGACTGCTCAAGTCAGAAAATGATGAAGACAGAGACAATCAGATTGTCACTTGTTTGTGTGTCTTTGTGGAAGTGGTTCACGATTAAAATTATACTTTAAGGATATTTAGAGACAAAGACACAATATGAGAGTCTGAAAATGTATTGTTTGCATGTATGTTTATGTTTGTTGAGACTTTCAGAGTTGAGATTCTGTTATATACGTTATATTTTTGCCTTTTGGTTTCAGATTTTATTCCAAGAGAAAGTATGTAGTGTAGTGTGTGTAGTGTAACATTCCATAGGAAACCCAATGGGATTGTTTGACAGCTGAGAGGCTCAAAATCCTCCTGTCAGGTCTGCATCGGACCTGGTCTCGGCCACGCCCCCTCACACAACACCACAGACTCGTGCTCGATCTCCTTCACCTGAGTTTTAATTAGTATCACCTGATCTCCACCTTATTTAAGTCTCCCCTCTACATCACCTGTTGTCTGGTCTCGTCGATATTCCCTCAGACTCCCTATATGTCAATTGTGTTTCCTCCGTGTCCCACGTATTCCTTTGTGCTTCGTAACCGTAAAAATAGCATGGAGGCTCAACACCCCGACCCCTTTCGAGCAATGGTTAAAGAACTAAGACAAGATTTAGTGTCACACGCGACAACCCCGGTTAGCGTCCTTACTACCACCTCTGATCCCCCTATCTACTCCGGAGACCCTGAGGGTTGTGGTGGGTTTCTGCTACAGTGCACTCTCGCCCTTGAGATGGACCCGCGCCGCTTTCCCACCGAACGTGGTAAAGTGGCATATATCATCTAGCGCTTGGGCGGCCGGGCCCTCCAATGGGCAGAGAGTGTCTGGCAGCAGGCAGGACCCACCACTCAGTCAGTGGCCGCTTTCCGAAAACACTTCCGAGAAGTCTTCCAGGCTCCGGTGGGCGACTCCGCAGTGCAGGAGCAGCTGCACAACCTAAAACAGGGAAGGAGCCGTATATCAGATTATGCGCTCCGATTTCGGACCCTCGCCGCCGCCAGTGGGTGGAATGAGCCGGCCCTTATTACCACTTTCCGCCTCGGACTAGAACCTCCCTTACGCCTCCACCTGGCAGCCTACGATGACTCCATGGGCTTAGAACGTTTCATCCAGCTCGCCATACGGGTGGCGCACCGGAGGGAGAGCTGCCTACCAGTCTACCCCAGCGCCGCTGTACCTGCAACCCGACCTGTATTTCCAGATCCCTCGCCTGAGACTCCCATGCAGATAGATTCTATCAAGCTCAGCTCCTCTGAACGACGCAGGCGGGTCGAGCAGGGTTTATGCATTTACTGTGGGGCTTCTGGCCACCACATACGTGCGTGCCCTGTGCGCCCACCTCGCGTCCAGGTGAGTGAGGTCTATCTGCAACCATCTGTTCTGTCGCCCCTGTTGTTCTCCGTAACCCTCTCAGCTGCCGACAACTCTTTTACAGCCCGGGCTCTCCTCGACTCTGGCTCTGCCGGGAATTTCATATCCGGGTCGGTCTGTCGACGCCTAAAGCTCCAGCGTCGGGACTGTCCACGCCCCTACATTGTGCATTCTATTGTGGGTCGACCCATGACTCATCGGACCATCCGACACTCCGTGGGACCTCTGACGCTCCAGGTGGGAGCGTTCCACAAGGAGAGTATTGAGCTTCTGGTTCTCGAGGAGGCTACCACGGATCTAATCTTAGGCCGCCCGTGGTTGGTCCAACACTCTCCAGTGGTGGACTGGGCCACGGGCGAAGTCTTAAAATGGGGCGATATGTGCTTTAATGTTTGTTTGTCTTGTCTCCCTGCTCCTAGGTCCCGTCACGGTCACTCCCCCCTGGTGGTGGGTTCCACGTCTGTAGAAAGCCCACTCGCAGCCCGTAGCACAACCATTCCCCACGACCACCGTCACTTCGCTGATTTGTTCTGCCCTGCACACGCCGCACAACCCCCCGTCCCTGGGATTGTGCCATTGACCTGCTGCCAGGACAGCCAGTGCCTAGAGGAAAGGTTTACCCACTATCCCTACCTGAACAAAAAGCCATGGAGGATTAAATCCAGGAGGCTCTGCGTCAGGGATACATCCGTCCGTCAGTCTCCCCCGCTGCCTCCAGCTTCTTCTTCGTGGCCAAGAAGGATGGGGGTCTCCGGCCTTGTATTGACTACCGAGCCCTCAATAAGATTACGATTAAGTTCCGCCATCCTCTTCCTCTGGTCCCGGCTGCCCTGGAGCAGCTTTGTGGAGCGGTGATGTTCACGAAGCTGGACCTGCGGAGTGCCTACAATCTCATCAGAATACAACAGGGGGACGAGTGGAAGACTGCCTTCATCACGCCTAGTGGACATTACGAGTATCGCGTCATGCCCTACGGTCTAGCCAACGCCCCCTCCGTGTTTCAAGCTTATATGAACGAAGTGTTCCGGGAATATCTTCATCGATTTGTTCTAGTTTATATTGACGACATCCTGATCTATTCCCGGAACGAGGCCGAACACCGCCATCATGTAACGCAGGTACTCCGCAAGCTTCGTGAGCATCACCTCTATCTCAAGGCCGAGAAGTGCTCATTCCACAAGCGCCAAGTTCAGTTCCTGGGGTATCACATCTCCTCCCTAGGTGTGAAGATGGACCAGGGGAAGGTAGACGCCGTGCTCAACTGGCCACCTTCCACAACGGTGAAGGAGCTACAGTGGTTGTTGGGCTTCGCCAATTTCTACCGCCGGTTCATCCGAAACTACAGCCTACTGGTCGCCCCGCTCACAAACCTCCTCCGCTCCAAGCCTAAGACTCTCCAGTGGCCCCCCGAAGCCGCACAGGCACTCCAGGACCTCAAAGCCTCCTTCGCCTCTGCTCCTCTCCTCACGCTCCCGGGCCCTACCAAACCCTTTATCGTAGAGGCAGATGCCTCCACAACCGGGGCCGGGGCGGTCCTGTCCCAAGAAAGTGGATCCCCTGCCAGACTTCACCCATGCGCCTTCTTCTCCCGCAAGTTTACCACAGCTGAACAAAACTACGACATTGGAAATCGGGAACTACTCGCCGTCAAACTCGCCCTGGAGGAGTGGCGTCACTAGCTGGAGGGAGCGCAACACCCATTCCGAGTCCTCACAGACCACAAAAACTTGGCCTACCTCCGCGAAGCCAAACGTCTGAACCCCCGTCAAGCCCGGTGGGCACTGTTCTTCACCCGTTTTAACTTTGTTCTGTCTTACAGGCCGGGGTCCAAGAATGTGGTGGCCGACGCGCTGTCCAGAGTTCACGGAGATGTGGACTCACCGAAGTCTATCGAACCCATCTTACCGACCCATCTCATTGTGAGTCCCATCCAGTGGGCACTGGACAGTCGCATAACCCAAGCAATGGCCCAGGACCCAGCACCACCCGAGACCCCGGCTAACCGTCTATATGTTCCCACCAGGCTCCGCCAGGAGGCGCTCGAGAGCCTCCATACCTCCCTAGGCACTGGTCATCCGGGGGCGGCCCAGACCCTCTCTCTCCTCCGCGATCGATATTGGTGGCCCCGAATGGATCGCGATGTTCAGAGGTATGTGGCTGGGTGTGCCCAGTGTGCCATGTCTAAGACTCCCTGTCATCTCCCAGAAGGGAAGCTCCAGCCCCTTCCGATACCCCAGAGACCGTGGTCACACCTTGGCGTGGGCTTTATTACCGATCTACCTAGATCCAATGATTTTACCTGTATTTTAATTGTAGTCGACCGATTTTCCAAGTCCTGTAAATTGATCTGTAGCAAATCTGCAATCTTCACACATGTCTTCCGACACTTTGGTATCCCCGAGGATATCGTTTCCGATCGTGGTCCACAATTCATCTCACGGTTCTGGCGGGCCTTCTTAGGTCGCCTAGGTGTGGCTGTCAGCCTAACCTCTGGGTATCATCCCCAATCTAACGGCCAAACAGAGCGGAAGGTCCAGGAGATCAGTCGATTTCTACGCACCTTCTGCTCACAACACCAGGACCGCTGGAGTCGATTCCTACCCTGGGCCGAATATGCACAAAACTCCTTACGCCAACGCTCCACCGGACTCACCCCATTCCAGTGTACACTCGGTCACCAACCACCCCTCTTCCCCTGGCACACCGAACCCACCGGCGTGGTCAGCGTCGACGACTGGCACCGAGAGAGTAGCCGGGTCTGGGCCAGTGCACACCATCAGTTCCAGAGGGCAATCCAGCGTTTCCAACACCACGCGGATGCCCGGAGAAGACCCACTCCTCCCTACGTAGTGGGCCAGAAGGTTTGGCTCTCCACCCGGGACATCCGCCTCCGACTGCCCTCGAGGAAGCTCAGCCTCCGGTTCATCGGCCCCTTCGAAATCATGCAGCAGGTCAACCCGGTCACATTTAAGTTACGTTTGCCTTCCCACTACCGTATTCACCCCACTTTCCATGTTTCCCTGCTTAAGCCCTATCACGCACCTCACGATGTTTCTCCTCTCTCCCCAGCGTCCGATGTACGGCCTGAGCCACCTTTGCCGCTCCTGTTGCATGACGGCCCGGCCTATGTGGTCAACTCCATCCTCGACTCCAGGCGCCGGAGGGGTCGACTGGAGTACTTGGTGGACTGGGAGGGGTACGGTCCGGAGGAATGCTCATGGGTCCCGAGGGAAGACATCCTAGATCCCAACCTACTTTCAACTTTCCACGCAGAGCGCCTGGACCGTCCCGCTCCCCGAGGCCAGGGTCGCCCCGGAGGACGTGTCCGGCGCCCAGGCCGTCTTACTACAGGAGCAGCCCCTGAAGGGGGGGGACCTCCAGCCCAGAGTAAATATAACAAATAACTGTATCACACAGAAACTCATACTACGGGAGGATTTATGGATCATTCCCACAGCTTGAGCATGAATCTCCTGGGCTGTGTGTCTGAAAGTCTTTGTACTCTCATTAATGTCTGATGTACAACATTAGTTACATTCCCATGGAGTGTCGACCCCTGTCTGTTTACTATGTCATGTCTTAGAGATGAGTTTTAGTACCCCATACCTGGTAATGTATAGATTTCCAATAGAGATAGGCCTAAGATCTGCAGGCAATATCTATGACTTTAGATTCACATGGCTGGGCTACTCCCAGCTCTCAACTCCAAAGAACTGCAAGAAACTTTGTTCCAACTTGCAACTGTGAGATAAGTATCTCAGGCCTCCAGAGAACCAAGGCTTCTTATGCTTGATGTCTTGCTTAGACAGATGTGGGATTTCCAGTGAAGGCTGGACTTGGCTGTCGTGATTGCTACTGGAATATGTCAGGGGAGATTAAGAAAAGATTGTGAGAGGCTACAGTGACTGAGTTTCTTGGTGAGACAAACACCCACATGTCTGTCACATATGCTGGATGTAGAAAAAAAGGAGACAATATATCCGGATATATTTTGTCTAGCAAATACCATGACCCAAGCCTGAGCCTGTTCAAGTTCAGCTGTTCTTTGTGATCTGTCAGTCATCAAGTCAAGTCAGATTTAAGTCCCCTTTCCACTTAAAACATCTACTAAAGAGTAAAGATACCATAGACTCAATTTACTGTATTAGTTAAAAATGAACTATACTTCTATGCCACAGCCTCTTAGCTACTTGTTTAGACTGCTGATAAACTTTCGGTGGCTGTCAAAAACCTTCTCTAGAATGAATCAGTCATATCTGTGACAACTAACTATAACCATTTGTAGAATGGGCATTACTTAAGCAGTGCAGTTGCATTCACTTCAGCGTTAGGAGAATGTAGCCACAATTCTGTTTAGTTTGTTTGTATGGTACCTGCATAAGAACAAATAAGGAAGTAGTGTATTGGTGTTTTGATGTTTCGGAATCAGATTTCAAAGGCCGCCTGCAGGAAAGCACTGCAGCAAAATGGGAATCAAGGTGTGACTCCAACCCAAAAACCAACCCAACCCACCCTCATCACCATGCCTCTGTGAATTCTGGGAAAAGAGAACACACTCATACACAAAAAACTAACTCTGTGTTTGCTCACTCATGTAAAAAAAAAAAAAAAACACCCATGGCACAATTGACTCTTTTCAAGGCGTGCATGGTGAGTCCTTTTCAAAGCCGACTTGATTTTGCCTTTCTGCTGCTCCAGGCACCTGTGCGCCTGTTCCAAGACACAAACAAAGCCGTGGTTCTGCAGATGATAATCCTAACGTCCATCAGGGGCTGATGGGGCCTGGGGGAGAAGAGAAGGAAACGTGACGCCAACTTTGATCTCCCATTTCAACCCATGACCCATGAGAGAAAAAAGGGAGCCTGACATTATTGTCCCTTTTACTTGTTGTGACACCTGATGCTATACTGGGATTTGGACCGTGAATTGATTTGTTTGGAAATGCAAATGGAATTTAGCACACCAGCCGCTCCGAATCAGGTTCCGCCTTTTCTCTGCCCGTCAACAGGGAGCTGACATCAGTACTTGTAATTAGACGGCAGCATTATGTGTGAGGCGTATGTGTGTGTGAGCGTAGATGAAATAAACAGGGGGGTTAGCACTGGGACTCCCAAAGCACCGCCCAAAGTCATTTTCTGTATTGCGCAGATTTATGCTGCTCCCTCTCCTCCTTTCTATTCCTCCCTCTCTCTTCTACCCCACCTTTCTTTCTCTCTCTCTTTCTCTCTTCCCAGTTCTCTCTCAAGGTGCTGAATACCTCACCTTCTCTCCTGCTGGGCTTTGCACTGCTTTACTAATGGGCTTACTGTGACTGTGCCAGTCATTTCTTTGCACTTACGTTGAAAAAAGAAGGGAAAATGAGAAAAAATGCTCACTTAGTCACGGAGGTGCAAGGCTCTTGAAGATTCTCACTTGTGTGTTGATCGCAACAACACTCACAGCGTCAGTGATGAAGAGATGTTGACGGTAAACTCACCCTCCACACTGCCACTACCTTTTCGGGGCAGTTTGGACAGGCTGCCAATGTCAGTGAGTCTATGATGGAAAGGCTTCCGGAACTGCACTGCCCTGCATGACAGACAGTGGTGGTGGGGAACCTCAATATCTCACTGTCAGCTGTGATTGAACATTCCCTCCTCCCCCCACACACACACACACACACACACACACTCATCTACACACACACACACACCCACACACACAAACCTGTGGTATAAAATCTGTGTTTTAATTACTGGTCTCTCAGTAAGTCATTAATGTTCTCATGTCTCTATTTATTTACTCTCCGGGTTTACGGAAAGGGGCAGGGGAGGTTAGATTTATGGTAATGGCCAACACCCAACTCAGCAAACCTATGTTAGCACGCAACCTCCTCCAGCCAGAATTTCAACAGCAGCTGAAAACTTGAGGTCAGACACCATTTTGAATAAGCAAGTAGGCAGTAGGCAACTGAATGGGACAGAGGAATTTACATTTTATAAACTATAATTATCCTCACACATGCTGCTGTCGATTACGAGTAAGAATAAACTCAAACAAGATATGTTTTAATACATTTTCAAAAATCTTTTTTTTCCACATACCAGGTGATATCAATGAATCTGCCTTGGGTTGTTTTGACTTGATTTATTTTTACTTAATTTCATCAACCCAACTGCAATCTGACAAATAATATCTGGAATACACAATTTAAAAATGTAATTCATTCATTACTTTGAAAAAGTCACAGTTTCTGATCACATTGGTTAAATAAGAAGAGAACAATTGTACTGAGGAGAATTCAGAGTTCACTGAGGGGGACTCAGGGCTTAGATATGGATATGGATCAGAGGGTATGTGGAAATATTTAATAATAATTTATTTCCAAGATGATAAATAAATATTCTTAGTCATTTCATGTTAAGCCTGTCAATAAAGTGGTACGTGTGCACTACAACTAGTTTCCCCGGGGAGAGAATAACCTGTGGCACAGTTGTGTTACGTTCTACTTTTGGAGAATCATCAACACGTATGAGTGAGGGGGTACTCATGGTATGACAAAAAGGCTCAGGGGGTACACAAGACAAAAAAGATTGGGAAACACTGCTCTAGGAGACACGACGCTACCCTCTACTTGTACAGACAATCAGTTAAGGGTTAAATCATCATGTGGTTTTCCTTCATCGCTTAATGTAATTTCATTTACAAAAAAAAGTTTCTCCTTTTTCTTAAAAAAATTCTGTCGGGACATTTACGCTCACTCTGAAGCAATTTATTCAAGCTAGTCATTGTTAAGACAAGCCACTTTCGATTAACACATCTTTACATTTGTGGCAAAAAAAGGAGTCCATTGTATAATTACATACGTAATAATCATTTTTGTCCACACAAAATTTTAACCTAAACTGATTTACCAATATGGCTCAATCTCAAACTCCCACCAAGCTTGTTTCCCATTTAGAATGGCATAGCAGTAGCTCTAGAAAAATTACCCTGGAACATTGTCGTTCTATTGGTCATTCATATATTCAAGCTAAAAGCTTCATGCGTGGTATTTAATTGCTGCACGTTTTTGATGTAATACAGTAATGAATGACTACTGGAAATATTGTCTTTTTAAATGTTTAAAGTGTCAGAAGATCTGTAGAAAGTCAGTAGGATGCTAATTATGTGTTCTTCATGGATTTGTATGTTTTCTTGTTTCCTGATATATTTTTACTAGCATCTTAAAGCATAACGCCAGCGTTTTTTTAATTGTAGGCTATTTTCCTGCAAAGGCATGGTTCAAACATTGGTGTAAAGAGGAAATTACATTGCTAACAGCCTTCTATAGTTTTAGTGCTGCTTGTGCTTTTAGCCCAATGACCTTCAATGAGTGAGCTCGAGAAACTTTGGGCAGACACATTGAAAATACTATTTTCTTCGAAGACTGGACATCACATGACACTTCGGGCACAGTATTATCAGGGTCTCTACACATGACCTTGAGCATAGAGAACATTGCTGGTGCACACAGAGTTTAGTAAAACGTATGTCTCTGAAAACAGCACATTGCACATTTTTTCCATTTTTTCCCATAGCCCTTCTGTAAAACTAAACCACACTAGACCACAGTTGCCTCAGGATTTGCGTGTGTGCATCATGGATGCTGAAGTGCAGACTTAATGGTTTGTGTTGATGGTTCTTGGTGCTCTCTTGTTTTCAATTGCACAGCTGTTTGCTGTTTTAATAAATGAAAACTGATATCATTGGCACTAGATGAAATCCATTTCATGTATGGATGCCACAGCACTCAAATTCATAGCTGACGTTTTTTTACCAACACATGGGGGGTGGTAGAATGTGAAATGTGTACATGTTCCAATAAGTTGGCTTGAAAACACTTTTGTAAAATCAATTGAATTGGTTGTCACCATTTGAATACACTGCCCACACACATACCAGCAGTAGTTGACAGAATAAAACATATGTTGTGCTTGTTGTGCTGTTATGTCTTTTCTGACATCCCCATTGGATGTGTATATTACAATTTACAGTCCATTACAGCCCTATATCATCATAATCCATTATTACCAGATCAGTGAACAAGTTCATCAATCCAGATAAATGTCACAGAGTAACAGCTCAGTCTATAACAGCTGTCATGCCGATTGCCTGTGTGAGTTATGCAATTATTCCCACTCTAGTGCCTGCCGGTGTTGGGAAGTGTTTGAAATGGCTGGGATCCTGGAGGCCTATGGACGCATTTCAAATGCTTCCCTTTATCCCCCACTCAAGAGTGTTGACAGCCCAAACAATTCAAATGCCATGGTTTAAGGAATTTGAAAAAGTGAGCATGTGTGCTTCTATTTACTATGTACCAAAGGCCCTGCAGTATAGAAACCAGCACTGCAATCAATAAATGACAGTGATGCATTTATACACACAGTACTTTATTTACTTAGGGTTACTTAACAAAAGTATGCATTTACTTACCTAGGAATAGAAATCCAAAGCAAATGATTGGAGCAAAGAGTGCCAAAATCAATGTTGCACTCATCAATATAGTAAATTAAATGCTTGATCAATGTTTTTCTTTTTGGAAATACGCTGTGTGTGCTGTGTGAAAGTTTGTGAACCCCTTTGTGTTACCTAGGTTTTCTGATTTCTTTGACTATACTCGTGACAAATGAAAATCCGAACATATTTCATGACCAAATGGGGTTCGCAAACCTTCACACAGCATTGTATCCTTGAAAAAGAATAAGGTAGACAATCAACCAGTATGGACTTTACCAGAAGTGACTGAAGAAGACAGAGGTAGTGTCACTGCCTGTAAACTCAAATTATATTAGACATATGTTTAGACTAAGGTGACCAGACAGCCCAGATGTTCAGGGACACTCCCCATTGTTGTGGTCTGTTCCTGGTAAAATACAAGAAAACTGTCAGGCACAGACAAGATTTGACGGATGGGATGAATCAAAAGGGGGTTTATTTACAGATAGAGTTTACAAGAATCAACAACTTGACTGACGCGGAATAAATCCAAAGCAGGAATGATGAGGCCAGACACCAGGGAATCAGGGAGGGACACCTATATAGTGTGGAGACCAGGCGATACCAATTAGAACTCAGGTGACGGCGATCGTGTACAAGTGACTGCGAACGGGGAGACGAGCTGTGCATATGTGAGACGGAGTGAGGGGGCGTGGTCGTGGCCAGATGTGATGCAGACCTGACAGAAACCTCCTGTCAGACAGGTCTGCAGTCTTGTCACCTTAATTTAGACATACATAGGGGCACCTCCAAAACGATACACCTACAATAACATATTACACCGGTTCTGTGGTACAAAAAGCTATTATGCACTCCCTTAGACTTTTCACCATTTTCACCATTAGCATGATAGCTACCTGTCTGGTGCATTGTTTTCCAACTAATTCCAGTATCCAAAAACATCTAAAACATCAGGCAAGGTTGTTGGGGAATGACGAAATGTCAGAGTACATCATGACATCATGGTCATCATGACATGATCATCCTTCAGAGATCTGACAGCTTGCAGCTTAATGCATACCTCCTAACCATAGTGGTCATGTGGGATCCAATTAACTGCTGGCCAGCATAATTTTTAAAAAAGGTGGAACTTTGAGTGAGGAGAACAAGTGTTTGATGAGTCTACCTCTCATCCTCCACAAAAACACAGACACTCACACATTCATAGGCTTACTCTGTCTCTCTCTCTCTCTCTCTCACACACACACACACACACACACCACGCAACAGCCACCCACATTCCAGATGGAGGCACAAAAGATCAAGATCATAAAATATAAATAAACTGTAGAAAAAAATAGTTAGACTTACATAAACGTTTGAATTTTCATATCAGCTTCTGATGTGTTACACTGATTGTATCATTCTTCTTTTATTGAGTTACTGCGATGCGTTTGCCTTCACTCTACCTCTTGAGATGATTTGACCCTTCAAAGACCAATAGACAAAACTGGCCCTGGAACCGGCCCCATTAGTCATCTCAGAACTGTTCCGTCCAAGCTTTGCAAGTCAAATGAAGAACCGATCGCACATTATGAATTTTCATTCAGCTTCTCAAGCCATTTGTATGTATGTCAGTGCAGAACATCTTCACAAAAAAGTAATTACACTGTGTAACCTATTGAGTGCAGTGAAGATAATGAGCTTATGCTTCCTTTAATGGTACTTAGGGATCTGCAGAGACAGACAGAGAGAGAGAGACCAAGGTTGGTGAGACAAGCATTTAGTAGAGAACGATTGTAATCCCCAAAATTTTAATTTCACACCTCACATTACATGCTGTAGTGTGGAACCCATGCCCCACCCCACCAGCTCTGACAGGTGCCACCTACAGCCCCCTAATCAGGCCTTGGCTCATTCATTACCTGGCCCAGGGTGAGTAAGCGTGTGGGTAAACATGAGGAAGCATTAGCAGGCTCGCTGACTTCACCACATTCATCAGTTACACTGGGAATTACCTTCCAGGTAAGGGGGAGGGTGGTAATGGTATGGGTTGGGCTGAGTTGGGGTGGCTGAGTGCAGTAGAAAAGGCTGTTAATTCTTCACAATGACACAATGTTTTTGAATTCATATTAAAAAATGTATTTTTTTATTAAAACATTAATGTTTGGATACAGAGAAAACACTGTGGGGTATAGTTAGGGTGCAGAATTAACCGTTGAGTTTAGCAAAAACAAAAATACCCCAAATTCCCAATTCACCATCACCTCTCGTCTTTTTTATTCTCTGTCTCAAGTAATTAAAATGTTGAAGCAGAGGTCAGTTTTGTCAGATCAATTTCGCTGTCTTCATTCAAGTTAACCATAAGGGAGAAACAGTCAATCAAAGGGAGAAACTGACAGATCATTATTGAATATGAATGTTTCAATGACGTGGTTAGTCACTGTCCAAAGGCTTGCTAGAATCACCAGCCTAAGGAATATGTCATGAGTATATGAGTATACATGAGAATATGCAATGAGAGTTGCATGTATACTTTATCTCTGACACAGTTAAGTCAAACAATCAATATAGTGCTCTAAGATCAATATGTTTTGATCGGTTCTCTTTTGGTGACTACTCACTAGTGCAGAACAGTGCACACCAGTGTATATGATTACAGTCCCAATGTAGCGGTCTGGTGTTGTAGTCACAAGTCATTTGAAATAAGATTCTGTCTAGTCTACAGCATTACCTTCAGCCCAAATTTCATTTGAGCCTTGGGCCAACTACCATCTTAATCTGTGTGATGGAAAATTGCAATGCTCTGCACATATTATTCTGTCCAGCCCTCTATCATTCATATCTGAGCCAGAGTTACCATGCTGTCCTAGCCTCGCTTTTAGTGCTAATGCAGTTGGTTTGTCCTGGCAGTGAGGATCTGAGATGTCTGATCAGTGAGATGTATGGCCCAACATTCTCCACTCCCTTCTCAAAACAGACGATTTCATCAATGATGAATGGTAAATGCAAGCACACTGTAATGACAAACATACCTTTATGTTGCAAGCTCAACTAAGAAGGACTGTTATTGTGCATGAACAGGAATTATGTGCCAAGTAAGTAAAAACAATTGGCTTATTAGACAGCAAATTTATCATTACCTGTGTGTTTAACAAAACTCAAATACACATAACAATACGCTGCAATATGATGCATAGAGAAGGGTAAGGGGGGATGTGGAGGGAGAGACCAGGAAACAAGTAACTACTACAAAGAGAACAAGAGTTTTCTTGTAATTAAAGTCAAGGTGCAAGTTTTGGCTTTGTTTGTTGACATCCACCGTTGTTTTCTCCACACAGTGTGAGCAATCGAAACAGGGCAGGCTGCCACTGGGTAAGTCATTATTTGTCGCATGAGACTGACCACAGCAAATAAGAACCTGCAACAGAAATGTCAAGCTCTTAGCAACACTCAGCATAAACTGGAAGAACTGCCATTAAAAGTTACAGGATCATTATCTCATTAGACCTGTTTGCAGTTAGACACCCTCTGGATGAGGCTATTCTTGGTAAGCTGGTACTTCGTAGTTCTTACTTTGCTTCAGACACAAAATACAATTCATTTCAAGAAACTTATTAAATCAATCAAGTCAATTTGTGCCTAATTCAGTTATTTGAAAGAAAGCGGAAATGTATACTCAAGCCGGCTTGTTTAAAAAGACCAAGTTTCTATGGATTTAGACTCAAGCAATATTGTGCATGTAACTATAGTGGTAAATTAAGACTCAACAGAAAGAGAGAGGGAGAGAGAGAGAGAGAGCAGGGTTTGGCAAAGCACTAAAGGAAAAAGACGTATGAAAATGAGGGGATAGCAGGTTATGTAGCCTACTCTGAGTTATGTGAAATAAGCTAATAATGCTTACAGAAACATAGGGCTTCACAACCTCTGTGCTGACCACAGTCTGCACCTCTGGTCCCTAAATATTCAGATGATCCTTTCTTTAACCCCATCCAAGTCACATCACCACTAAAGATTTAGGAGAATGTCTTTACTGTAGATGAAAAATGCACAAGCTCTCCCCTCCTCTAAAAAGGATAAAGTGGTAATGTAGGAAATGTGTTTTTTGGTTCTTTAGTATGCATTTTTTGTGTTTTGCTTAAATTTCCTTTTGGAGTAGAGGAGCAAACAGCTGACAAAGAAGACTAAACAAGATTCCATGTAACTAAGGTGTTCTGCTAAGCTGCACCAGAGACATAGTCCATACATAGTCCTTAGAAGGACTTTGGCTGCACACACTTGTCTGCGGGCTGCAGAGGAGTAACATACAGTTGTGTCGGGGCAATCATTCTCAACACTATCCAGTTGTGCATCAAGTGTTAAATACATGGTTAAATAGCACAGTACTCCACGTGACTTTCTTAACAATATCCAGTAGCCTTAGACTAACCTGTCTCCTCCATGCAGCTATTTAGGTGTCATTCAGTAAGCAAACACTGATGGCTGATGATTACATTACATACTTAGGCCTACTGAATGATCTGGATCCATCTAAAGTTAGGGGAATAATCATGATGGCAAAAAATACAGTAAATTAAAAATTAAACATTGTGCAATCTACTGCTTCTGCGAAAAATAAAGATGGGAATTAGGAAATTGAATTTAGACACTTATTTCCCATTCACTTTGAACCACTCCACAGCGATCATTATTTTTGATCATATTTTATGTCAAAGTGCCTCTAAAAATACAGGTGAGTGTTACGCATGTATGAGGCTGACATTTATTCATGGCAAACATCGGTGGAGTGATATGTTCAAGAGAGAAGTGCAAAAAGGAGGGGCAGAGTGAGACTGTGGAGAAGACTGTGTGATGCCACGGAACAGTCTGGGGTTCTGTTTAACAGCAGTATTCTCATACTGAAACGGGAAGAGATGTGCACATAGTAAAAGTAAAATAACAGACAAGTAAATCACACAAATTAGAAATATTCATATGCTCTTACAAGTATAACTTATCATCTGCCAGTAGCACTGATGTAGTAAGTTATTCCAGTATTCCAATTTTGGATTTCTGCAATGTATTATGCAGATTATCTCCATGCGATTTCACCTGGTTTGTTACAGTTATACTTCATGGCAAAGACATTCATCACTGTGAGAGGCCAAGAGAGGCATTCTCCACTGTTATTTAAAGTGTGAAATAATAGAGAGAATATGGTGCCTGTAGTGTGTGTGAGCTCCATGGTATGTGCCACAGACTAATGATGCTCTCGCAGCAGTGCTAAGAGTTGACAAATGGCTCCCCGAGTGCACGGCTGGGAATTCCTCCAATGAAGGCAGGAGAACAAAAGCAGGCAGTGACAACGGACAGCATGCAGCAACACAGGCTTGTAGAGGATGGACTTTTTTTTTAAATAAGTGAACTTACTGCTGTTAGCCAGAGTTTAGCAAGCAATAGCCAAGAAAGAGAAGAATTTCAAGTTAATGCGCCTAGCGTTCCAAAGACTCTATTTCTGGTGTGCTAACACAAAGCCCCTGGCCTGCAAACATTTAGAGGGAGAGAATGTGACAGAGAGCAGGGGAGGAGAAGATAAAGACAGGCAAAGCGCATAAAAAAGAGGATGAGGAGAAGAACAGAGAAGGCGAGAGAGAGAAAGTGATTGAGACTGAAGGGGAGGAAAAACAGCGGGGGGGGGGGGGGGGGGGGGGTTGGGGGGGTTACAAGCACAGCCTATAAAATTTTACAGCTTATTATTAAAATTAAGCAGCTGCTGATTAGGGTTGGAAGAAGGCCTGATTCTTTGTTGCCTGGGTGCATGTGACCGAACATTCAAAATTCAATTTACATCGCATTAGGAGCCTGGAGAACACGTGGGTGATACATCAACTTGAGAGACACACCATAGTCTCACAGAGATGCCGACGTTGACAGATTTATTTCACGACTTAAAGAGGGGCTTGATTTTCCCAGTGATGGAAGATGAGAGGGCGAGGTTGAGGAAGTGATGTTGGCAACCCGGCTAGGAGAGTTTTGCTGCCTTCACTGATGCCCAGGGCAAAGCGGAGGCCTGTGGCACGGTGTCACTGGGTGCCGCACCGATTTCACACCAATGTGCTTGACAAGCTGAAGACTGTGAAAACACAAGACGAAATCCATCCCTTATCAAGCCAATATAAAGGAGAGAGATCCCTACAAAATACAGTTTTCTCTTTTTTTTCTCTTCCGTTTTTCACATTGTCAGATTGTTAGCATAGTGTGAAGCATGGGATATAGGCGCCACAATTATGGTAGCAGATTTCCTTTCAAGACAGTAGACAGTAGTATCTGAGGAGGGCTTCCAACTTTGTTCACATTGTGTCAATTAATTTGAGGTGGTCATTCCTGCTTGTGTTCTATGAAAAACCTGACCTACAGATAATGTGGTTTTCCCTCAAACAAGAAATCTATTAATGCTTTCAAATTTAAACACAGTCTGCTCTAGAGCAGGTGTTTCCTTAGCTTGATGCATCAAACTCTTTCACATTATTGCACTATGTGTCTGAAAATGTCTGAAAATGAGACCTATCCATTGGCATATGTTCGCTCCACAGTGGGCAGATACCTTCTGCTTCAACGGATTGCTACTGTTTGGTCATGACGTATGTTCTGCGCTGGAACACACCATTTGAATTCAATGTTATCGCTTTCAGCCTTCCCTCTGTTTGCTGATTGGCCTGCAAAGCTCACAGCCAGTGCAAACCAAAGCTTAAGGATAGCTCTCTGACCAGTGGTGGAGCTAGACATTGAGCAGAAGTAAACTCATTTACTTTGTAAATGAATGTACTCAAAGCGCTTATAAGATATTGCTGAGCTTCAAGGACAGGAAGAGTAGGGTGACCAGAGGACCCCAATTTCAGGACATAGTCCCTGAATTTGGTGGTCTGTCCCTGGTGAAATACTAGAAAACCAACTCTGACCCTGATTTTTGAAGCTAAACATAACTTATTTTAATGATACTGACTGTAGAAGCAGGAATGTCCCCTGTTCCCAAGGGAAATGTCCTTGATTTTCATCTTAGAGGTCTGGTCACCTTAAACCAGAGACTTTCTATAATACCAATTAGGATACAACCTAATTGGACGCAAGTCATCATTCTTCTCAGTAACCCTGCATTTACTATCTATTTGAGGCCATATACTACAGGCCAGTATAGTATGCTGAACATACTCTGTACGCTGCAAATACAAGTCTGCTAGATTAAAGGTAAGCCAGTTTTCCCAGAAATGATTATCTCTTAAAATGAACAATCTCCAGGATCCTTGGTGAGCATTTCCTTTGAACAATGAGCAGTTCAGGAAATTTAAAATGGTCTGATAACACTGAAACCATAGAAAGAAATTGCTTTGATATTGAGGGGTTTTTTTCTATGGGAAAGGAAAGATTGCAGAGACAGAGCTTTTCATATTGAAAAAAAACTGTATCATAGAAAAATCCCAACTAATTCCCAACTAAACTGAACAAAAAAATAAACAAAAGTGTTCTTTCAAAACATTATGCGGATGAACCTTCATTTAAAACATGCTGATGATGCTATATGTGTGTCGCATACAGTATGAGGCACTTCTTGCCTTGTTTCTTCTGTGTAATCCGATTTTAAAAAAACTAGACACGCAGCAAAACAAAGCTGCATAACTGCGGACATACTGAATAAAACTTCATCAGTCAGGGACAGCATGGAGCACAAAGCAGTAGTCTCCTCCCAATGGCTCGAAGCCACAAAACAGCTCTTACTGAGACATACCTGAATCATCACAGGTCCCTAAGCTACATGGTAGCTGGTTAACTAGTTTTCTGCCAGCTAAAGGTGAGTTTTCATGGTTTAGCTGCTTAGACCAGCTTATGATGGCCATTCTAGATGGCTTTGCTGGCCATATACATTAACAGCCATCTCCAGTTTGCATACCAGCATAAGCAGCTACTCCTACAATGTCCAGTTTGAAAGGCTGGGACATACTGGTGTGACCAGCTAAAACTGGACCAGTCTGGTTGTCCATTTTAAGGTGAGTTTTGCATGATTTTTGATGGTTAGGCTGGTTTGACCAGCTTAAACCAGCTAAAGCTAAACCATAAATACAATGCAAAACATCTCAACTATAGGCTTCTAATAGGTGTCTTGCCTTACTTATTGATTTGAGAATTGAGTTGAATTTTTGCTTATTTGCTAATTCCTTTGGACAAAAGCAGCTGCCGAATCCAGTGAACATAAAGCTAGGAGCACTGTGTTTACAGACAGTTACAGTTTACAGTTAAAATGTAGCAGCCAGGCTACTCAGTCTCTGGATGCCATAATATTGGTTAGTGTCAGTCTGCAGTATCCATGTGCTGTAAGTTCAGTCATTAGATTTCCCCTCTTCTTCTCTATTGCAAACCACTTAATCATGCTTAGGCTTTCATGATGGTCTTGTGTGATAGAATGGTTGCTAAGGCTGACCTTGTTCTTCCCTGAAGAATCAGATACCCCATGACACCAGTATGAGTAATGGGAATTGCAACAGGGCGGACCTTACAGTACCAATACATTCACACCATAGAAACCAGCTGGTGAAGGAAACCCCTTGGTTTATTTGTGGAGCTGTGTAAAAACATCTGGAGTCACTGATTAATTAAATCTTATCATTTCACATAAACATGCAATACTGCAACACACATGCATCAACCTATAGTTAAGGAGAGATATACATGGATATGATTGACTATAGATGAGTTCCAGAATACCCTCTGTTTAAATGGATACTTGTTCTGACTTCTGAGAGCTTAAGGATTTAAAGTCTACTGATAAAAAAAATACTGATACACTCATTCCATCACTCCTCTGCTTAAGAAACATGTTACACAACAAATACCAGCCATTAACCTGTGGAGAGGCACAGCAACACAGGTATTTGTGGATAAAATCTCAAAAGGGGCAAAGGTCAAATAGGTCAGCAGTCTGGGAAAGGTTCATGTATACAGCAGACAGTTGTTAGAGGTTTCAGAGGTCATTGATTTTGCTCTGAGAGGTTATGTAAGAGAGTTTTCTGATTTGTGAAAATGTATTCTATTTTGAAAGCCTTAAGGGCATAAAACAACGTAATGTGGACAGAAACCCCTCAACTCTGACTCTATAACTGCTGCGGCTTTGAGATCTAACCTTTCGCACTATACACTTATTAAGCTCATTAAGCAAAAACAACTAATTAAGCAAAAACCCCTATGCAAATGGAACCACAGCCGTGCTGCAATCTAATTAATGCTTGAAATTCAGCTTGTGACCTTCGTATTGTTAGCATGAAGGAACTACAGCTTCAACAAGCTTCTTGGAAGTTTTTAATTATCTCTGCAAAAATATATCTGTATTTGAATAAGTGCAAATTCAACAAGAATTCATCCAGTTGGTGTGGAATTAATTATTCCTCTTGAATGAAAAAAACATGTGTGACTATTATTAATTAAGACCTGCCTGTGGACTTTACCAAAGCCACATGGTGAACTGATGGTCATGCCCTGTTTAGTATTTATGTATTATTTCAACTTATGTGAAAGTTACTCAACATCCTGGAGACCTATATTGAGACCATATTGAGAAATATGTCTTTCATCCTTGAATTCTGCAAGGCTTAGGCTAAAGCTTGGAAACTTGGAACATAAATATGGTGAACCCTTTTTTTGAGTGCCAGCGTAGAGCCACTGCTAAAGTCTCACATTAACAGCCAAACATCCCAAATGTTTTTGATTTAACCTAGGTTCTGAGAAAAAAGTGCAGAAGTGAGTTAGGCTACAGAGTGTGGATTATGGATTATGATGCATTCTCAGCCCTAGACTTATAAATAGAGCACTATGACTGAACACTGCATTGCCTTGATTGCCAGTGGCACTGAATCTGAGAAACATGACTGAAACTGAGAAACTGTCCACCTCTATTTGAACTCTGTAGTGCAATGCTCAATGCTCACTGGCCTCATTGCTGTATATACTGTACTGTGTACTAACTGGATCCGACCACCTTGACCCACTTGCAAAAACCTGGGATACCAACTGTCATGCTGTGACCAGCTGATGTGGATGGGGGTCAACGTGGGGCGGTCATGAGCCATGGAGCGCATCACTTCCTTTCAGTCATGTTCTCACTGGTTTAGGCTATTAAACACAACATTGTCTGTAGGTAGGAGAGATTCTGCAGTCCTGTGTACATGTTTATGACAACCAGATCCCTCTCTGTTCACTCCTCTTATTTAACTTCTACAGCTACAGTTCCTGTCGTAAGAGGTGTAGGGCCAGATGGCATCATCTGTGGTGCTCCACTGGTTTCAGTGTTCTTATGTTCATTCGTGGCTAGATAGGCTAATGTCATTTCAGTTAGGTCTAAAATTAATTGGGGAGATTTTTCCAGATCCCACTAAGTAAATCCCTTACATATTTGGAGTTGTGAGATAGCTAATTCTGACAGTTTTGCAATGGAGGTTAATTTTATTTCTTTAACCTTGAAGATTTAATAAAATTAGTGTGTATCTAAGACGCTATGATATTATGAGGGATTTGGACTGTCATTTAGGCCTGTACAGTGGCAATACATAGACATTTTAACATCTACGTTGAGTTTTTTAAGTTCAGCATTGGTAATTCATAGTATTGATTCTGGTAGCCTAATGGAATTATGTGTGAAACTAAGTCTGTACTATATAAATAAGGCTGTAAAAGTAACATGGGTTGGATTTATAAAATATCTCCAACCAACCAACCAACCAACCAAAAGATGGACTCTAGCCAAACTGCTTACAGCCACTGGGAGTAAATTAAAGTTCTGTCTTTCTCAAGGTTACAGAGGTTGTTGTGAGAAGCAACAAGAGGCCAAATTTAAGCCAGGTTGCCTCCAGTTCACCAACTTCTACCCTCCTGCCACTGCAACCCAAAAATAAAGTACTCTATGTCTAATATACTGAAGCTCAATGGAGTTCTTTACAATTAACGATGTCAGCTGAATTTGACAATGGCTCTTTTGGGTTTTATTCAAGCTCCTGGCAAAACCTGCTGATGAGAAGTAAAAGTGATGAAAGGATGTAAGGGGGTCATTCACTCATCTCCCTCAAGGTGGGTGTTTTATTGTTTAAAGGAGACATAGAATGGAAAACCGTTTTTGCCTTGGTTGTGATGAATTAGGAGAGGTTGTGCATGAGGTATGGTTGTGCTCCCCTTCACGTGAAATTCTTGAGCTTAGAAAAACACAGAACAAAAGCCTATATGCCTATATGTGATGTCAAATAGCATAAAGCAATTATAGTTAAATTGTGGTTGCCAAAGAGGGCACCACTTAGCCAAAATGATAATTGCAATACCCAGCCTAAATACAAGGTTTAAACTGAGCTTGTAAACTTGCACTTGAGCTTATTTTTGATAAATTAAAGTAGAATATATTCAATTTTAACAATAGAGAACAAGGTAAGACACTCCAATCGTCCATTTGAAAAAAAGACATAGAGTGTGATGCATATAATCTTGTACACAGTTATACACAATGACAATCTTTTTTAATATAGTGATTCACTGTTTTTGCAGCTCATTAGACTGTTCTGTAAAATCTCCAGGTCAAATCCCAGTGAGGCCGGTGTCTTATTCTCCTGGCAGGTTTTCTAGTATGGCTCCTGCTCCTGCAGTCTCAGTCCCTACTGGTCTACCCGGTGAGTCTGCCATGTCTACCAAGTGTACATAAATGTATAGCAATGTTTCAAAACCCCTGATCAGCAGCTGTCCCTGGAACGGATGCACCCTTTATATAAAACCATCTATCAAAGGCCTACTTAATAGTTTCATAATCAACATTGTTGTCAAGATTCATATAATGTATTTTTTTCTGCAACAATAATTGTGCCTGTGAAAAATCACAAAATACAAAAATACACCATGAATAAATACTACAAAAAGCACAAGTACAAGAGGTCCATAACCAATGGCCTTCAAAGACTGCAAGATGCAGCCATAACTCCTAGCAGAAAAAAAAATTACTGTACAAAACAGATGCTGTAAAACTTTTAAATATTAAAAAAAAAACATGTACAGAAAACTTAATGAGGAAACAGAAGATTAAAACAGACAGGTGATTCCCCAACTATAATGTTTTTCTTATATTTTGAAAACTAAAGCATATTTCTATTTTTTTTGTTTTTGTCACACTTACTACCCATTTAAGGAAACTTCTAAAAAAGATTTCATGGTTCAATAATACTGGCATTTTATATGTTTTTTTGCTATTTTGGGCCTTCAACTTTACCTTACCATCACATTTTTCTCATTTAGAACACTTGTCCCACAGGTTCACTGTCATTTCCACTGCCATTTCTAAGATGATGCTCTACTATAATCTTCGAAATTGTAACAATGATGAATGAGGAATTTTCTGCACTGAAACTTAAAATTAGCGAGTTATCTCAGCTGAGGCAGATTTCCCCAAAATCAGAAAGAGGATTATGAAATACACATCTCCTTTTGTGACATTTTACATTTTGTTGAATGCCATTTCAGGGACGCTAAAGAAGATTAGTAGTCACTCACTCAAACACACACACACATACACACAAAATGCTGCTCTCACAATGTAAGGATTATGTGTCAACATAGGATCATGTTTGAGGAGGAATTTGATATGACTGTGGAAATTGCACAAAGTGACATTTCAGGGTCAGATATGCCCATAGAGCTTAATCAAAATCTCAATTTCAGGAAACAAACAGATATAAAATACCCTGAATGTATATCATGCAAATGCTATCATCTTGTCAACAAAGGAGGTCATCCTTTTAAAAATTACAGATGTATTCTCTCTCTCTCTCTCTCTCTCTCTCTCTTTCTGTGTGTGTGTTTGAACAATCTCAATTGTGTTTTTATTTGTGACCATTGGATTTTTGTACACATTTTTAGAAGTAAAATGTAGCCTTCATGGCTTCATTGTTGTTGTCCAAATGGAAAACCTGACTATTCCAGGATCTCCTACAGGATATGTGCCAGACGTTTCATTTCAGTAGATTGTGCAATGATTTTTGTGAGTATAAAATGATGACCCACACTAATCTCACTGAGCTACACCACTACCACTGACCAGAACATTGTATCTCTTGATACAGAGAATCCCACCAGGGGCGGTGTTCAATCTGATGAGGGTTTCAGATAAATCTGTTATAGGTTGTAGATTAGGCCACTTTTAGGGAAAAAGACTGCAGGAAAAACACAGCTCACTCTGTGGGTGTAGGTGCAAGGGGAAAATTGCTAGCTGGAAAAAGATGTGGCATTAATGACATAAACTGTGAGAGCAATGTTGCAGCCCCTTTTTCTGAAGTTGTGTGAAATCATTACAACATATTATCTCCCTGTGCCACACCAGAAACATGCTTTTCAAACAAATCAATAGGTCCAAAATCCCTACACTATCAATCGAGATGTTATGTTCTCTGACAGCTTTTCACATGATGTCATGCAAGAGCACAGAAAAGACTTGAATGCGGGTTTGCATTGTGAAATAAGTGCAGTACCAGCTCAGAGAAAATGCCCTGAAATCAATGAGGGCCTGAGCAAAAAGATCTGATTAAATGAAAAAAGTCTTCAATAGCATGACCTGTTCTCCTCTATCAGGCTTTCAAATCTGTATATAGTGCCTCTCCCCCTAAAGCAGCTAATGTTTCTCAGACACATTTGGCAGTGTCTCCATAAGGGTTGTTAGTTTCACAACAAAGCACTTTTCACTTCAGGTTTGTATGCACTAGCTGCTATAAAATAAGCTGTAATTTACAGGCTACTTGATGTTTAGTAGCATCATGTCCTGAAATGACAAAATAGAGGGTGGCAGAGATAAAACTGGCAAAAGAAAATGTGGCAAATAGGAAAACATTCTAAGGTCATCAAATTCATTTTTGTGCATTGTTATATATTTGTGACAGCAATGTGTGAAAAAAATGATACACACCTAATGACTTGTATGAATTGTATCGGCCCTTGCATGTGTTGAGAACATCTACGCATACTCTGTGGCGAACGAAACATTCAAATAGAGAGGAGAGAAAGCAGCAAGAGGAAATGTTATTAATAAAACATGAAACGAAAACCTGCCTGTCGCCCCTCCATCAGATGTGCCTTCCTCTATAGACTTAAATCTCCACATATATGTGTGACGTGAATAAGACAGCACATCCAAGCCAGAAAAGCTTGGTATTCTTCTCACTAACCCAAAAAAACATGTTTTGCTCAGTTGTACTGAGTGAAAAAAAATCTTAACATATGGACATGCATTTTAATGTTCCAGCACTGATGAGACGACACGGAGACAAGGTTGAAAGGTAGAGCTCCCCACCAAAATGCCTCACATATATATTCAAATTGCTCAGAGAATGTATTCTGATTCATGGCACATGACACAGAAAATGACACTGCTGTGGGATGCATTTGACATCTTCCTATGTATCTTAGTGTATGTTTCTCTTTCAATTTACAGTATAATGGCACAGATGGAAAAGAAAATCTGTCACCTCAAGAACAGAAGTAATTTCTCAGCCAATATAACTGTCTCTGTGTGCGAAATAATGCCTGCTCTCCGTGCTGTAGGAATCAAATTTTTGTCTTTCATCATCGGCCCTCCATGTGCAGCTGTTATCACTGCCTTTAGGTTCAGTGGTAAACCTTGTGTTGACTGAGCTGAGGTCATTCACCTGCTGTGTACCCTCTGACTGTGCAGTGCAATATTTAACCAACCTACATGCAATAAAGATTTCACACAATGTTTGGTGTAACAATTTTGATTTCAAAATTATGTGTTCATATTAATTTGGCTCATATACTTTTATGATTTAGTTTATAACAGATAAACCATAAAGCTTTGTCAGCAAAGACTGGTCAGCAATTATTTTCCCCACCAACTGCTGCTGATTTTGGCTCCAAGTTTTAATCAGAGTACTGAGCCCATATTGACATTGCATCGTTAACTTCTCCCGAGTGACTCAGAAGCAATTTCACATAGCTATAACCCATAACATAACCCAACCCTTAACTCATAATCCTTCTGGCTACTGGGGAACAAGACAAAGAAATTACATTTTATATCCTTTAATGAAACCAGAAGACAAATGATAACTGTGTTCTTATTCTTCAACGCCACCTGTACTAAAGGGTTCTTAGCAGAAGTGCACTTCCACTGTTTGTTGAGCATGACCTTGCTTTCACCCTCCACCCAGTACCTCAAGCCTCCACTCCCCTCACACCCACCAAGTACCTCCAGCCTCCACTCGCCACCTATTCACCCAGTACCTCAAGCCTCCACTCCCCTCACACCCACCAAGTACCTCCAGCCTCCACTCGCCACCTATTCACCCAGTACCTCAAGCCTCCACTCCTCACATCCACCCAGTACCTCAAGGCTCCATTCCCCTCCTATACAACCAGTACCTCCAGCCTCCATTCTCCCCCATCCACCCATCATCTCCAATCTTGTGGTTCCTGAGAGGGCTGCATATGACAGAGAATGGATCGACATGAAAGGTGGCCTTGATCACCTGTGTGTTTCGTCACCATTGTTCTCCTCTGCACGTCGGGGCTGTGGCAAGAAACAGTCTCCCCATTCATCTACCATGTCACCGCAGTAGCCTTGTTTCTAGATGCACCAGTGACGGCTTGTTTGATGACAGGGCTAGCAAGCTGGTAGTTTTTTGTTTTTTTTCATCACACGCTTGTATTGTTTGCAGGTAGCTCAGCAGGCCACCTGCACAGTTCCAGACACTCATCACCAGAGAATAACACTAAGAAAAAAAAGATGAAATGCAAAAATAAAAAACAAAGTAAAGCAGACAGATGATCAGTAATGTTGTTTAAAAATAAAGCAAAGTGAAGCAGACAGAATATATTTCCCAATTAAGGAGTGGTTTTATCTTAGTTTTTTGTCAAAGGAACTGGCATGATGTGGCACAATTCACAGGAGCTGTGCCAGCTTTCCCACTGAGAAATGTGACGAAATGTGGCAATTCTATGCTCTCTTGTTCCCTAACACGTTAGAATTAGCTGGCTGGTTGTAATATTCTTGGAAACAAAGGACATCTGAGCTATCACAGATTTAGATCTACACTGAAACATTTGGAATGGAACTAAATTTAGGCAGTAGCAGCTGCTGTCTTGACAGATTACCTTAATTCAGTTCTATCAAGAGAGCACTGACTAGCAACTGATGGGCTAGAAAATGACAATGTGTTAACTTCATTATTCCACCAACGTTTTCATTTCCTACCTTGCAAGCGCTTGCATTTGTCAGTCATTATCTTTCGTAATGATTTCTGCATGGTTATTGAGCCCTTCTCGAGACTCTGTGCTACTAGGTCAATTCTCCAAGTTAGGCAAGGTTACAAACACCGTCAGTGAGATCACTGTCACTTGGTGATGATTCTGTTTGAAAAAAAAAAAAGGGAAAAGCAGTGAGGTGTTTTTGATTTCCCTACTGAGCAACTCCCTGTCCCACAGTCTCCCTCCCTCTCTCCCTCCCTCTCTGATATATTATTCACTGGAATGTTTCTGAAGTCTCATCCTCAGCAGTAGCATTTGCAAAAAGCAGTCCCCACTGTTCATCCATCTGTCTGTCTCTCTGTCTTTGCAAAGCGAGATCTAAAATGTAAAGGGATGGTCAAGACGAATTTCCCTAGGGGGACAATAAACTAACTAACTAACTAACTAGCTGTCTGTCTGTCTCTATGCCCAAGAGCCTTATGGGGGGACAGTCCTTCTATCACTGTTTTCCACCAAGTCCCTGGCACCACACTGTTCAGCGGAGGGGAAGATTGAAGCCTCAGGAGGAGTTTACATGTGAAACAGATAGCATGCAGTGGAGGTGTATAGGGCTGTGGTATGTATGAGTCAGAGCAAGTGCTACTGAAATATATTTTCATAGGCTGTAGCTTTCATGGGGTAGCTTATTCTTATGATGTAACATATATAATGTGTGACATGAGTGAGTGAGTCATCGTGGGTTTTTTTTCCTTCAGTGAAATATTTGACTGGCTAGATGTCCCTGTTGGAAAAGATTATGAACTGTCTCTTTATTAATCATCTCCAAGACAGCTAATTATCATCTGGTTATTTCATGATGGTTATTAAAGTTTTCTTTGACACATTGTTCAGCTTACATACTCAGTTATTCATAGCCATCATATCTTATCCTCGGTACACTCTCACACCTTTCCATCACTGGTGTGGCCAGCCTTGTACAGTAGGCCTGTACATCCACTGCATGACTTTCCCTACCCTATAGATGCACGATCAGAGGTAAATTTCTAGAACACCCCGTTGGGTAACTTCTGTCGCAATCTTGGTAGTTACACCATTATGGGTAAACGGTATAACAATATAACATTTGGACAGAAGTAAGCAATGGCATATTCAACGGCACTTTGAAGCTCATCCCTGGGTAAACACCCATGGTGTGTCATATGAGAAGGGGCTGCTATGATGCTTTCTCATCTGCTGCCCTGAGAAACAAACAACTCGACCATGCTTGAATGTCACAGAGCCATATGTTCATTAAATGATGTTGAATTTATGGCATATATTTTCCAGTACAAGAATTCTCAACACTCAAAGACATATATCAAGTAGTTCTATGAGCAGTCCATGATCCTAATGAAAAGAATGACCGTATCACATTGTCAATATGCATTTCTAACATCAGGATTAAAAAACTAATTATTCTGTTGCTGAAATTTGGTTTTCCTGTGAGCATAATTAGTTGAACATTCCCCAGGGTTGACCAACTCACAAGTGCATAGCGGGCTGAGCTGGCTTGGGCATTGGCAAACGAGGCTAATTTTGCGTGTGTGTGTGTGCACGCATTTGTGCCTGTGCTCATTTGTTTGTATTTTCTCCTCTAGTGAAGCAAAGCTGTTTAGCCACAGGCAATCACTATTCAGAAAGCTAAAACAACAGCCAGAAAACATAGCTAAACATTCCACTACACTACAAAAGATTTAATAACAGGGCACCTGCCTGTAAAACCATGTGAGCACGTTGAGCCATTGACTTTATCTCTTCCCCAAAGGGCCATCGTCACAGCTCGAGGAATATCAAAAAGTCACATTTTAAAATTGACAGAATTCAAGTGTGCTGCATCAATTCCTGGAAACTTCATTCATCTCTTGCCAACTGACAACCTACCGCCTCAGCGAATTATGCAAATTAGAGTTGGTAAGCTCTGCTGATTATCCCTGTAAATGAGGAGCCTCATCAGTCTGAGCCTACAGCAGTCCTTTCCTACACATTCCAACTGATGAATTACATTCATGCCTGCTTCATTCTACACTCCAGTGTACACACAGTGTTTGTGAGATATACACCTCACTCTTATTCCCATCTTATCTCTGAGCGACCATAAATAACTGTTCATATGCTAATCTTAAGCGCTGGTAACTCATTATGGTGAGGGGCAGCTTTGTAAAAAGCGTATTAAAAAATACTGAGTCTCTCGAGGAACAGCTCTGGCTCAGAGTTTGCAAAGGGAACTGATAGGGTCTCAGTCACCATTCATCTTCGAAGAGTTTCAGGAAGAAGAAATGGCCACGGGGAGCCAACAGGCAGGCTGGTCTCCTTTCTCTCTCTCTCTCTCTCTCTCTTGTCTTTCTCTCTCCCTGTCTTCGACAAGTTCATCCTGGGAGGGACATTTTCTTTTTCCTTCCAGAGACAGACAGATGGAGCCGAAGGCTATGAGACAACCAGGGAGACGAGTCATGGCTCAGAGACCTCATGAATAAATACAACTCTGAGCAAATAGAGAGCTTCAGAAAATGACCTGGATGTCCATTTGAACATTAGGCTTTTCACAAATGGTAAAATGGGCTACTCATTTACCAAGCAGAATGGAAGAGTATCTGTCAAAACAGGTGGTGGGATAATGGTACAGGAATGACAGCAATCCCCCCCTCCCATTTCCATGGCCAAAGTTATATCTCTCTAAACTGGAAAGCCATTAGAGCACCAAGGTCTGATGGAGGACGGGGGTTGAAATGTCTTCTTCTATTTAGCTTTGCCCAATCTCAGAGCCCCGTTCCGACCTCGAGGGATGTTTGGGCACCAGAGCATGAGAGCCATGGCATGGCAGGAGAGCAGGAGGCCCAAGACATGTCGGTTCACTGAGGCACCACTGCTGCCGTGTCATGCTGGGATGCTACAGCTCTGTCCTCTGTCAGCTGCCAGGGACAGTCTCGGGTCCTGCATAATTGCATCCTTTCCCTTTGACCTCTTCCTAACCCTTGTGTCTGACCCAACTTTCTGAGTGGTGAAGAGTAAGCTGACCAAGGGTAAGTGCTGCCAAGAGCTTTGCGGTCCCCTCACAAGAGATTTGTAAATTCAATACTTAATGCTTCATGCTGCAATGGTATACATAATCTTATTCAGTTCAGCACAGAGCTGGTGTGTGCCCCTATGGGGATTTAAGAGAATAAACAAATGCAGCGTAGCTCAGTATTTTATTTCGAAGCAACAGTAGACTGTTGCTGGTATCATTGATTTGCATGCATTAAATACATTGACACAAAAATTTGTCAATTTTGTCAAAAAAGCTAATAGTCAAAAAAAGAAAACAAAATAAAAATATTTCAAAAGACAATGGAAAAAAAAAGAAAAAGAAAGACAATTAATCTCCATTGACACATCTTTCTGTTGACACATCTTTTGAACCTCAAAATTCCTAGTATTTTTCATTTTTTCGTCTCTCAATAGGTAGCATTACATCACACACATGGTTGAGGGCTCGTTTAATGAAGCTCCTCCAAACCTACATACCACTCAAATTTCTTGAGTTATTCTGTGAAAAGTGTGTTGGAAGAAAGGGACATCGAGCAATACCTATATGACCACTATGCTAGCTATAGCGGCAGTCAAAACTACACTACTGACCACTACACTATCACCTGACAGGGCTAGCTCTAGAAAGAGCAACAAATTGCTCCGATCAATGCAGATGTGTAAAGTGTGTAAAGTTTTCAGCCTACCTATGTATGTAGACAAGAGTTAACTAATGGAAGACTATTGTAAATTAGACCAAAGTGAAAAATTCAAATGGAGGATCTTAAGGGCCTCATCATATTGCAGAGAATTAACACATTTGAAATATAAACTAGAACCTCAGTATTTGTAGCATCAGAAACATCCATGGTCCATCTTGAAAATTTGTCCAAGGGACAATAATTAGACTAAGCAAAGGGACCTAAACTGGAACTCTGGGAAACTCTAAACCAGGAGGGTAGGGGGCAACATTCAAGAGGACAATGTCTGTACTGACCACAAAGGTCTATCATATAAATACCAGGGGAAAAAAAATCCTTTTTTTCTCCTTTACCCCAGAGCAATGGATCAGACCATCAACACTTGCTGGTGGTCTGAAATATCCACAGGAGATAAGTCTAAGAGAACTAAAACCAAACAGCTCTTCCTATGGTCAGCTGTGAGCAGCTGTTTGCTTGTACAAATGGGGACCGGATCAATTAGGGTCATATACAGGATATACAAAGAATACATTTTAGCACTTAGCAGTACTGATATATAAATATTCTTATAAACCAATGTTAAAGTTTGGTTTAATAAAAATACATTGACCTTGGGAAACATATAATATGGGGCGAATGCCCTAGCACTGCTTTAGTCCTCCAATACCATTTTGCTGCAATGCTGACAGATATGGTTTAATGAGTATGAGTTTGCAGCTAACCTATTTCCTTCAAAGATGTATGCCCTGGACTGTTGAACTTTATACAAATATATAAATATTTCAGGGCTTTCAAGGCTCTCCTGTTTTCTCTCAATGTCAGACTTTTCTTTTGGTACAGCCATAGCTCCCGAGGAGCTTCACCAGGGTAAACAACTTCAGCAGTGTAAACCCGTCTGACAATACCCTTGCAAAAAAAAAAAAAACAGATACAGCAAACAGATGGGAAGAGAGTAGGATTTTTTCCCCTTCAGTATTTGTTTGGACAGGCAGCAGACAATTGGCTCCAGATCCCATCGACTGGACATCTCCTAATTAAGAGCAGCATGAGCACTGAAGGCTAACACAGGCCCTTTCTGACAGTGAAAGGGGTGCAGTATTTTGTCGACGAGGAAGATTGTGCTGGTTGTTCTTCCCTCCTTCATTAAACAAAGCTAGCTCTGCTAAGCTGATGAGCAGTCCTGAGGGTTTTTCAAATGGTAAGATCATAAAAATAAAAAAAGAACCCCCTCAGCCAGAGCAAACTGAAAAGCCAATTGTTGTTAGCTATTTTGTGTTTGCATTTGTTTCTTTTAGGCATTTCTCTCTTTCTTTCTCCCTCCATGAGGACACAGCTCCCTTCGTTATTTTTATCTCTGCTGTCTGTGTTCCTTTTGCAAATCTTTTCAATTTATTGTGATGGCAACAAATTAGCTCATTTGCCTGTAGACTCGGAGGCTGCTCATCACAGACTCCAAGGGAAAAGAAAAGAAAAGAACGGTTAACCCCTTGTAGGTCACAAGCAATTTAAAATTTACACACCAAACGGTTGAGCTGACTGAAAAGGGGTGTAGCTTTTCAGCAATAGAATCTGATGGACTGATCTATATTGTGTAGGAAAGAGGACCTCCTTCAAACCAAATGTCTTTTTGCTGAGTATGTGAATTAATAATTATTTAATTAATAATACATTGCAAATCAGCTGATTTTGCCACTCTCTAGTGCCCCCTTAAGGCCATATTCATTGAAATATCTAGGTAACGCTGAACATGAAATAATCAGATATAAAACTCTATTTATGCTTTTTTTGGCCAAACACCATATTACAAAGACCCTTCAGTGTTTTTCCACTAAATTATCTAATTTCTAATATGCTTAGTTAACACCATACTAATGCCGATCCTGTTGCAATGTGCTGGTACATCCGTTTATGCCCAGTCAGGCTAGGCTAAATGTCAGTGGCTGAAGATGTCTTAAATGTCTAAACATATAGAAAACAGGATAAGTGAAAATGAGTATGTTTATGACCATGAAAATATATATGTTTGTGGAAACAAGAATCACCCCATAGAATTGGATATTGCCCAACTTGCCTTTAAGTGCTTTTTTAAGTGAACTTTCTTGGGGAGTGGGAGGCATTTTAGGACCTTATGTACCCAACCATTAAGTTTAATAACCAATTTCTATCTGTTTTATTAGCATCTCATTGATGGCCATTCATTTCCATATACTATTAAGTAATCAGAATTTGTCTATTTTTCAATACAAATAAATATATGTGTTCTGTGGCCTCTTTTAATAATATGAAACAGAAAAACACTCCAAAGCTTTGAAAACATGGTTAAATTTATTAAAAGTAGGATCACTGAAATTTATGAATTTCCACATCTTGATATACATACTACAATGGTCTGGTCTTAAGAATTTCAGAGCTACCCAGCGATTTTTCTGTGTTTATTATGTAGTATCTAAGCAGTAGAGATGGCTGCATGTGGTTTAATAAAGGGTGGTTTGGTTTTTAGCAGATTATGATGGTTTAAAAGGTGCTCTACCAAACGGTTAAGCTGACCTCTAAAGGGTTAAGGTGAAGGATGTTAGATTAGGCTACATCTGAGGAGCCAAAGTATTTTCCCATCATACATTTTAGTATGTGTGCTCCTTTGCTGATCTATGTAGCTTTTGACTTGTTCTGACATTTTTCTGTCTTTGTCTCATGATTTTTAAAGGCTATCATGCAGATTGCTGGGGAAAATTTTGCCTGCAGCAACACAATGAAGCGTCCGGCAGGGTGTTAACACCAAATCCGGTGCTGACAGGCTCCTAGTTGAGAGCATCCCTGACAGCATGTTACTGGGAGACAAAAATCAATAGACCAAGAGCTAAGAGCCTGGAAAACTCATTAGTCAATTGTGATCATCATCATTCTTGTGTTCTTCTTCATTTGTTCTCCCCCAAAATCAGCTTTCATTCCTGGGTCACCTTGTCACTTTGGGTTCCTCTCACTCTCTCTCTCTCTCTCTCTTTCACACACACACACACACACACACACACACATGACATGGACACAGCTCACTGCTCACATTCTATGTCGCCTGTCCCACAAATAATAAACACAACCGTAAAATGCATCTATGCTAAATCTCAGGGTTAGGGAGGTGTGTGTGTGTGTATATATATGTGTGTAATCCCCAAGGTACACACTCAAGGGATGATTTATGGCAGTGCAGGTCTCACTGTCAAGAAATCCTCCCTGCCACGTAAGCATGGCGTCTCGCTCCTTTGCACAGCGATCACTGGTGGGCTGCTGGGCTGGCTGTGATCATAGGCTCAGTGCACTTGTGATGAAAGAGTAATGGCTTCAGCAAAGCTGCCCACTCAGCTGGGCTCTAACTACATGTGTCTAAAACAAGTCCAAGTGCACAGCACAGAAGGCTAGTATTCTATAGACTGTTTCAAGTTTAAGTTCGATAGCTGTTTCCATAGAAATTATATCTATATAACATCTATGGCGGAAGTAGTGTGGGAATGAAACAGAATGCTGAAGCACTGTTTTAGTTTACATTGGACAGCCTGTAATACATGCCATAAATGTTGGTTTCTCTAACCAATCAACTATTGTGTACTGGTATTGAAGGTCAAGGTCGGTAGGCTATTGATGCGATTTAAGGCTAGCCTTCCCTCTACAGCTGAACAACATCTGAACTACCATTAGCATGAATTATCACCTGGAGAAATGGAATACTGATTTCTGATTGGCTAGCAGGGTGTGTTTTAATTCTGTATAACGCACACCTATGAAGTATATCTGTATCTAAATATATCAATGCTCTTTTGAACCGTGACTATGACAACCATAGTAAATGCCGGTCCAGTAACAATGGAATCAGCTGTTATTAGCGATAACCACTGTTGAAAAGAAAGTAGTTCAGCAACTGAACAGGTTTCTTGATTAGTGAGCTGCAAGCTTTTCTGTTTTCAATTGACATCTATTCCTTACACACATGAGCTGCAACTGGGTGTTAAGCGGGACAACGGCCTTCGAGGTGTGCTGTTACATGGAATTAATAAACTTGGCCGAGGAACTCCGCCTTCGGAGTCGTGAAGTTATTTGCCTCTAACTTGTTCATTAATTCCGTATAACAGCACACCTCATCGGCCATTATCCCTTACTTATTATTCAAACTGCAAGACTTCCATACGATGACCTTGATGAGAAATTTGGTCATTTATGCGTCCTTAGGTCAATGAATTTCAGTGAATTACATGTGTTCAGTTTTAAATGGCATAAGAATCTGGGCCTAGCACATAGGACATAGCAGGGCACTAACTCCTCTCTGTCATAGGTTAACCTAGGCACATAGGCATACACATACCTGTCACCACAATGACAGTCATGTAGTTGACTCCATGCCAGTATGGATGATGATGATGGGAGAGGATTAGATTTGACTTCAAACCCTAGTGGTGTGTGTAAGTGAAAAACACATTAACCCCTTGGTTACCAACCTGGGGGGGCGGGGGGGGGGGGGGCATGTGAACAAGACTGGCTGCTTAACAGAACTGCCATGTCAAAGTGAGTGGACAGGCTTACTGTGACATCTGACTGGCACCCAGAGGACTAATTTGTGTCAGGTCATGAAAAGGTGGCCATGCTACTCACATTGTTATCATACATACAGAGACCACAAGAAACAGGCTGGCGGGAAGAAAACACACAAATCTAGACACACAAAAAGGTTTCACTTTGATTGACACAAAAGAATTTCACTTTGATGGACAGGTACATGCCAATAAGTCATCAAGGAGATGATCTTTTGACAAGACTGCACAGATGACAAGGAGCTAACAGGAGAGGCAGTTGAAGGGGGACTGCTACCTAAAATGGAAAAATAACACACCGGTACACTTATGGCACCAGGAGCAGCTCTGAAGCACATAAACAGTCCTTCAAGAGTGACCCAGATCGACTAGCTCACCCCTAAATGTCCTTCCTTTGTGCTGCAGATTTTTTCTGCTGATGAGCAGGGCTATTAGCATGGCTATACAGTACAAAATTTTAAAAAGTACAGCCTGGTTAGGTTATCGCCAGTGATGATTATAGTATGGCGTGGATTTGTGCAGAGAAAGTCACCCATGTGACTCTGTGGTAAATGAGACGAAGTAGATGTGCTTTTAACTGTGCTGTCCATCTCATCTAAATAAATCCTTATTACTGTCTTGTTTCTTACATTGTATGATCAGCTGCCACGACGAAGGTTACAATTTAGCCAAATGCCAAAAACTATAATCAATGCCATACAATGTACAGTCTCATACAGCCCACTGCATACAGCCCACGTTGCTGCCTTTCCATGTTGAATTTTCTCTCTTTTGTGTTTATGTCTTATTATTATTTCTTTGGATGCTTGCCAAGCGGTATTGGGATAGATTTGTTTTTGTTTGGCCTGTTTTATCTCTACTGCTCCCTCTGTGAATATAGTGAGTATGTTTCATTGGCAAGATCTGAAATCTCCCTTGCTGGCTCTTGGCAACTCAGGATGTGCCACACATTCAGTTCATATGTGGTCCCACAACTCCTGCACGAACTGCCTGTTTGAATTGTTGTTCTGCAGATAGCGTGTGTGACTGTGTGCATGTGGGAGTGTAAGTGGGTGGAAAGGTTTTATAAAATAGGCAACAGTGCACCTGGATCTGAGCGTGTTAAAAATTTACATATGAATCACCTTTAGCAAAAAAAAAAATGCTGGACATAACAATCTTTCCTGACAACAATATATATATATTGAAAAATATAATCTGCATTAGACAATGCAAAGAGGCTTTCATTTGCTGCACTCTTTCCAAAGCATATGCCCACATTTACACTTTGGTATGTGATGTTTACCAGGTTTCTGTGCAATGCAGGGTAAGCTTGTAGGATGCTTATAGGATGCTATTGATAGATATCATGCTGATGTGAGCATCTCCAAGCCCAGCATAGATGAGAGGCAGAGATGGCATAAAGACGCACAGACCCAATTAAAGCAACAAAACCCAAGGGCAAGATGACTTAATGAGGGCACCACAGGTCTGCCAAGTGAGGAGAGGCTTTTTAAAATCTTTTTCCCCCTCTCTTTAGGCATGTCTGTCACCTAAACTACATTTTCCCAAACAATCTAAAGGCACTGCAATCTGTTTCTGGCATGTCTAACACCCACCCAGTCTTAGAGTGTTTCACTTGCCTACATCTTGACATGGCTGCATGAGACACATAGAAGGTAAGCAAACCCTTTTGAGATTCAGTTGTGATGTTGAAACAATTCATTGACCAGTGCCACCTTTTAAAGGGTCGATTGAAGCACTTTGCGGCCAGGACAAATAGCAGTAAGTCCGTGTGATAAATAAAATACAGTGAGTGGGACTTTGTGGATGTGATGCCCTGGCATATCTGAAATTCATTGTGCTTCAGGGATCTTAACAGACGTGCTAGCATTAAAAATATATCCTGGACTGGAAGAGAACCAGAGCTATTGGAGGTGGGTAAGAGTTTGTACCTAGTCATACCAAACACTAGGGATAATGCTGTAGACTATTTGATGCAGGGGTGGGGTTACTGGCATTTTCATCACATTTGACTTCCAAATCTGTGAGTCTGCATTGTCTGCAAGTCAATGCATCAGATCTGACAGTTAAATAATCAAGGTGGATTAAGATAAAGGCTTTCCCCCCTGCTAACCTGTATTTGCCACTGCACAAACTGCTTTCATGTGATGTGTAGTGTATAACCATACATACTTGGCAGATTCAGAGGTGGGGAGGTTGGTTGATGAGGGCTAATCTCATGTCAAGAGAAGCTCAAAAACCTCAAGAGCTAGATGCACTGCAAGGTATCAACCTGAATGCACCACTAACACCACTAACGGGTGTCAACGGTGTGGAAGATTGCTGCAAGAGAGTGTGTGTGCCTTAAATGGCGAGTTTTCCCACAACACCTTGCCTGCTGCAGCTGAACCCATAGAAGAATGGTACACTCATCTTAATTAACCGAACACTGGGGGGAAAAGTCTTTAACTCCCTCTATTTCAAAACAAAAGAAAGGATCGCCTGCTAACTTATGTCTGTTGGCCATCAGAAGAACAGATGCAGATCAATTCCCCCTATCATGGGTGTGCAGCCATCCTTTACCAAAGGATGAATGAATGGGTCGATTGGTGTAAATGCCAGGTTGTACCAGCTAATACCTGTGAAATTACCTCTCGATCCACCACTCAGATAAAAGCTATTTTTCCACACAAATAACACTGAAGCAAGACCTCATGACTCTAAATGCTCTCTCTGATATGTTTAGTGCTGTGTCTGCTGTGGACCAAAAGCCTATTATTTTCTATTAATGACTACACCATTAAGATATGACGAATCTCTGTCATTTTAAAACATCAGACTTTCTGTTTTCATTTAAAATCAATTATGTCTAAATTCAGTACATTCTCATCCTTTCCGAAATCTATGGGCCTTCAATCTATAATTGCTTTGGTTTTTAAATTAGAATTAGCTGTTTTGCATAAACTGAATATGCACCATTCTCCAGTTGTATGGAATGATTTTACAGTCCCAATTAACTTGGCTCATTAGCATATGTATAATCAGATTGAACAGAGCAGAAAAAGAGACCATATGGTTAAAACAAACATGTGACCACTAAGACCTTACGTTTTTACACAAACTTAGAGGAATTTCTATTGTGCATTTATTAAATCAATTAGATCAATTCAGAGCAGCAGTCAGTGTGCACCAGAACAGCTAAAATCTTGGACTGTTGTCTATACCGTGTTGGCAGACTGCCATTAGCACACAATCTACAGTGCAATGCTGATATGGAAGGGCTTACTATGAATAAGTGCCTTTGAAGTGTGTGGATGAAAGGCAGGTCGGGAGTGAACAGAGAGATGCAAGCGAGTGTTGCAGGCTTAAGTGGTGGCTCAACCCAAGGGAGGGGACCTTCTGCTGACAAAGACAAAATTTATCCAGTGCATGAGAAGGACAGAGTTTGGAGAATATTATTAGACAATTAAGTGGCATCACAGGGAAGCATGAAACATGATCAGAATCTACATTTCACAATAAATGTTTGCTCATAAATAAGTGGCCATAGATCATAGACCATGCAGTCAAAAGATCCTTTCAGCAAATATTGTATGTTAATAAATTATTATTTACTGATTGATTGACTGATTATCTCTCTCAAAACAAAACATCTGGTCACATTGAAATCACATGATCTTTTTTTAATCTGGAGGTTGTAGGGAAAAGATATAGCACACATAAAAGTGAAGTTAATGTGGATGCAGGGAGTTTTAATTATAGTAATTGTATGTAGCTAATATATACTGGCTATGGATACAGCAATCAATTTAGGGACTTGAGTGAACAATTTAACCTACATTTAATTTTATTGTGCCAGGCACAATATGACTTACAGAGAAAAGAGAACAAACAATAACTTATTATACTCAATGACCTGGCTAGACTACAGGGATTATGGAGTAGGACCACTTTCTCTGCATGCTCTCTACACAACAGAAGACCTAAATATAGCCACAAAGACAAAAGACACAATACCATACAATAATATACACATGCATCAGATCTGGGTGGAAATGCGGGAGGTTCTGCACTGACTACCTTGTGAGCTTACAAAACTCACAGCAGCCTACCCTCTCTTCAACCAATATGATTAAAAAGCAGCCAACAGCTGAAAGCGGCACACATCCATGATGTCCACTCCATTTTCTGCTCAACAGTTCAATGCACACATCCTCCCCACTCTCTCTCTCTCCTGTTCTCTTTGCTGCTTTGAAATCGTCTGTAGTGAAATGCCAAGATAGGCAGTGTGTCAGGCTCAATCCTTCACAGAGCGTAATTACTTGAAAGATAAGCAACGGGACTCAATGCAGTTGAAGCCACTTAAATGAAAAAGAGGGGAGGGGGGAATAATCATTATGCATACAAAAAGTACTACATATGCTTATGAAGTCCATTCTGGCTCTCCTCCCCGACACTCAGCAGCACCGCTGAGGTTCTGCTTGGTTCTCTGAAAAATAGAACCGAGAGCATAATGACAGTATATACTTAGAACGTGACAATATATTCACACCATATAGACATCACATTTAAGTATGTGTATAGTGTCCAACAAACATAATAAAAATATTTGAATGTATGCCCAAATCCATATTGCTTTAGGACCAAACTTTTTGTGGCCATTAAAATGTATACTGTGTAGATACTCCTTGATCACCTAACAATGCCAGTGTCCTTGAACACCATATTCATTTGCACAACAATGAAGACTGACGGGTGGGTGCATTTCATAAGGTTTTCAACGTGCTGCCACTTACTGTGGTAGGACATTCACAAAAACATCTTGAATAATAGATGGAACTTATAGATTTCGTCTGAATTTAAATTTCATGCAGGGAGTGCATTCAACCCAGCACTTTTCACTGATTGAAGTTACTCTGGTGACCTGAGACTGGCTGGGTGAACTGATCTGGCTCTCTGAGAAGCAACCAGGGTTTGCATAACTCCACTTCATGAAACACACACATGAAGATGGGCGAGGTCTGCTTTTGTTAGGCAGATTTCGAGCACAAAAAGGTAAAAACACTGTATCTGAGAACAGATGAATTCCCTGTAGTTAAGGTAATGGCAAATGAACAGCCTGTGCTTAAGCACTCAGATAGTTATTTGTAATGCACAATTAGGGGTTCCTTTCTCATAAGGTATTACACAGCTTTTGCATTATGCCCACATTTCACCAAGTTGTACATTCTCAAGTCTTTCCATTGTGACAAATTTTGTGAGCAATATTTATTACCTCCGAGTCTTGGGACAGATTGGATCACAGCTTGGTTAGCGACGGGTAGAGGGGGTGCTCATGTACTTAAAGCACTAGGAAGTGCCTACAGTGCCCTCAAGTGACAGTCTCTGGTAAAGGCATGAAGTGCCACATAAGAATTTCAGTCATTGAGAGTGACGTTTTACAGAGGCAACTAAGCAGACAGGCTGAACTGTCAGATAGCCTTCAATTAAACTTTGAGAATATTACACGGACTCTTCTTCTTGGGTCTGTACTATGGAAGTGCATTTCAACAAGGTGCAGAATTTAATAAGAAATGTCCGAGTACCACAGTATGAATGCCAAACAATGATGTAGCCCATGCACAAAGTAGGGTAGACTGATTCCTTTGGGAGTGAATAGTTAAAATATTTGACAGTTGATTCTATCAACACATTAATTAAAATATTTTAAATACTGTATATATATTAACAAAAAAAGCAAACGCTGCATTTATCATTTAATCATTAAACAATGATTTAGCCCATGCACAAAGTAGGGTAAACACATTAATAAAATGTTTAAAATACTGTATATATATATATATATATATATATATATATATATATATATATATATATATATATATATAGAGTATTTTAAAAATATATATATATATATATATATATATATATATATATACACAAAGCAAACGCCACACACAAAAGCACTGTTGACAAAAACTTTATTGAGTGTGCTATGAATTTGTTAAAACAGTAACTCCTGCGAGTTCAAACAAAAAAGCCTGAAATGTGCCAATGCACCAACCTGCATCCTCTGTTCTGAGTACTGACAGCTGTACTGAATTGCAAAGCAAGGGCACACAATCTAATATATTGCTTGTTGTACTACTGATACGTTTTCAAAGCCCTACCTGTTTAGTCCAATCCAGAGTGAAACATACTGCTTCAACCTGTCAAATATAAAGACCTTGTGTATGTATATCACTGTGGTGTATCATCATTATGTACATACAGATAGATCATTTGGGTGTAATTACGATTATGTAATGACATCTATCATTAAACAAAATGACGGACCAGAGGATAATCCTTGGGTTAGGACTAGACTGACTTTAACAACGTTGAACCTTACTTACTACTTGAACTAACAATGTAGAAGTTCTTCACATGGAGAATAATAATCTATAGTGATGTTGCCCTCCTCACATCTCCTCTCACTTCTGTTTTAGAAAAGCACGACCTAGATTGCTAATCTCTGACTGCGATGTCATTACCTCAGTCGAGGATATGCAGAGTTGGTGTTAAAGACTTGTGAATCGTTCGTAATCCACATCCAGTTGCAGCCAAATGGCGCAAGGAATGTGAAAATCTGATAGGAAAGAGCAAGAGCTTTAACCCAAATGATTTGAAGCTGAAGAGGAGTAATGCTTCCATTTTACTGGAACAGAAAAGTAGGCCAAATACGGAAAGTATTAGTCCTGCCTTTGAAAAGAATATTATCAACAAGACATTAGTATATGTGTGAAGCAGTCAGGATACCAGAAGCCAATTGCATGTGATCACAATAACAAACTTAAGGGGGAAGATAAGTGTGAAAAGACCGGCCAACATGGCTGTCGATCCCAGTATTGGCGTTTGTCCTTTTGTCAGTCTCTATCAAGTGACTACTTCAGTACCCTGGCAAATCTCTTCCCTAACCCCTTCTCACAAGCATAGCACTATGGCAGATGCCTGGTAGGCAGCGCGCTGCAGGCCAGAAAGCCGGTGAAAAGCTTAGCCACCAAACCCCCTAAAAAAAGAACCTTTCCCTGATCCCCAGCTCTTATGCAGCAAGCGTTAACGCAGTATGCAGAGATTTGATCAATTTCAGCATGCGAAATTGTCGTGCCTCCGAGAAGAGAAGAACAGAGTTCTTCCTCTTTTTTTGCCTCTTACCCCAAAACTGTCTGAGGCTGGCTTTATTCCCTCCTGGGATTTCTTGGCGCATGGCAACATTCCTGACTCTTTTCATCTGGATCACAGAGGGCGTTAATAAAAAAGTGGGGTAGGGTGGGGTAGAGGGGATGGGGTGGGGTGGGGTGGGGTAGAGGGGGGGGAAGAGATTGGTTGGGGAAGGCAGGAGACAGAGGGGAAAGAACAGTGCAAGTTTTCTTTCTTTTTTTTCTTTTCTTACAAAAGGACTTCCTTACCAATGAACTGTCCTGATGTCCGTGTCTTCAGTGCGGCCCCACCAGGCGAGTCCACACCATGACGTAAGACTCTGCCGGGGGCCACCTCAAGCAAGTATCCTAATAGATAAGTCAGGTGACAAAAGCAAGGAAAGTTAAATCCCAGGAATGCTATACTTACAGGTTTTTTTTGTCCCTCAAGGGCATCTGAAATGAAGCACATTTCTTTATTTCTTTATTTGCTGTTGTCTGTTCACTTGAATGTTTTCAGATCAGTGGCTCTGATTGTTAGAAAATGTGAGGCTATTTGATTTTACTCTTTGTTGTGTTGTTTGAGAGGCCAAGATGGAGGCAGGGCAGGTGTAATACAAACAGGTGATCATATTCCTGTACATGTTAACTGGATTTCATTTCAGAAAATGTTTGCACAGACAGGACTGAAGCAAGATGAGAAATCAAGTTCGGAAATTTGGAAATGCAATCAATTCAAATAGGTGGACAAACATGGTAACAACTGCATTGTACACAAAACCACAAAAATATTTAAACTCCTGGAAAATAGAAACTCTATGCCCTTTCAGTACAATCTAATTTACATACTCTAACAATCATGTCAGTAAGAACATCTATTTTTCATATTTTAGATGTAAAATGGGTGACCTAAATATTTCATCTTACATGCATTTCATTCAATGCAGTGGCTGAACTGAGATCATTAAAAAAATCTTTATACACTTGCATATGTGAATTGTATTAGAAACGTAGCTTTTGTGGAAAAAATGCAAGGAAAAAAACAGAAATGTCTTGACCACATGACCACTTGTCTGTGTGAGTGTGGATTCCAATCAGACCCAATCAAGTCTCAAGGACTATTCTGCGAGATTTGTTCCAGTCAAGAGTACACATATTCTTTGATATCAATGACCTTCCATAATTTTTTTTTTTGTGAGATCATCTCTCAATGGCCTCTGGGCCATTTTAACATCAATTGAGTGATTCTGCACTTCAAAGACTTTGCATATCTAGTCCAGTGATTGTACAGACACTGATTCACAACAAATTCTAAATTATAGGGGATAAAGTAAGCGTTACTGCAAAGCATTTTGAACATTCTGACTTCTCAACACACATTTTTTGTTGTCAGAAAGGGACAAAAAAGTCAACTCCTTGTTGTGAGATTCCAATTGGAAGTAATCATGGTGAAGTGCTGCTCAGGAATATTCATTCCTGGTCAAGTATACAGCCACTTTATTTATCAATAAGGTTCTCCAGTTATTGCTTAGTGTTTCACTTGGTGTCATGATATTTTCATGAAGCAAATAGGTACAAATTTCTGTCCTGCAAATTCCAGTTTTTCCAAGATCAATGATTTGGATACATTAATTTTCATTACAGGATTTCCAGGATCTGTGGGTGGCCAATTTTGCAATCCATGTATCTACCAGTATTTACTTTACTTTACTTTACAAGAAAGGACATATTTGCTTTTCAGCCCAGGAACAATTCATTTGGCATAATTTAAGGTGAAAGCAACTTTGTCTTCATTACAATGGCAGTGATCATAGGTGTACTGGCCCTTCTCACCAGAATCTTATGGATACCACAAAAATGGTAGTAGGGTTCGCTTGTGACTCATTTGAAGAAAGAGGTAGTCTCCCCGTTTTGCTCAGTAAAAAACTCGCTTCTGGGGAGAAAACATTTCCATCTAAAGTACCTTTCCTTGGCACTTTGTGAAAGCTAATGTGGCAAATTTTGACAAAGCAATTAAAAGCACTGAAAGCAAACATGACTATTCATTCGAGTCTGACTACAGAACGAGTTGCTGGCAATGACATGTCTTTTTAGGATGCTAGAAAAACAACATACATACAACAGTTTGTATTTACCAATGTATCTAGCTGTCTGAGAAACAATTCAACTGCACTGTTTTTACAAGCCTGGTCAAACTGCAAAAGATTTTTTTTTTAAAGTGACTGGTCAAACATCATGTCATACCATTTTGTTAAATTACCAGCATAACTGTCTAAGTAGCCATAGCTTTCCTATTCATTTAGCTGAGCTTTGTTTTACTGAGCAAAACCACTGAGGTTGGCACAGTGAGAGTAGCTCCAGTTTAGCGGTGAAGAGGTAAACCAGGCTCACCCTTGATTTTGGGAGAGGGAGAAGAACACAGCCGAGAACTGGTGTGTTCCTCACGCACGCGCTGCTGCTCTCTCGTCTTCACCTGGGTGATTCGGAATAAAAGGAGAAACTTAAAACAAAAGCAAAACAAATAGAACTGTTAAGTTCCAAAAACAAGGGAGAAAATAGAGCTGAAATTAAGATGTACAGACAGGAATGATCTGAGCTATGGGAAACTGCAGGGAGTGAATGGGCTAAAGACTCCGGCAGAGAGTGTGTGATTGGTTAGGATTGGCCTTGAGGAGCACCCTCTTGCTCTTATCATTGCCAACAGAGAGAAGCACAAACGAGAGCCTCATCTTGCTATTTTTTATGTTTAACCCTTTGGTTTCCAGAAATTTGTGTCTGCATCAAATTTAGTGGAAAAAATACAATTTCAAATTACTTTTACAGCAAATATTGAAGGTGCAAACTGGCACATTTGAGAGGTATCACTGAGATCAACATAAATAAATGTTCATTTGACTGATTCTAACAGGAAAATTGTAGGAAGAGTAATAACTGGAAAGCAAAGGGTTATATACTTTATATAGTTTTCTATGTAAAACTGTCCATTCAAGCACGATGTCTCCAATTATGCTTTCTCATCTAGAAGTAATATGGTGACTTTCGTGTATCTGACCAAATGAAAATTGCCCTTGGCTTTTCATCTCAAAAAATGGCATTTCATTTTTAATGACCTTGACAATAATAGATAACTCACGCTGTTGAGAGGTCTTTGTGTCACAATTGGTCAAATCAAGATATAGCATAACAAAACTGAATTTTTGAAATAGTTGATAATTGAATGATGTATGGTTGTGTTTTATTGAAATGTAACAAGAACAAGTTATAAATACAAGTACATCAAAGAACAAACTGCCATGGCTAGTAGGCCAGACCCATCTAAAAGGGCAAATTTGAGAGAGAAATGCTTGAAATTGCTCGAAACAGTTTTAGAAAAACACATATAGCCTAGTTCTACAAATGCTAAACATACAACTTAAGCGTTACCATCCCAGTACAAGAAGAAAACGTGATTCTTCCTGTTGTCTGCGGATTTTTTTTTTCGGTCTGCAACACAACTGTAAATAAAAGTATCACTTAAAAGCCTTTATATACAAGCAAATTCCTATTATGACCTAGTAGAAATCTGAAATAAAGAAGTCCAAGGTAGAGAGGGGTAGGGAACGGTGGACAGTCACTTTTGTGAAAGGACCTCATGATTTGGATACTCTTGGTTTGTTTTTGGTTGTTGTTTTTTTCCAATGAAAGTCCACCTTTTAAAAATGTCAGATGTTGGCTTAAAAAAAAAACACAAACCAACAAAGTATAAAATCAAATGTCTTAAAAGGAAAGAAGCGTTTTCATGAATTTAAAACCAGAGATGTCCCAAGTATTCACAAGCAAAAGCAAAAAGAATGAAAACAAATTAAGAAAGCTTGTGTAATTATACTTATCTCCATTGTCATGGTGCAACAAATACATATTTCAGAAAGTATATTTAAGCCAATTTTGTGAAGAATGACAAATTTTCTTAGTCCTATAATTTGATCATGAAGGATGAAGGGTTGAAAGCCAATCAATCGAAGTTACTAATCTCCTCTTAAAACTCCTTAAGCTTTGCTACTTCCATTGTTGCCCGTAAGAATCTTGGTAAAACTCCTGGTTGTCATTATTGTAACCATAGTTACCAGAATAGTCGCCACCTTGCTGCAGGGGTTGCTGAGCGATGGGTTGGGAGCCCCAGTTCTGCTGGTTGGCTGTCTGCCGGCGTTTGGAGTCGGGCTGGTTGTAGCCATCGGCCTTCCGTTTTCCACCCACGTTGCCCCCGCGATTTCCCCTGGTTCCACGAGGTCCACGGCCCCTCTGCTGGAGTGGGGGCCCTCCTCGCCCTCCACGACTCCCCCTTGACACGCCCATTGGAGCACCTCTCTGGGCATATCCGCCTCTGCCTCGTGGAGGCGGGACCCCGCGGCCCCGGGGTGGAGGTGGGGCCCCTCGGTTCACCCTGCCGCCCCTCCCTCTCATCACATAGCCGTCATCGTAGCCATAATAAGGGTCCTCATAGCCACCTCGGTAGTCATGGTAATCATAACCATAGTAGTCATCATAATAATCGTCGTAACCATAGTAATCAGGTGGGTAGGCATAGCTGCCTCGGCCTCCACGGGCCCGTCCACGCATTGGAGGGGGCAAGCGTGGGGGTGGATAGTAGTAATAATCATCATACCTGACAACAGAGCAAGCAATACATTAACTGCAAAACAATTTAGGCCTCTTCAATCTGGCTCATATAGTTCATCTTGGTTCATTAAATGAAATTTGGACTATCACTGCCTAGCTCGATGTTAGCCGACATACAATTCCGTTTTTAACACTAGTTCCTTAAAAGAACTTTGACAGTCTAAAGGAAGCAACTGCTCATTGCTTCACACTGGCCCACTGGCCCATTTTACAGGACCTGCCTACAGCATGACCAAGTTACTAAAGCTGAACACATTAGACCTTACATTTGAAACTAATAATTTGTCCTTTGGTGACGTCAATAACTGAAATCTTAAAATGTAACTTTATTTACATATTTATTGAGACCATGACCCCCAAACATCTGTTCAATCTGTTTACCTGTTAAGGAATCTTATCTGCCAATTTCTTCACTCACCCTGTCGTCCTGGTGGTCTGTCGTTGGGCCTGTCTCTCTTTCCTCTTCTTATCAGGAGGTTTTGCGAGAACGATCTCAATCTCCTCACCCTCCAGCTCTTTCCCATTCATCTCCTGCATGGCCTAAATATGACCAAAATGCATCAAGATGATCTGATAAATCGTGAGGTAAACAACACTGAGGAAAAAGATAGGTAAACAGTCAATCTGCTATCAACATCATGTGTGAGTCAAGGTCATATGGCATTTTATTAGCTAAATCTAAATGCTACAGCTAAAAACAAGCTACATTGCTGCAAGCTACAGAAACATACACTTATATGTACATATAAGTGTATGTTTTGCTAAAGTGGATCATGATGACACCTGTAATTGATGTTTGGGCTGAAAACAAAATAAGTGCATCTTATGACGGGAAGATGACAGACAGATGCAAAATAGGTAAGGTGACTGCCACAATAACTTCAGTTTGGTTTAACAGCAACTCATGGTGATCATCCTTCACACCAAGTGCATATTTTCCACTGAATAGATTTTTCCAAGATTCTTGTTATGGATAGGACTGGTGTAGACTTTGCGTCTGATAGACATCAATTGCTCACTTTGACCGCAGCATCCCGGTCTTCAAAGTGAACAAAGGCATAATCCTTCAGTTTCTTCACTCGCTCCAACTTCCCAAACTGGGAAAATGTTTTCTCAAGGAGCTCTTCTGTTACTGGTGTGGCAAGGTTCCTCACAAATAGAACCTTCACCTAATGAACACAAGAGAATAACCCCTGTGAACCACTACTACAATTCTCATACAGCATTTCTGACAGAATTTCCTTTCCAAAATCTAATCCAACAAATTATCTGAAATTAGTCAAGTCCATAAATTTAGTTCCATGTGCTCAATGCCTTTTAAACAACAAAAATCTATCAGTGCTGTATTAATATGGGTATTAAATCTTCCACTAAGGCAAATTTCCAACAACAAAGCTTCTTGTATTTTCAATAGTGCTTTATTGTTAGCAGACAGTCTTAGCTGCAAATTTCACAACTTTTCACAACATACCTGCAGGTCTATATAGTCTGTAACTAAATGACTCTGACCTTGGCCATGATTTCTGGGTCAGGCTCCTCTACTGGATCAGCCCATTCTACAGTCACTGGGTTGCCCCAGACCTTCACTTTCCCACTCATGAGTCTCCTTCTAGCCTGAGCTGCAGATTTGTGGTCCTCGTACTCCAGGAAGCAGAAGCCTCGGTTCTTTTTCTTATCATCTGGCTGATGGTAAAGGATCACCTCAGTGAGGCCCTCTGGTGGATAGAGAGGGGGAAAACACCACAAGGCAAAAATTCAAGGATCAGGAAACCAGAGAGTGGGGATAGTGAGGATCTGAGTTCAAATTTCAATTCGTCAGCAAAAAAAAATATTTTTTTCTTTATAAACAACAACAAAAATGAACTGCAAAAACATTTGTGGTTAAAACAAAACTAGATGACTGTGTGTATCTGTTTTATCTACCTTTGCATGCACTGAACACACTAAGAGGATAAAGAATGGTATGGATATGAAACAAAATGTCTGATTTCAGGAAATCTGTCGCTGACCTGTTACTTTGCTGAAATCTTCCAAAATGCTTTCTCTGGTCTTGTTCTTGGGGATTGACCCAACAAACAACCGATTGTTTGCGACAGAGATGCAAACACCAAGATATTTACCCGACCGGATTTCATAATTATCGCACTAGACAGAACAAAACAAAGAAACTCTTTTTCAGTTCTTGACATGAAAGCCAAACAGTTGCCGTGAGATATGCAACATGGCAAACAGATACAACCACAATCTAATGCAAAATATATAAGGTTTCAATTCACCTGGCGTCTTATAAGTTAACTGATCTTACCAGCTTTACAGCCTCCTGTGCAGCTTCTTTATTGCAGAATGTGATGAAGGCATATCCACGGTTCTGACCAGACAGCGGGTCCATCATCAACCGCAGATCCCAGATAGGACCTGCTTTCTCAAAAAGTGGAACCAGTTCATCTTCATACAAATCCCGGGGAATCTTTCCAACAAACACCTATGACAAGAGAAGACTTGCTTTAGAGAAATGGTGGAATATGTATCCTTGTGGGCAAATCCAAATTCATCATATGAACAAAAAGTACCTTAACTATGCTAGTATGTGTTTATCTTATGTATCCTAACAAGCTGTTGTGAATGCCAGAACAAAATTACTTGGCCAAATGTCACACCTGCATATTAGTGATGACACCTTTAAAGACATATCATGAGACTTTTCTGTATTATTTCAATTTATTCAACACCTGATTCATATTCCAAATTTGCTGTAATTAGCAATTAATTTAGCAATTAGCCTAATACTTCCTCCATTGCAATGTAGACATACCATTTCCAGGGATATGGACAGAGAAGACGTCAAGCTCTTACCTCTGTGCCAACAGCAGGTTGGGACCCAGTGTACACCTCCTCTGGTGGAGGCCCTCCATACTTCCTTTGCCCTGTGGTAACATCCAATGTGTATCCTGTTCTCTCCAAGAGAGCCTTCACAAAAAAAACAAACAAAAAAAAAACAGAGGCAACTTCAGTTTCAGTTTTCAGTCTTTCAACCTCAGAACCCAAACTTTAGTAAGCCTCGGCTATCTCACCTTTATTTTGGTTTCATCCGGGCCTTTCGTAGAGTCTTGGACTTTGCTGCCCTGCTTTTCTCGTTGTCTGTATGTTTTCATGACACCACACAGAAAAGCACTCTTATTCTGCAAGACAAGAAGTGATAATAAAATCAATAGACTGCCACAGACGCCCCTAGAACACAAACTCTGATGTAGGAATCCACTGCAGAATAATCTTCTGGCTGTGCTGACCTGCACATGGGACAGATCGCTCTCTTTAAACTGCTGGAGCACAGACAGGGCTCCTTCCTCGTTGAACTCCCTCAGAGCATCAATGGCCCGTTCGTCCAGGTCAGCGTACGCCACCAGCCCTAGAAGACATCCACAACCTCCATCGGTCATCTATTAATAACTACACATCTAAACAGGGACATGCATTCCATGGCCAAGTGTCCAGTAGCACTGCAAAGCTGCTGAAATGCAATGTCACTTGCATTGGAGCAGTGTGTGCATGACACTACTACTTCTGTAGTCCAGAGGACTGATATCATTATCCTGCTTCAAATCCATAATGTCTCTCTTGGGATGACAAATAAGGGGTATAAATTTTATTCAGTAAATAAATGGTGGTCACAAAACTGAATGAAGGCTTACCTGTTTGAAAGATGTTGTCAAGACTTGCTGCAACTTTCTGGGGGAGTCCTGCATCAATGAGTGTTTGGTAATTCTCTGTGTGCGTTACTGTAATGTCCATTGGCTCCTCATCCTCCTTAATCGGAGCCGAGTTGCCGTTCACCTCGGCAGCCATGCTCCTGAAGCCAAATGATTGCAAAACTCACTACCCCAAATTCCACTTCCCAACCTTTAAACCAGTTCAGCACCTTCTATGTTTTTCTACTGCTGCTTTCAAATATGCAACATAATGATGTTTAGTGTTTTAGGCCATTTAGTGTCTTTCTATGTCCTGTGTCTACAAATATTATAAATCTTATGATTAATAATTAGTACCTTCCAGCCAAGGATTGGGCATCCCAACATTTGAATACTGCATTTATTTATCTTACATCACATATACAGATAGACCAACCATGAATGGCCTGGAAGCATTTATTTTAAGGACAGGACCAAGTATGTTATACCACTAAGTTTTTGATACGTACTTTAATAGAATCCTTAGATGATTAAGCTGAGCATTAAATGATTAAATGGGAACCCCGGTGTCACAAAACACAGCTGTTCATTACACTGCTGTACAGGGTCATGGACCATAGTAAGCCTAGATGTTACATGGCAAGGATGTGAATGCAGTGGTCATAAAATGGTTAATCAGGTAGATCCATATCAGGAAGAATCAACATCACTGCTTGAACTAAACAGTTTTTGCTACATAACAGTCAGTCTGTCAGAGCACAGAGCTCTGTCTGGCCACAATTGTTGAAAACAATAAAAACTACTAACCTATGTAAGAATCTACTAAGCCATTGAATAATCACGATGCAATCTCCAAACGCCCCAATCCTACACCATGAAACCCTAAAAAAACTTAACTGGTTAAATCAGCCAATCATGAAGCAGCTTCTTGCAAATCTGGCCAACGCCTTTGAGGGTTCAGGACTTAGAGATAGGGGAGACATTGGGATTCGACCTAAGACTCCTGTAGTTCCCACCTGTGTGACACAGGTTGAAAGCCACTTCCACACAAACAGAACAAACCTCTGGTGTCACCGCTTCGCATATTGATACATATTTAAATTTGCTGCATCAACTCTCCTCAATAAACTCTTAGTAGAGAACCTTACTGAAAATTGGTTAAGTGATAATAGGGGTCGACAAGGTAAAGGTAGCATGATACAGTTGCACAACAAATATTGTATATACGTATGGTTTCATTAAATTTATGGCTCTATATTCATTAGGATTGGCATTAACACATTACTATTACATTGCTTTCTTCACACTGAGTCATGTCAGAAAGTGTCAACAGCTAATAAAATGCGCTTGCTCAGACAGTCCGCGAATGTCCCAAATGTTTCAAAGTAGCAAACGCAAACCGTTCCGCCCCCCTCCTCAGCTAGCTGGCGATCTTTGTGCCAGATCGACAATATAGACATTTCTACAACAAATTTGACCAAGCGTTTGAATAGAATATGTCATGTAATATACGAAGACCTGGAAGCCAATGTAAAATTATCTATCGGTCGTCTCATTAATTACATGCGGCCTACATTCAATGTTAGCTAGTTGTTCCAATCCTGTGCTAGGTCTGGCTAACTAGTCCAGGTAGACGCACCGTCAAAACAAAACCTGACAATGCCATCATTGATATTACTCGCTTACCACACTTCTGAACAACTTTCTTCGGGAAAGTCACGCTTCCTGGTGCCAAATTGTAATACTTCACCAGTTTGGAAAATATTTGACAAATGATTTCTACAAGATGCCAGACGGAGCTGCTCGTTCCCGATTCTCGCGGTCAACGCGACCCTAGCGTCAGGGTGCGCGCACGTTGAAGATACGGGGTTTCCAATGGTGATGCTCAGGGATTCGGTGGATCAGCAGTCACAGTGAAAGGGTCGTTATTGCCGCTATGGACTAGCCTACGTACATCCTGAATGTGCAATGTCCATATTTATAATGCAACTCGTGCATATGCATTTGAATCATTCTTGCGCAGATATGTGTAGCCCACTGAAGTTGCAAATTCTCCCACACCAATCCCGGCTCTGATATTTAAGTAATGGAAATGGTGGTCTTACATTTTGCCTAGTTCCATCAGTTCAGGAACACAGTTGAAATCAATTTGCACACAGGTCAACACAGGTTGCACCAAATAAGCATCATTTCTTCATTTAAAGAGAATTACTACATCACTATAAGGTTGACCATAATGCCATAGGAGGCAGTACTCTGACTAGTTCTGACTAGTACGTTTTTGAGCAAACACATCCACTTCACCTGCAACAGCAGACAATAAAATGCTGAACAGGAGGAAAATGTCCAGACTGACAAAAATTCTGGTCAGCACAGTTATTTTAATAAACATTTATTGTTGTCCGTTAAACTCCTCACACAAGGACACCATACTGTTTCAGAACATCTGTGTACTGAGCGATTCTGCTCTCAACGTTCTTCTCGGCCTGCTTGGTCAGCTTGACCAGAGTCTTCTTCTTGGCATAGTGAAGCTTGGCCTTGGCTTTCCTCTTCTCCTCCAGTGTGCTAGTGATGGCCTGGTACTTCCAGCCAACCTCATGGGCCAAACGTCCAAGGAGAGCAAACTGGAAAGGACCGAAAACAAAGCACCACTTAAAATGAGATTTTGACGTCAGAAAAGTTTTGCCCATTGACAACACACTTGACCACTACAAAGACAAATCCATAAAAAAGCCTTAAGACAGAACATTGTCAAGCATGTTATATGGCGTACCTTGCGTGATGGCTTCAGGCGCACAATTTTCAGAGCGGCTGGGACCACCATACGCTGCCTCTGTTAACAGAAAACAAACTGTTCATTCACAGTAAAGCCCTTCTTTACCACACCAGAATAAGATGTTCGTCTCAGGTATTAAAGTCATTTCATATGTTTTCAAACAAGGTAGGTTAGGGTTAATAAGGAACATCACTGACAGAACAAAGTTTAACTACTCCAAGGGTGCCCAATCTTGCTCATCAATCTTTAAAACCTCTAACATTATGATGCAAACCCACAGAAGACTTAAACTTGACCTTCGGCGGACAAGGTAAACAGACGTGCACAAGCCCGGGCACCCCTGGTCAGCTTAACACATGAACAAACTGGTAACTCGCCTTGTCATAGGGAGGGGGAATCCCATCAAACACCTTTAGCCTCTCAAGAGCAGCCTGTCCCCTCTTGGTCTTGTGGGGAAGCATACCTGCCAATCGAGTGGGGATTAAAGTTAAATTAAGTCAAAAAGCATACCCACTATACTTTAAATCTCCAAAAAGACCACAACCCAAGCCAAGCTCAGTAGTCAGATCCGTAAGGATGCCTCATCAGAACAGTCAGGTTCGGGATAAATGCACATCATAGCAGGTAAATGGGAAGGTCATATGCTTTAATGGAGCTGTAAGGTTCTCTTTCCATACCCTCCCCCCCATTAACATGTATATATTCTCACCCCTGACAGTCCTCCAGAAGATCCTGCTAGGAGCTCTGAAGTGGTATGGTCCACGAGAGGGGTTGGTGTTCATCCTCTTGCGCAGGAAAGCCAGGTACTTCACTGTTAACAGATAAAACAAACAATACGATTAATGTTTGCTGTGCATTTGAGCGCACGCACACTCACAGCGCTTTACAGAAACTTGTACTTACATTTGTTACGGTAAAAGTTTCCGGAGATGTTGATTCCCTCGCATCTCACAATCACCACTTTGTGGCCTGCAAGCAAAATTAACACCATGAACACTCAGCATATGGATAACTGCTTGTTTTAATAAGCTACTACTGTCTCAGATGGTAGTGCATGTGAGTTTTCTCATGGCAAACTCAAACAAGATGGGTAAAAGCATCACTGACAGTGGTATCCAAATAAAAACCAAACCAGGTAGTGTGGCACTCGTCTAATGTCCAAACTCAAATCCAGGCAATGCCAGGATGCATGACGGTAGCAGGCCATCAATATCCGAAGAAATTATTAGACATATACTCCATTATTCCATTGTATATTTATACTCACCCATCAACACTTGCTTCGCCACGATGGCAGCAAGTCGCCCGAGGAGATGGCCCCTGCCATCGATAAGCAGAACCTTGAAAAAGAGAAAAGGGGGATGATTTAATATAAGATATGGGCAGGTCACACTTGCGTGACACATTAAGCGCTGTGCTTGAAATCCTCAGATGGGAGTGCATGTTTGTACTCTCATGGTCGTTAAACTCGAATATTCGAGTGAGAAAATTCATCATTGGCATAACAAGCACAAGTCAACGCTGATAACTTACAACTGAGCACTAGCCGAGATGACGGTGACCAAGCTGGGTCACTCAAGTTAGCATCAACTTGTTAGTACTGCGCAATTTCATAGGTCGCAAAATACAGAAACGGAGTCTCCAGTCAACCACAAATAGAGGTGCCTTTCACATATGCAAGGTCAGCATTAATTCTCAGGGCATATATGATTAGCTACCAACGTGTGTTTAATGCCAGCTAACGTAGGTTAACGATAAATGCTAAGCAGCTAACGCAAAGTTGGATGGCTAGACAGAACAAATTTTAACATCAGCGCCTTCGTTTACTCGTATACAGAATTTCATTAGAGCTATAAGGATACATTCACCTCAAGAATATATAACCAAACCACGTCAACATTAAATTACAAAGGCTGGTGTCTCGCACAGGAGTAACGCTAATATTAGCCTCTTCCCTCTGCATGTACTCAGCAAACGTGGGCTGAGGCACATGTCAAGATTTCAATAAAAATACATGAATTCCTCCGGCGTTGTGGCTTATAAACACAAGCATAAGGTTCATAACATGCTGAATAACAGCTTCAGTTCCACAGTTCAATGATCATTTGGCATGTAATAATACATTTAACGGTTCGCATTTCACGACTTCAACACACCTTATTGAACCGGTCCGCCATGATGTCGGAAAAGAAAGACAGACGGGTTGGCCCACAGTAAAAGACAGGGGCGGGGGAGGAGCAACGGTTGAACGGGAAGTGACGACTTGTGTCATATTCTTCTTGAGAGAGAACGTCGTTTATATACTCTCTGTATCGCCATCTAGTGAAGAAAGACATGAGTATCGACCAGCTCCTGAAATTTTTGTTTGGTACTTTTGTTTAGAACAGTGTGTCTCAAACTTTTTCTGTCATTCCCCATTTTTTTAAACTAGTGGGATTTCTGAGCCCTGTCCCTCATCACACCATGAAAACCATTTTAAAACATCGTTTTTGATCATTAAATCCATCACGTAACATTTACTGTGCACCCCACTGTATCTAATCAGATTGTAAATTTGTATGTAGGACTAATGATGTATGGATGTGTGAACATATGCATTTGTGTAGATGTTTTGTTTTGAGTGTATTATCTTTATAGTCAATAAAAAAGGCATCAATGAACACATATAAAAAGACAAATTCATTCATGATTGTCACACCCCATCTGTCACAACTCACCCACACTTTGAGATCCAATGATTAGAGACAACTGCATTATTTAGGAAGATGCTCAGTTTTTTCAGTTAGACAAAATGGTTTTCTTTACGGCCCCTTTTGAATATCTGTCGCATTTTCTTTCTCCACTTCACCTTGACATCACAGGAAAACCTCATGGGGTCAAGGAAAGACAAAAAGATAAAATCACGATGACTAAAGAAAAGACTACAGTGATGTTAAGGGACTCGGAATCCATTTACACACAGGAGGACTGGTGTTCTTGATCGGCGTCAAGTTGATTGATTGCTGTTTGATTGTGCAAGAACTATGGGGCATTTCAAAGCTCCTTTTGCTTCATTGGCACCAGCAGAGTACACTATGCAAAAGGAGGCTCAAAAGAGAGCATTGAAACACCTTCCCTATTATTTACAGAATCCAAAATGCCCCACCACTAAATATTTATTGGTAATTTCATCAGGAGAGAAACTTTCTTATGCAGCAAAAAAAAAGAAAAAGCATAAATAAAACAAAATTCAAATGTTTGTTATTGTTCATGAAATACACACAAAACAATGTGTTGCAAAAAAGAAAAATCTGTCAGTCTAGGAGCAAAGATATGAGTTCATAAGAACCAACCATAAGGTTGGCCTATGCTGCCATGAATGGCTTTCCAATCTTTTTTGTTATATTAAAGAAAACATCTCAGACAAACCTTGACATTTAGCTCAAAACTCATTTTATTATACAATGAACTTACAATCAGATAAGTTGAACATAGGGCAAAGATCATGCAATCACTGAGTTTGAAACAGACACAAAGCTTATGTACTTCTGTGAGACCATGTTCAGTCTTTCAGTTCTTTGATTTTCCCCTCATGACGTTTGATCTCTTGCTGAAGCCGGTCGATCTCCTTCTTGTGGTGGTCTATCTCGTCCTGGTGGTGTTGCTTCAGAGCATCCAACTGCTCCCTCTCTTTACGCCTGGATATATTTTTTGTTTCCATAGAAGAGTCCATTAGAATGATAGAACCAACTATTTTTACAACCATCTAATAGCTGCCAAAGGGGTCAGATGGAAGACTTTTTATAAGTAGACTACAATGTAATTATGAGAGCCTGTCAGAGATCTGCTACCCAAATAACAACTCCCATGGCATGGTTCACACTGTTGTTCAAGCAGTGAACTTAAAGGTTTTAACATTCCAAACTGTGCTTCAATAAGACATGAGGGGGAACACTCACTTGAAGTACATCTCCTCCTCCGTTGCTTGCTTCTTCCCAAAAGCACCACCTGCCTCTCGGACAGACCCTCCTCCCCCACCACCTTTTCCTGCACCTTTGCCCAACTCACCCAACTATTGTGACAGAAAATAGACACATCTGCAGTTTCCATCTGAATATTGATTGTATTCTACATAGACCATCATCACCATAGGCTGTAAAAACGATCACGTGTTCAATCTTCGCATGTTGTCAGATTAGCCTACACCACGTTTGAATGAATGTCACAGCCCTGTTGATTAAACAATTTGAATGACAATTGTGTGTGGCCCACACATCATTGTGCCAAACGTGTTTGTGAGCTTTGTGACCTTGTGAGTAGGCTACATTGTTGTTGCAACACACTGAAGGTTATCCGTGTAGCCTACGCTATAGGCTAAAGTATCTGTTAAAGGGGATCAGTTTTGGACTTCGTTCAAATGTCACTGATCAGGAAAAAGACAATAACATTTACGTTTTACATTACGGAAATTATTGATATCGCTACTTTTTTTTAGTAAAGCCTACCTGATCGGATGACATCCTTAACTGCGTAGCAAGCACATTTCTTAAATTTGTCTGTAAAAACCTCGCCATAACGTCGCCGCGTCTGACTCTGGAAAGCATGCGCGCGTGCACTTGCTAAAATAGATACTCGGCCCCCACCACAAACTCCACTAGGGGAGACCAAATAATTTACTGCATGTCAGGCAAATTCGTGATAAGTTAAAACAGAATGCGTTTTACACATAGTTAAGTAAACAGACCAAGATATTCTGATGGCCCACATAATGACATTTATTGGCAAACAATTCAGTGATGATTCTCTATACATAATGGTACAGGCCGGAGAGCGGTTACGTTGTTTCACGCAACCTGTCAATCGCAGTGGTTCTCTCAGCTCAGGAGCGCGGAGCCAGAAGGCAACATGTCAAAACATGCAGATTATGAAATGTGTGGACTAGTTGTGTAAAATTTATGGACAATCTGTTGAATCTCTCTTTGGTTCTCTAGTCCCCTGGCTTGTAGAAATGATAGACAGCTTGTTAGGATTATTGACGCTACCCTGTAGAACTGTCTACCCCAGATGTCTTCCATGATTAATGGTCCATGGTCTTTACATTGCAGAGTAGCCTTAAGAGAGGCACACATCATGCATAACTGTAATTTTGTCAGAGATACATTCCACGGTTCTGGCAAGGGGTATATGTATTAAATAGGAGATCAACACCTAGAGTAACATGTTTATTCTCTGTTATAGTTTATGGCTCAATCCAAGCCGCTGTTTGTCATTTACAGTTACAGTGCCCTGAACAGTTTGACATGATAGGACTTTTTACACATTCAAGCTGATTTAGAGAAATACCACTTAATGTGGAACTGAAGACAAATACATCAGTCCAGACTTTCACTTTCACTTTCTAAAAAATAATCCTGTAGGTGCCTGAAAACTACACATAAATCATGGTGGAAACACAGATTTCACATGGGTATTTTATTCCCAGTGCAGAAAAATACGTCAGCACCACACTTTCCACAGCAAGACAAGAGTCCATCTACCCAACCAATCCCTAAAGAGTGCATGTAGCTTGCCTTTTTCCGATACAGTGTTCTGCAAGAATCGGTTCTGAATAGTCATCCATGATAACCATAACCTTCCTCAACCATTTCATCACCACCACTGTACACTGTATATTTTACAGACCCAGGCACAGATTTAATAACGAAGAATCTAAACAATCACAGTTTCAACAGAACTTCCAAATATAGTTAAACAGTTCGGTTTCTTCTGTCAGTCCTTCAAAGTAAGTTTTTTAAGTCACAAATCAAATATTTACAGCAACTCTCATTTTTTGAGTTTGTCAATTACATTTTCTTAAAAATAATGCTTGAAAAAAATGAAATGAACCGTCACTAGTTGTAGTCAAACTTAAAAGCGCTCATTGTGATCTGTTCAGTGTTCGAGCAGTGTGAAATCACTAGGTCCACAAGGACAGGAACTCTTAAAGGTTTGGTCTTTGGAGAGATGAGATCTATTTTTTTTCCCTTCACTAATTTAGTAGACACAGGTAGGTCATAATACATATCTGTGTCATGTCCAGCAGATTATGCTTTTGGTATACTCATTCTGTCCCTTTTAATTCCAGTAACTGGTCTCCAAACAATCACAGCTGAATTTCATATCTTTACCTACTCTTTTATAAGTAATCAAGACATGAACTTCAGGTTAACATACCACCAACAGGCAGAACTTGCAAAAAAAAAAAAACAAGAAGTAGGAATGTCTGGATGAAGTGGAAATATTTTTATGACAAAAACCTTGAGTAAAATGGAAAAAAAACAAAAATAATCATACATGTATGCCATCTCCAACACTTGCAAAAGGCAACCTGAGGTCTGAAGAACATCAGAAGCACTGTGACCAACCAAACCAAAGAGTAGAGATGAGCTGGGCTCATTTCTCCCCCGTAGGCTGGTTAGTGCAGTGGTCTGTGATGCAAACAAATGATAAAATTTGATAAATGATAAAAAAAAAAAAACCCACAGGTTAAATGTGAAACAGAGGGATTATGTGTGAGGAGAGAGAGGAGGAGGGGAAGAGAGAGGGAGAGAAAATGGGAGACGAAAAGGTTGTCAGAGTGCCAGCAGGGGCCGCCGAAGACCCTTGGGGGTGTCTGACAGCCGCCGCCTCTCCTTCAGGAGCCGTCAATCCTGCTTGGTCCTCCCTAGGGCTCGGAGGCGCTCAAGCAGGGGAGGGTGGGAGTAGTGCCACATCGAGAAGAGCCAGTCAGCCACTGGGAAGCCCAGGTTGTCCTTGTTGAGCTTGATGAGGGCGGAGTAGAGCTCAGAGGTGCGGCCCATCCCCTTGGCGAAGGCATCAGCCTGGAACTCGAACCGCCGACTCAACACCGTCAGGCAGAAGGAGAGGAGCTAAAAAGATGACACACAGCAGGGAGAAATCATATGGATGACATAAATAAATAACCCCTAATTCCACAACAGCAGCTTAGCAGTATTTGCGCATTAGCGCACACCCTCCATTTATACAGTAATATCAAAACACAGTGACCACATAATAATCTTCTGTGGTGTTTTAAGACCACTTTTCACTGCATTACACACATGGTGTTTAAAGATCACTTTTCACTGCATCACAGTTTACCTCATTATAGGGGGAGAAGATGAACTGGAAAATGATCATGAGACCAATTAGGGTAGGCTGGCTGTCATGGAAACCAAAAGCAATGAAGAGCTCCTTCTGACCAATCAGGACAGCAAACAGAGAAAAGCACAGGAAGGAATTCATCTGTAAAAGAGAAGATAAGGCAACAGTGCATTATTTCATAATAATCATAACCATAAAAACAAACATTAACAATAAACCTTAAATTGTGTGATTATAGGTAGCATGGCAACAATTTAATACATCATTATAAATTTAAAACACACCTGGCTGATAACTATATTCTTCACAGTGTGACCCAGTTTCCAATGTCCAAGCTCATGACCAAGAACTGCAAGAACTTCAGGGTTGCTACAACCTTGCTTCTTGTTCTGGATGAAGACAGCCAGAAAGGACAATCATCATCTGGAGTTCAACAATCCCCATTGCAATGACTAAAAAACGTGTTAATCTTGAAAATAGCATTTGATTTGATTGAAGTAGCATTTGATAGAGGAGATCAGAATTAACTTCTAACCTTTGGTTTGGCGTTGGTCTCATCGGGTACTGAATTCTCCTTTCCTTGATCACCCTCTCCTTCATTAGCTTTATTGAGGGGTGAATAGTCCTCTAGAAGTGTGTCAAACAGCACAATGCGTTTGTTTTTGAAGAAACCATAGAAATAAGCATTGCTGTGGGAAGAACGTTTGGAGCCTAAATGGGTAAAGGAAAAACACACAGTTCAATTACATAACAAGAAGATTTGGTTGTCAGTCATAAACATATTAGTTAAATATGATAATTCAAAATATTACTAGCTATATACTACTCATAACATCACATAAATTTACCTTCTACAACATAAACTTTTGTCAGAGGGAAGCTTATAGACTTGGCCATGCTTTCAATCTCTTCTTTCAGCTCCCCCTCAGGCAGAGGAGTAAACTTATCAAACAGTGGAGCAATGTAGTCAGCATAGATGGTTACCAGCACCTGAATGCAGCACAGGTGGAGGAAACAATAGAGGAGGCATGAAGACAAAAGTAACATGTTTATAAGATGAACTCTTTTAAACAGCACACAGGAGAGCTGAACATATATTGCTTTCAACTTAACTGAAATTCCGAAGAGTACAGTTCCAATGCTAGCATATCAATGCTTTATCTTGATAGCTCATGATTTAATGAGCTATCAAGATAAAGCATTGATATGCAAACGATGATGAGCAAGTGAAAGCAAAATTGAATGTCTTTATGTAGAAAACTGACCAGAGACACAACCAAGGTGAAAAGCCAGGCGTAGATGAAAAAGTAATCTCCTCCAATCTTAATGATGTGAAGTAATAGCGAGGTGACCGGCAGTAAGATACACTGGGTGACCAGAAATTTCTTCAAGGCGTCCTTCAGGAAGAAACCAACTGTCTATAGAAATAAGGCATTAGCATGTACAATGTAACCAGTTAATAACAGACTATTAGAGTATGAAATTCTCGTATCAAAAAGGAATAAAGAAAAACATTTATGTGTGAACATGAAATGTAATAATTCCAATATTTAAATGACTATACTGTTTATGTATGATTTTCATGCATGACAATTACAAACCTGCTGGTTAAAACCATGCTTCTCCTCAATGATAAAAGTATTGTAGAGGCTCCAGGGAAGGCCTGTTAAAGCACTGAAAAGGGTTGCTAGCATTAAGAAGGCCAAAGACTGGGAAATCTGAAGGGAATACATAAAAGGTAATTAGAGAAATAGGTTTGCAATGTGGTATAACTGAAAGCGTGAAAGCAACTGCAATGTAATGGAGGTCTAATTACTCCACTCACAGTATATTAAGTAGTATAGTATGTAGTATACAATGGACAATGACAGCAGAAGAATGTTTGCAGATTTGAATATTATTCTTGAAAATCACTTTGGGATATTTTATTTCTCATTGGTTTGTTGATTTGGACAAAGTCAATGCTAGGAAGACAAACCTCATATTCTGAACCCAGGCCAAAGCGTCCAATAACAGATCCAGAAATACTCCAGAGGAAGGGAATTCCACCAAAAACAAGAATCATCTACACACATGCACAGTGGAAAAGGGAGAGAGAGATGTGCTAGTTTGAAACAATGTGACATTCACGATTCTTATTAAAAGTGGTGAGGCTACAAACACTTTCCTCTAATGCATTTGAAGTACTAGATGTCTGCAGGGGGACCCAGCTACCGTTATTTAGAATACTCACCGTACCCTCAGCCTCTGAATAGAGACCTGACCAGAAACCGAAATTGCTTTTATCCAGTTGATAAAGGCGGGATTTTTCGAACGTCTCTGCATCCATGATCTTTCCCAACTCATGTGGTACGTGTGTAGTTGTCCGGTATATCCTCCGCTACAGCGAGCAAACATAGATATGGTTAAAGGTATGACAGAGTATAGAGTTAGATCGATGTAAAGTTATGGTCGATTGCAATCACGTAACGTTAACGTCCCCTTGCAAACGAAAATAAAGGAATAAGACAGAAACATTCAGTCTAATCCGGTGTTTAGCCCTTCAGTCAGACATCAAACAAGCATGTGAGACAAGACATTTTTAAACACAAGACAAGTTCAAGACAAGTGCAAGGCGTTCTAGCCCATAAGTAACGTTAACATTAGCTTACTGTAACGTTAAATTACCCAAATCGGGTAACGGTAACGTGCAGATGCTGTAACATTTACACTCACTTGTCTAAAGGCAAGGTAAGCCTCCCATAGATACACCGCCCATGAGAACAATAATACTGCGTAAAATATTTTACTCTCCACTGATAGCTCTATAATGGTTTGCAACATTGTTGAGATCATTGCTAGCTAGCAGGAAGCTAGCTTGATAGGTGATCGAGGTATGTCTCGCCGTGGTGCTGCTGCAAGTAGTGGCTCTTGCTATTTGTCAAAGCGACAATATTTTTTCTTCATTAAGATCAAGCTCACAGTTGCGTTTTTAAGTTCACCAGTATGCCCGCGACTTGTGATGTTAGGCAACAGACCCACAATGACAACTCATGCTCGAAAAGGTACTTCCCGTATCATCCACCCACATTCGTTCAGCTGTCAAATATGTCCCCTAGAAACATGTACTGGCTACCATCCTCTAACAACAGTACCTATTCCATTTGTAAACATAATAAACACCTACATTTAGACAATTTGTGTCTACAAATGAATGCAATATTGTGCAGTGTTAAAATTCTTATACTAGTACTGTATCTGTGGCATTTGTCACAGATACAATGTAGCACATAAGTAAAAATGAAATGGAAAATGTCAAAAGTGGATTCTCACTCACACTGTCAGCAAACAATATTAATTAAAATAAGTAAATAATTTACATGCCATTTGTAAGTTATAGTTGTGGTGCAAACAAAAGATTTCTTCAAACAATGCCAGTCTTTTATCATAAGGTTTTTATATGTGAGAATAGCATGCTTGAGTCACAAGTCAGTAATTCCCTCCGTGCACATCACTGCCACTTTGACCCTGGCTTGTGCTCTCTCCTCATTTTGGCTGTCTGGTTGTTTCTCACTGTAGGCCTACCCAAGTACTTGCTGCGGCGTTTACGGAAACTAAACTGGAAATTACATTTAAATCTTAGGTTGTCTTGTAAACGTTCACAGTAGCTTTAGCTTGCTCTGCTCCGCTGTGATTTTGCACACGGGCACTTGTGTGTCTTGCTGTATCTATAGTAACCCTGTGATAGTAACACCCAGGCTAGATCACAAAACATGGATGGGTCTACAAACACCGAAGAGGTACGTTTTGTTTACATATTTTGTTCCTCCAAGTTATTGCCACTTCATAATTTGTAGCACACGCATTGTGCTCCGTGGTATTTTTGTGTTTTCAGACCGGCTTTGTGGTGGATGACATCACTACTGTCATTAAAGAAGTAAGACCAAACTACACATTAGAAGTGATATTGTAATGAATACAAATTCAAGGGTTAAAGCACGTTTAATCAATAATTTAATAAATATAATAAATTAATAAATATAAAAAGTAATTAATTAACTATTGATTAAACGTGCTTTAACCCGCTGACTCTCGATTCAACTAGATGCATTATTTGTAGTCAAGGCTTGAGAGATGAGTGAGCGACGCTACATGAAGCTTCTTTATTTGACCTCAGGTAGTAGAGACTACCATGGGGAACAGCGCCTACCAACAAAGCCGTGTTAGTCAGTGGACCTCCAGTGTGGTGGAGTCAAGTCTCAGTCAACTCACCAAACTAGGGAGACCTTTCAAATACATAGGTTTGTTACTAAGTTAAACTGTAACTATTTTACAAAGTGGTCCATAAGCTGCTTAGTAAACGACACTTTTACTTGACTTCAAATTATAGTGTCCTGTAGTTCTAGCAAAAAGCTGTCATTAATTTATTAAGAGATGCATTCATATTTAAAAAAGGTGTTAGCTGAATCAAAACAACCATATTGTCTCCTGCTTTTGCATATAGTGACATGCATCATACTGCAGAAAAACGGGTCCGGTCTTCATACCGCAAGTTCTTGTTTCTGGGACAATTCCACTGATGGTAAGTAATCCTGTTGGCCATCTAAAATGTTGTCTTCCTCTCTTGGATATTAACAAAGTCCACACACCATCACAATGGAGGTTACCATCTATACTTTGTAAACGATTAACTAATTTTGACTGCTAATTTACTAAACATGGACATGACATGAAAATAAACAATCCTCTCTTCACACATATTCCCATAGGAAGCTGTACTGTGAGATGGGAGAACAAATCCATGTACTGCATTGTTAGTGTCTATGGGCTGGCTGTTTAAATGGAAATGATCCGAGCCATCAACATACATAATAGTAATATTAAATGAACACCTAATCATCGCTGTCAAAATATAAATTGACCATAGTCTGCTAAAATAAAATACTTTGTCAATGGAAACTTTGCATGTCTCATTTGATGAAGAAGGTAAACAATAAAAGATTGGCAGCCTGTCACTAGGCTTCTGGAGCCCCTAAACACATTGATATTTATATCTAATACATTTGTGTGCTAGAGAATTATCTCCCATGCAAAAATCTCAATATTACCACTCAAGATTTGGAGCTGAATGGCATGAAAATTCAGCCATTCTTAACACATTTTAGGGTAAATAAGCATTTGTTTGGCAGAATGTGACAGAAGTGTTTATTAGAATACTGAAATATACAAAAATCAACAACTTCCTCAGACATAATTTACAAAGATATGAGAAAGTCCTCGTCTACACTTTTGACTACTGACAGCTATTTATATATATATATATATATATATATATATATATAAAAAACAGTAATGCATCACCTTCATGCACACTGTTTTCTGAAATGTATCCTCATCATCAACTCCATGTGTGACACACAACCTTAAATTTTCATTCAAGGGTGAATCAATGTGTATAAACATCCAACTTTTTTTTTAAACAATCAGCCATGTGTGAAAAAAGAGAGCAAGATGACCACATTGTAATATGCACAACAGCACTGTGTAGAGCTTTATATAGAGCCTGGTCATTGCTTACATTTTGAAGCATAGTGTGAGGATTTTAAGCATTCATTGAAAATACATGTTGAGATGTAGCCATATTGTGAAAATATGGTTTAAGACCTCTTTCACACCACTTAAGATGTCATATTGGGTTTAAAATGACAAGTAGGTTTATCTGACCTAAATGCTGTATACATCACTCAAATTATATATATGTTTTTTTTTTGGCAGTCTTTATTATAACTCTTTTTCCCATACACACACATTCAAAAGCATTTAAGTATGTCAAAGTGATAGTTTGGCAGCTAACTGAAACAAAATATTAGATCATCAAAAAATATGAATGTTTTTTTTTTTTTTACTATGAAAGATGAAGAGTTCAGAATGTTTTAAACTAACCAGGTAATTTATTTATGTATTAGGTGGCAAGAGCTCTACCTAGGACAATTTTGATCTCTCTAGAACCACAACAGGTCTGAGATACTGCAGCTGTTTGATTGCCTGATCATCCCCACAACCTGTCAGAGCACGGTCCAAGATGTAGTGCAGGTTCTCCACAGAGAGAAATTCACTGGCTGAGAGTAAGGGCTTAAGTGGAGATACCCTTCCCAGCCTGCTGCGTGTGATCCTAAGTCCCCTTTGACTGTTCTCTTTAACAGAGCAGTTACGGCGATGTGACTCGCGCCGTTTTGATGACTCGGGCTTTACTGGCACAATGTCCTCCTTTTCCCTGCTTTCCTGAATGAATTTAAGGAAAGAGGATTCAAAGCCTATTGGCTTGTATGCTGCCAGATCAAAAGGGTTTGGGACAGGGCTGACAGTTGATAAGTCTTTTGAGTTGGGGGAGGGAGCCAAAGGTTGTTGAGTGTCAGATTGAGTCTCATTCTTTCTTTTAAGAGGCTGTCGTGGTGGAGTTACAGGCACAGTTACAGAAGGTGCAGGTGTAGCAAGGACTTTAACTGATTTGCCACAGTCATTGCCTGATGAGTCAAACCCTTCATCGACACTGATTCTGAGGGTGGGTGGTGGAGAGAGGTCTATCAGAGTGGCCTGCACTGGAGGAGGGCTCGGAGACTGTGGCTGGCTGACCTCTTGACTGTGGCTGCTCTGAACCTCAGGAAGCGCCTCTGTGTGTCCAGGAGTCTCTCCATAAAGTAAGTTGTCCGCATCAAGTATACTACTGTCAGACGGTGGCTTTTCTGACAAAACAACTATGTCCCGCTCCTCCATTTGTGTCGTTTTGATGGAATGTAGGCTCATGGGAAGAGGTGGACCTCCTGGATTGTCAGGTTCTGCTTGATATTCCATTTTAAGGACTCCACCGGGTGACCTCACTATCTCTGGAAGAGCCAATGCCGATTTCTTTTGTATGATCTCCTCAAGTTGTTCAGAAGTGAAAACGAGTTTGTCCTTCTGCAAGTTGAACTGATTATCTGACATCTTGTGGATTCTCATGTAATGACGACGCATGCTACTTAAAACTGTCACAACAGAGTTACAGTCCTGCACCATGCAGGGATAGGCCACAGGAAGACAGCGATCTTGACACATTTGCAGAGCTTCCTCATGAGTGCGGAAGACTAGCGGCCGTCTCCTGTGAGAAGACTGTGCTCTACTCTTCTCCTCCTTTAGCTCATTTTCATTTATTGATTCCTCCACATTCTCCTCAGTACTTTCTTCAGACTGGATGGGTTCTTGGGGCTTTGGGTTGAATCTCAAGGAATGCCGCAGAGGTAGCTTGGGGGAAGGTGTGATCAATTTCTTTTGGCAACCACTGGCTGACTCATCCTTTTTGTTAGCATTCTGAAGATGTAATACAACAGTGTCATAATATTCATAGTGCCTGTAGAATACATGTCTCCTGTAGTTCGAGCTTTGTGTGAAAACCCGATTGCACCCCTCAAACTTACAGTGCACTAAAGGGGATGGTGATTTCTGGGCTGTTTGGTTCAGAGAATTTTGGTTTCGGTGTTCATTATTTGTATGTCGCAACAAGCTGCTATTCAGGTGGTAACTTGCATTGCAGTTGGCATATGAGCACTTGAACCGTGGTATGGGTTCTTCTGAAATAGGCTCTCGTCTTTGTAACGTGCTAAGAGGCCTTGATGGGTGTAACACCCTTGAGGGTATCTTTCTGTGTACTCGTCGATTATGCCTACACAGACTTGCTGAATGGTGAAAATGTTTCCCACAGCCATTGTACTTGCAAAAGAATAGATGGGGTCTAGATAGCTCCTTCTTCACACCAACACTTTCAGTAATATTGTGTTCCCCTTCAAGACTCAGCTGTGATCGGTTGTAATGGTGTACAGTCTGTAGGTGGCGCACCAGCCCACTCTGGTTGATGAATGCAGAGTTGCAGTCCTTATGCACACAGTGATAGGGCTTATGGTAGTTTGTCAGGATATAGCAGAGGTTGTTTTTCGCTACTAGACGCCGGCTGCCTCTTCCCTCTTTTGTGACCCCATCCTCACAATGGTCATCTTGCAAGGATGGAACATCTTTAAGGTTACTGCTCTTCTTCTCTGGTGCCAGATCATTTTCACACTCAATCTTAGTTAACGGTAAGTCTTTTCGTCTTTGCACTCGAGGTCGCCACACTGGCACATCAGTTGCCTTTCCTTCATTTGTCTCTTTGTTCTGTTTGAGACCAACTTTGGGTTTTGGTAAGTCTTGGACTTTACTCTCCTCTTTTTTCTTTGGAGAGCAGCTCATTTGATCTACCACTGCCTCACTTATTTTGTGCGTCTGCATATAATGACTCCTTAACTCTTTCTTCTCTCTATAGCCCTTGGGACAGAGATGGCACTTGAATGGCTTGAACTTGAATTCAGCTTTAAATTTCTCTAACCCTTTTACCTCTTCATCTGAAATATTGTGCTTGGTCTGGTAATGGCGTTTTAAAGCATGGCTAGTAACACTTTCATAACTGCAGTCTTTAATGTCACACGTATAAGGCTTTGTTGTGGGTTGGATGAGGAAGCTGCTCGCCTGACATGTCTGAGGCTGAGACTCTGCAGGAATTTCATCATTTGACATGTTTTTCAGTTGCTGCTTCTTTGTTTCTGCAGGTGGGATTTGTTTTGATTCAGACTTTTCAGGGGTTGATTTGGAGGGGGGCTTACCAGGTGCAGATGACAAAGGTGTAACTTGAATACCTGATACTGGATGAACTGGGTCACATGAACTTCGTCTGGAAAAGGCGCAATGTAGGCTAAGCCGGCTAAGGCTGACCAAGATGTCTGCCAAAGAGTCTTTTGGGGCAGGAGTGATGGGTTCGGTATGCTTTGTGGTGGATGAGATATTTTTTTCATGGCTAGGTTGTGGACTTACTGTTAACCTTGCATCCTGACCAGCTGTATCAGTCTTGATGTCATTTTTTAAGCCTCTTTCCTTGTCCACTTTCTTGTGTCCTTTTTTTGTGTCCTTTTCCATCTTCACCTGATCTGGGTGAACGCATTTAAGGTGCCTCTGAATGTCTTTAGTTTTAGAGAAAGTCTTGCGGCATTTCTCAAAACCGCAGGTGAATTTCTTTCCATCAAAACACACAGCAACATTTGTCAGTGAGCCCTTGAAGTCCTTGTAGTCCACAGTATGACATGGGGATGAAGAGCAAGCGAATGGGGAAGATGTATCTTTCTGTAAACCACTGATGACTTCTGGTGACAAAGCATTTAAGCTGCTTTTGGGGGTTGATTCCTCCTCTAAAACATCCCCAAGTTTACGCAGTCGCTCTCTCTGCGCTTCAAAATCATTCTCAGTGAAAGAGATGCTGTGTGTACCTAAGTGCTTTAAGAATTCTTTGCGAGAGTAGTAAAACTTCTTACACCCTGTACTAGTGCAGTGATAAGAGGCATTACGGAAGTGCTGGGCTTCATGGTGGTAAAGCTGTCCAAGGTCAGAAAAGGAGATGCTGCATCCTTTAAGTTCACACTGGTAGCTCAGCTGGAAGCCATGGCTGTGCTTGTGTTCAACAAGTTTATTGATGGCATTAAAACGAGCTCCACATCCAGTGACTATACACATGTAAGGCTGATCACCAAAATGGACTCGTCTATGCTTTCGGTGGTGGTAGGCAGTCATGAAGTGCTTGCGGCAGAAACTGCACTTCTCCCGCTTATCTTTCATTTCCAAATAATGCTTTATATTAGGATCACCATCACCATGCTCTTTCAAGTGTACACTAAGGTACTTAAAAAGCTTGAAGTTCTTTGAGCAGTTAGTTGCAGGGCATGTATACAACTCACTGTCCTGGAATGCAAAATGGGTGCTGATGTAGTCAAAGGTGATGTAGTCCTGATCTGCTTGTTTTCTGGGTACCGCTGCGGCTTGCTCCATAATGTGATGCAAAACGTCTGGGTCATGTGTAGACTCGTAGTACATTCTTATGGATGGGTCTAATGCAATCTCACCAGGTTCTAAGTCCTCAGCTTCATCTTCCTCCATTTCTTTCTCCAAGTCCACCTTCTTTTTCACTTTTTTCCTCTTCTGAGGATTCCTTCCACGAGCTGGCATTTGTGTGTGTGTACTGATATGGGGAGAAAACTCATTCTTCCCTTGGAACTTTTTAAGACACACAGGGCATGTGAAGACCCCATTCTCTACATGTTTTTTGGAATGATGAAGGAATCTGGCCTCAATTACCTCTTTTTTGCATATCAAACAAAAGAATTTGTATTTCTGCCATCGAAGACTCCGCTCAGTCATGGCCAACCTTCTTGAAGGTGATCTTAGATCCTCTTTTGTTTTCATGCAGTCTTTATTTTGGTCATCATCTTTGTGGCCAATGCTGCTGATCCTTGACTCAGAGTTCTTCACAGTTTCTCTCTCCAATTTTTCTATTTCCATTTTGCCATCTTGGTCCTTTTTGCCTTCTTCATTAAAGTCTTTTTCAGCTAGTGTAAGATCTGCCTCTTGTCTTGCCTCCTCTTCCTCCATCTCTGGGTGAAGCCCCAGCAGCCTATTGCAGTGATGCTTAAGGGTTTTCCAGTCCCAAAACTCAGGATCAAAAGGCCAAATAGCTTTGAGAGCGAGAAGCAGCTCACAGCGCAGTGAGTTTGGTATGATGCCATTCTCCTCATCATACTTCTGATCAGGCTGCTGGTAGAGATCCTCAAGTATTGTAAAGGAGTCCTGAGAGGGCCCTAGTAAAAACTCTGTCAGCTGACAAGCCCTGAGCACCTCCAGATCCTCTGAGAGGAGACATGCCACAGTCTTACACACAGCAGTCCTTGTATCATTGTCTTCCTGACTTGGGAGCTGAAGCGCTTTGACACATAGCTCAACTGATACTGGCAAACCAAGCTGTAAAGCCTGTAGAAAAGAAAAAAGGACAACTATAAAGTTTTGTAATAATCAAAACATTAAAGTTTGTCAAGACACCAGGGGTCCTTTAAAACACACCTCAGTCTGGATGACCTGAATAAGGACCAGAAGATGGTAGGCTGTTTTAGCAATGGCACCAAACTGCAGGCAACGCTCCAGAAATGATTCCAATGAAGAATCTACTCTTCTCTGAAGCTTACTCCACAAAAGTGTGAGTTCCCTGCATTTGTCCCAAGATACAAAAAACAGACAGAAACAAAAATGTAAATGTTTTAAAAATGCATTCTTCATAATGGCAGGTCATGATCATGACATTTTGGAAACTCACCAAGAACAGTAAAGGCTCTCATCTTGCAGTTGCTGTGTAAGGTAGGTGGTGCACAGGATGTGGGCAGAAATTTCATCACCTTCAGTCTCCATATTGCAAATAATATCAAGCACATCTTTGCCATCAAGCCTGGAAATCTGTCACATTAAAATTCGAAGAGGTTTCGATTAGAATAAATAGACTTGCATTACATTTTCAGCTAATGGTGGAGCCTGGTTTGCTCCAGGTGAAAAGAAGGAATATCTACCTCTAAAATTGCTTCTTCATTGGGAAGCATTTTGCAAAGCTGGTACACAAATGTTTGGCGAAAGCCAGTGTAATTGGGAAGGAGGGTGCAATTTGCACATGCTTTCATCAGGATTAAGGCCTTATCCAATTGTCCATGTTTTTCAAGATGTTTGATTCTCATTTCCATGAAACCATCTCCTTCTAAGGCAATGAAGGTACAAACTACAACAGAAAAGAAGGAAAAATGAGTGAGAAAACACTATTGTCAAGAACCTCTCTTGTCTGCATAACCTGTCAGCTTGTCTGATTAATACTTACGCTCTTCAGCATCTGTTGGCTGACCAGTAAGCAGGTCAATAAGGATTTGGAGGTTCCATGGGCCACCTGCTTGTGTGATCTGGAGAAGAGCCTGCAGGTCTGTGCTTCCATACTGCAGCAAGGACTCGTGAGCCACCTGAGCACACAAACAAAAACCTGAACTAAAGCAGAAGCTTACAGCTGAAGGAGTTGTGAAAAAATGGACACAACACTACCTACTACTCCTACATGTAAATGATAATCACTTTCCAATCACTTCCCAAATTGAGACACAAATTTGGTTTATAGTAAGAGATTAGAGGGTCATGAGCCAAGCTTCAATCTTTAGCATTTTAATGGCTTTAGTTTGCACACCTGTACAGATTGATGGAACTGGATCCATGTGTTGAAAGGGACATCACTTACAGGAACAGACAACAGTAACTCAAAGCAACTCCTGTGAGTAGGACATCAAAGAAAAGTTGGTCACAAAGATCCCGGCATTGCACCTGGAAAGCCTTTAAATAAATACATAAATAGATAGATTGGAATGAATGTTCACTCACAGTGCAAGTCGCTTCAACACAAGAGCCACACTGTTAGACTCAGAGGTCAGATGTGGTCTCGCAGAAGCAAAACAGTTGATGGACAGACAATAAACCTCTAACAGTGGCAAGCCGTGCTCCACTGAGTTCCGGCTCCCTGCATAATGCATCAGCACCTAAACAGAAACAGAATGTAAAAGGATTAACAAAATGTTTAAAAACAGGGATGCACCGATCCAATATTTAGGTAAGATATCAGTCCCAGAACTTAGCCGATCCATGAGCCGACTTGCTCCCTCTAGCTTATGACCATGACCGCAACAACGACATCAACAACCCCATGCGCTAGGCTACAGTGCATGTCAATACTGGAAGTAGCTATTCTTAGGGGGACACTGAAACTGGGCCTTAGTCCTTGTCAAATGTCAAAAAAGGGGGATGGGAGGTGGAGTTGACGGTTGCTGATTAGTCCTACATCAATACGATGAGCCAATAATGTTTTCTAGATCCTTGTTAAGCACTCTTTCTTCCTGCTCAGAGACCAACACACAACTGTAATTACTTTTCTGATTTCTTCCATCTTCCACAGCATGACCTATATACCAAGATATTATTTGGCTCAGGGAGTTTTTTTTCCACACAGCTCTTGGTTCATATTTTGTTTTTGTGTGTGTGTGTGTGTGTGTGTGTGTGTTTGTGCAACAGCAACACCAGCTGTAATACCAACTATGGTTTTAGTGTCCACAGCAACATCAGCAGATCTTGTTCACCGTGACCTTTCATATTATATCATGTTCCCTAAAGTTCATGAACAGCCTGTTAACAGACTGCACTCTATTTTGCGGGCTTCAATGTATCAGTAATATCAGTGGGCCACTAAGGACAGCACAGACATAAGGCAAAATGCCAAAATATCTCAAGTGAAAGTGAAAGCGGTTAGGGTAAACCTGAATTCGGTCCAAAGCTTCTTCCTCTACGACTTTCCACCAAGTGGAAAGAGACACATGCCCAAAAAGAATCTGCTAATGGACCTGTCATTTTAATAATTAGTGCCATCTTACTCAAAGGGATATATTCTTTTGCAATCTGGTATTAGAAGATTGAGAAGATGAAGACAGAGTATCTTTCCCTGTTTACTCTACATGTGCTTAAGGGCTTAAGGACTAAGATTTATTCTTATTTTTCCTGTAATCGTTAGGGTCAGAGTTTAAGAGATTTCAGTTTATATTTTAATTTGTGCATTTTCTACAAGTAAAGAAATAACTGATTTCATTCTTACTTTTGGCGGGCACACTCCAAGTCTGACATGTGACTAAGCATAACAAATCAGCTATGTTCAAATTCAGAAATGTGTGAATGAATGTAAAATACAATGTTAAGACATACAATTCGGGTACAGTAGTTGGACATGTTACTAGTCTGTGACTGTGCTGATGTGGCCTTTGACTTAATGCTACAGATGATGAATACACAATATGCCCCTGACATCAAACTGGCTTTTTGATCCTTTATTTGTATCACTAAAATAGGTATGTTTGCCATGTTTTCCAATCTAATATGTTATGGCAACAAAATATTTCTGAGGGGAAATTAGCTGATTAGCCATCTCCCTTAGAACTCAACATTCAGCAAGCCTAACTGTATTTTGTATTCCCAGATACCTGCAGCCAGAATTAATGAACTTATCAGGGGCTATAGAGCCTACAGGCTGTTATCTGAATCTACAGGCTATAAGCACGGTTTGTTGTTACAGCTCTACTCAGTACTTTTAACTTTTACACCCGCAAGCTATTGTCATGATGCACATTCCATAATTTCTGATGATTTTGCATAATAGCCTAAATGTTATTCATATCTGCAAAATGTGTTATTGCTTGCAACGCTGAGCAAATTACAAATAATAAAATTGTCAAACTTTTGCAAGGTACTGCAGATAAGAGCACTCCCTTCTTGTCTCGAAATGCAATAACTCAGACAAAGAAAAGTGAATTATAAGAGCACTCCCGTCTCGTCTCAAAATTACATTTACATTTAGGCATTTAGCAGACGCTTTTATCCAAAGCGACTTACAAAAGAGGATAACATTCAAGCTACAACACAATGAAAGAACGAGTGCATATTGCTAACATAGAAACTGCACCATTTTAAGTTGAAAGTGCAATAGTGCAGAAATGCAATAACTCAGACAAAGAAAGTGAATTTCTGACCCCATTCAGTTTACAATTTGGTGCATGTTGTACCAAATCTTCTTGTTTTTTTTTCCTACCGACAGCTCTTGATGCCCTCAAACAACAGGGCTATGGTTGGAAACTTAGACCATAGCTTTCAGAATAGTGTTTGAGACATCTGAATCAAAGTAAAAACACCTCAACTCTCCTCTACTTGGAATAACCTATATAGTCCATATATACTTGGAATATGTTGGATGAGTCCTTTTCACGGAGGACCTAAACAAAAAAACACTGTTGTAACTGCAGTCTAACCAGAGACGGTTGATGGGTTCCAAACTATGTTTGGTACAACCAATGAGAGATGTGGTGAGTGGAATTCACAGGCAAGCAGCTTGTACAGTCATGGATTTAAAAAACATCTCTCAGAGTAATGCAAAGCTAGTAGGCTATCCCAACAGCATCAACATGCAGCATGAAAAAGCCAAAAGTGATCTCTTACTACAATCTTTCCCCTAACCCCAGTTCCATTACATTAAAACAGTACAACAAAATAAATAACTACTCTACCATTTTCTTTCATTCCTCTTTCCCTATGTGCTCCAATAGAAGTGGCCTTGATGCTTTTAAAACAAAATAAGAAGACCCTACAAGATAAGCCCTTTAACTTGATTGTTGTATTTGGGAAAGCCCATTCCTGTGTCAGCTTTCTCAGGGAATACCAACCCCACAGTCCTGCCTTTGAGTCTCTCCATCTGTCTGTGTGCTCCTGATTGGACTCTGGGGATTGCTCACAAAGCACTCCCCAAGCTTCGCAACACAACTAGTTGCTCTCATTTGACTACCGCTTACAAAATACATCCACGTTTGTACACATAATTTCTGCCGTGATACCCTAGTGTGTGATCATTACAGGAAGGAAACTGAGGAGGAAAAGGGGATCGCTAAATTTATCCAGGCTGCAACCTGTTATGCCTAAATTATGATGTAGCCTATAGGGACAGTTATTGGCCCTAGAGATCATTCTCCACATTACTATTAATGTTTCAATGCCCACCGAAAGGCAAAGTATGCCACTTAGAGACCCAACACAGCCTTTTAATTGCCACTGCTATGTAGAAATTGTACAACCGATCTGTCTGTTTTGCATCAAAAACGGCAAACTACAAATATCCTTTGTGGTGAATAAAGTATCTTTGTATAGAAGCTGCTAGCAGAAGCAGCTTTTTAACTTGTAGCCTACATATACTGCTGACATACATTCCTGAGCCAGTGATCTGTTTTTACTTCCCAACATTTTCCTTGATCATTCTGTTACAACTCGTTCAATCTAAATTGGTTCAGTGTAAGAAGCTGGAGTGCACATCTGTGTGCAAACAGAGCTAATTATAGTGTCTAATTAAAATGAATTGCATTGATATTGCTGATTTAACAGTTTAAATTCTGAATAAATTGCATTATTATGCAAACTGGAAAATGGATGTGGATGTGGTTATCATCTGGTTTCAGGCAGCATCATTTTAACATTTAATATTATGAACAAGCCAGGTTCTACACCCTTCAAAACCAAGAGCGAGGCTGTCAAACATGATCTGCTCAAGATCTATTGGGTATAATATGAAGTGGTGCTCAGACAAAAAAAAAGTACAACTTTTAGGATTAGGTAAACTGATGCTGTGAACACATAGATAACAGTAATAACAACGTTTAGATTTTGTACCACCTTAATGTAAAAGCAATTTACTGTTTTACTGCATGTCACAAATATGTATGTTTGCAGAAAAAGGCTTCTCTATGCTCTCATGAGCTTGGAACAATAGTCAGCGTTTTAATAATGATCACATTTGCCCTACCCTAATCACTCCTGCCAGTATGCTGTGGCCTTGAAACTCTGTTCACTCCCTTGGAACTGACAAACAAATAGGCCTAGACCACAAAGTTCACATTGTCAAAATATGGAAGGCTGGTCATTTCACACCAGGTGGTGAGAGCACATAGACTACTAAATATAAAGACAGGCCTTCCACTGCATACAATCAACTGACAAACCTCTGAAGCAAATGCTCTGTTTGTAGTTTTGTAGTTTGCAAAGCAGTAGACATCATTACAACATAACAGGCTACATGTTCCCAAACAAGGGAACAAATCTCAGTACTTTGGTCAAATTGCTATATTTTCACAAAGTGAAAGCAAAAGCAAATAGCCAACTTCAACTGGAAAGAAAAAAAATAATTTCCAAATTGCATAATTATTCCTTTACACTAATAAATCAAGATTACTAGCTGCAAATCTCAAATAAATCCCTACAAAGACAGACAAACCCACTCATTTAGTTCACTTGTTTTGTATTTGATTTGGCTTCTTACTTCAATTGCATGGTGGATGCATTTGCACAAGGATTGCAAATCTTCTCCCAGAAGGTAACTTAAGTGCCTTTGGTTGCAATCTGAGTTGTGCAAGTAGTAGTCCATGGTACATGGAGTTTCTGGGGAGGGTATCTCCACAATTGGTTTCAATATCAAGTCCTAAAACCTTTGCTTTCCAGTATTCCTTACCAAAAGGCAGGGCACTGGTTTGAAACAAGCATAAATTGAGGGGTAAAAAAAGTCGTGTGATTGCCTAGTTTGCTGACAGTGACATTTAAATCAGCATAAACCGTTCCAGCCCATTTTTCCTATATTACTATGGGATTCTGCCTAAACAAAACTCCCCCACACACTTACTGTTGATGAAGTATCACAAAGTTTTCCTCACATACTGAAGCACTTTCGCTAGAAGGATACTAAAATTACATACGTAATTCTCACAAGACCATGTAGTGTTTAATACAAGGTAGGTGTCGTCTAACAATTTCAGTAGCCTGCTTTTAATAACTGAACTAAATGTAACACACTTGGTAATAACAAGTCTACTGCACAGTAACAGGATCCATATTTCAGTTCACCTCGTGCTTACGGGTAATTATAACGCAATTAGCTGTTTATATCACTAAGCATGGATTTATTTACGTTCTCAATTCTGCATCAAAATGATCGCTTGTGTGCGTAGCCCCACCCCAAAGCAGACAGTTGAGTTGTACCACTGAATTGTAGCCTACTTTAGCTAAATGTGACTTTGCTCCATGGATGGTACGACGGTACGTAAGCCGTGATCAGCTGTCTAGCAAACCCATCAATAACGGCCATGTCAGGGGGGTACGAAATTGAAACTGCGGCAACATTCACATCACTGACTAGCTGATGTTAGCGTGCTCGGTCAAACCTGCAGCCCCTTCTTCCTTGGTCAAAAACATTAGCAAACTAGCTTGCAAGCTAGCTGAGTAAAAAAACAACTCTACTTCTCTATTTGCACTCAATGTAAAACTCCTCGAACATTTTGGATCAATGCAGATCCCACAAAGGGGATAGCCACTTGTCATTGCAGTAGTGCCCCTAAAAGGAGTAAAACCTTTGTATGTTTGTATGTGTACATTCCTGCACTTCACGTTACTGCTGTTGCGGCCCAAATGGGGGTACCCTCCCCCAGAGCTAACGTTAGCTAAGCAGCACCAGCTTTAACGATACCCCAACTAGCTAGCATTTCCGCGAAAACATAGCTGGGGTCGCATTCTGCTACAGTTTACAAAGCAGGTACCTGGCAGAAGTTATTGCAGTACTCGGTGGATGAGTTGTCCGAAATATCTTTCTGGCGAAGGTCAAATTCGAGTCGCTGTAGAGTTGCATGCAAACTATCCATGACTATAAATGAGTCTTCAACAGTATGCAATAGCTGTTCGGCCCAGTCGGGCTCCGCTTCTACACCACCGTCCGCCATCTTCACAGAATGCTACAGCGCGTAGGCATTCACGGCGTCATGTGGCTGCAAGAGCGTACCCCAGGTATGGAACTGGGGACACGACTACCACCAATCCTTTCGATGTGGTAATGACAGTTTTGACATTTTCATTTTTGACTGGATGATGAGAACATGTGGCCTGTACTAGGAGTGTTCTACTTCCAGGCTCGAACATTGAAGCACAACCTCTAGAACAAGTTAATGAGGCGTCTCTGGTTAAAAAAAAATAAAAGAAAGAAAAAAGAGCGAAAAGAAAGAAAGAAAGAAAAAACCACAAAGAGAACCACAAAGAAACATCCATGCGGACACCAAAATAAAACGAGTGGACTAGTTAACACTTGGACCATAATCGAAACTATACTGAATAATTATCAGTCTTTCATAAAATTAAATGGTCTTTTCAAGTCATTACCATAACATATGTGCTATATAATATAATATTTTATCAGATACATTAACATGAAATAAATAAATGATTTATTTGTTGTTTTCAGTACTCATATTCTATTTGTATACAATTGTGGGTGTGGGGGGTGGGGTGTAATTAAGTTACTTTTAGGGCGCTGATGTGTTTTGACGTAATTTGTTGTTTGGCAGTATATCACGTCTTTAATTTTGACATATTTATAAACATTTTACAGATGCAGAATTGGTTTGGTATCTGAAAAAAAACAAGTTGTGGATAGGTTTCCACTACTGTGGCTGTTCAAAATTTCAATGTAATTTCGAGTCTCAGAAAGAGGTATCACTCTGTAGCCTGATACTAAAAGCACGTCGCTTTTGATCCGCAAATTTCTCATTAAAAACCTGATTAAACAACAACCCGATGAAACCAATCTCTCTGACTCCATCTACTGGGTATTTGCGCGATTGCAATTTGACCCGGAACTGTATATATGCAATTGTAAACACGTGTGTGAACAGGCGAGGCAGGCAGCCAGGGTACCGTAAGAGTTGGCTTTACTTAATTTCACTTTTTAAAATTGTATAGAAATATCCCACATTGTAAACGACCGATTCAAATGTATATTACTTGCTATTGCTACAACTTGTATGTTAAAGGAAATGTATACTATTTGCAAGTTTACTGCTTCATAAAAACATAACGTGGCGGAGGTAACGTTAGCTTTGGAAATTGTTTTGTTAAAGTTACCTCATTTTCACCTCTGATCTCACGTCCAAGCGATGATCATGGTCATTCGAACAATAAGTCAGTGTTATTTTACCGATCATTTAAAATAATTGACAATATGTCTCCGTCAGTTGTCTGCAACTCTTAGCCATGTATTGTGATCAATATTGTGACCTCATGCAAATTGCCACTCACCGACAGCCTTGCCATTTCTCTGCTGTTCCATGGGTCTGTGTAAATATAGCCTGGCAATAAAACCAGACCCTCGTTCTACATTTTCGTTTTGTACAGAGGGTCTGGACATTCGGTAATAAAATTTGATTGCCTGCTTGCGTTGTTTAAGTTTAAAAAGATTGGATCAGCCCTTGACTGATAGCTTGCCTTGACTGATAGCATTCTAGCTCAGCATTCACAACGCCTCCTTCTGTTTACTGATTGGACAGGTTAAAATGCCTCCTGAGACAAGGAGCTCAATGGGATCAAATCCAGACTAGCAGTGTAGGGAGATGATAATCAAGCGGAAGTGCATAGGAGGGTATGGCCAGGCTAATGTAAATAATACATGGAACACTTTGCAAGTGCCACAGGACAATGTTGTGGGACAGCTGGCAAGTGACACGTGCCATCACCAGCAGTACAGTACAAATTTTGCTCCTGCTCTCTAAATCTCTCTCTTTCTTTTTCCCGCTTAACAGTTTGAACATTGGCTTATTATGGGCAAGTCCAAACAAGTTGGAAAACACAAAGGTGATAAGAAGAAAAACATATCCAAGACGTGGAAGACCAAACGCAGAACTAAAGACCTTGACCAGATTCATGCAGACTTGAGACCTGATCAAGCAGCCCAGCTCCTGAAACAAGATGTAGATTATGATGTCACAGGCTGTGCACAACACTACTGTCTTCATTGTGCGTAAGTGCATCCTCTTCTTTGATGAAAGCTTAGAGGAAACTTAGAACTGCTTCAAAAACCTTAAACATTTTTGCACTCCTGTTAAAAAGGCAAGCAAAATATTCCACATTTTAAGACGGTTTAATCAGCAAAAATAAACAAACTGCTTACTGTGATTGTAAAACACCAAAATAAGTTTCTACAACCCTGGATGCAGATAACAACTTAAATATACTGAAATAAGGCATACTAACTGAAGTTCATTTTCGGGTGTGATATTCTGTTGACTATCTCTCAGGGGTTGTTACTCCAGGAGTAAATGGTATCTATATATTTAAGGAGTTTGACTTGAGTTTGGTATTTTTTCCCAAAGCAGACATGATTTGCTTTAACTACACTAATGCCTATTAAGGGTTTGTTTATTTATTTGTTTGTTTGATAATTTGCCTCCTTAGCTGTACTTGATCCTGATCTTGTCTTGTCCACAGGCGATACTTTGTTGATTTAAAAACAATGAAGGAGCACTTTAAAACCAAAGTCCACAAGAAAAGGTAGGATCTTACTACAGAGCCACAGTCTGTGTATACAAGGGGCACTCAAATATAAGTCTCGGTAATGGCTTACCGATTTTAGTGTAACGAATAGGTAACAGTTTCCTCCCTTTGCCCTTCTACAGACTGAAACAGTTAAGAGAAGAACCTTACACACAGGAGGAGGCTGAGAGAGCTGCTGGAATGGGCTCATACATACCACCCAAAAAGGTGGAGGTACACACCCAGGCTGTGGAGGAGGACATGGACTGATGGAAGTGATCCAGGGGTATAAAGAACATGTAATTGTCAATGTCATTTTCTGATTTCAGCTTTTGACATGTACAGGAGACTATTTCTAATGGTGTGGATGATGTACACATCAATGACTGTATATACAGCCATTGGTACACATGTAAATATCGAGATGGAACAAATTTGTATTTAGAGACTTGTTAGTGCTAGCTAATAAAGTAAGCTATGCGACTACATTTGCTTGTTTCGTTTTTCAGTTGTAAGATTGTGTCCAGTCAATAGAGGTAAAGTAGTGCTCCATCAACATGTTAACAATATCAAGGTTAAGATCTGATACCCACTGACTTAAATATTCACTGAATGACTTCTTTGATGAACAAATTTTTGTACAAAAATGTGTATGATGAATAAATGAAGGATGCATGAACACAAAACGAACCACAAACTGGCCAAATAGAGAGATAGATTGATACTCTTATTAATTATTATTAATAATCTCTTATTATTAATTAATAATTCTTAAGAAAGTATTCTTAAGCTTCTTACAACATGCCATACATACATTATTACAGAGAATTATATTAATTACAGAGAAATTATATTAATTACAGAGAAAAAACCTATAATGTGTGCCAGTAGTGTGAAATGTGCAGGAGGATGCTATAGTGACCCTAATGCAAAAGTGTCAGTACAAGTACATTTCCAGTGCACACTCTGTTCCAGGCAGATTACAAGCGGGCTACATATTATAAAACAGCAATATGAAAAACAATGTAAGCAGTTAAGAGGGCAGTGCAAACGCTTAGTCCAGTCCTTGATATATGGAAAAGAGTAAAAACTGAAAAGATCTTGTAATAGAATGAGGTGAGGGGGAGGGGGTGTCTGTGCAAAGAGTCCAGTCCAGTCTCGTCTTGGGTAGGGTAAGCAAAAAGAAAACCACACTAGTCTATCTCACTCCTCTGAACATACTTCTCCATCTGGAGAGTGTGTTGTGGAGGGGGGACAGTCATTGTCCAGTGTAGATAACAATCTGCTTATGGTCCTCTTCTGCTACTGATGTCAGTGACTTTAGTTTCATGCCAACAACAGAGCCATCTTTCTCACCAGCCTGTCTAGTCATCTGGAATTCCTTGTCATTGTGCTGCCTCCCTAGCACACCACAGCATAGAAGAGTACACTGGCCATGACAGACTGGTAGAACATGAGGAGGAGTTTGCTGCAGCCATTGAAGGACCCCAGCCTGTGAAGGAACTAGAGCCTGTCCTGCCCCTCCCTGTAGAGTGCATCAGTATTAGCAAACCAGTCCAGTTTCTTGTCAAGATGTAATCCAAGGTATTTCCACCCCATCAGTGGAGACAGGCAGCATAGGGGGCTGACCTGAGGTCCACCACCATTTCTTTGGTTTTGGTGGTGTTCAACTGCAGATATTTTGTCTTACAGTATCCCACAAAGTCCTCCACAAGGCTCCTGTACTCCCCTCCTGTCCATGCCTGATACACCCCACAATTACAGTGTCATCAGAGGCATGTGGCATGTCTGAGAATTGTATCTGAAGTCAGAGGTGTACAAAGTGAACAGGAGAACAGTTTCCTGTGCTGCAGCAGGTCTACTCTCATCGGCAGTAGTTTGTCTCTCAGGAGGAGGGCTGGATAGTGTTGAAGGCACTGGAGAAATCAAAGAACATGATTCTCATAGCACTGCTTCCTTTGTCCAGGTGAGAGTGCACCTTGTGTAGCAAATAGAGAATGGCATCCTCCACCCCCACCTTTTTCTGGTAGGTGAAGGGGGTCCAGTCCATGTATGGGGTCCAGTGCATGGCCGACCTGGGGTTTTAGCAGATGGAGCAGAGGCCATTCAATAGTCTTCATTAAACTAATATCCTTGTAAGGGATAACATTCTTCTTACAAGTAAAGTAGTAAGCTTAAGTTCTGGATAAATTATTTTCCCAATTCAATTCAGAAATCTTGGTCAACACAACTTTCAGTGGATTGCATTTAAAATAGGTGGAGAGTCTGCCCACCGCTGCTTTCAAGTACGTACTTAGTGGCTGCTGGCCCTTTAAGAATTTTACCATTGACCACAGCCGCTCCTCCACTTCCAATGGGAATGGAGAAAACTGGAAGGCTGCGTATTTTCAGCTCAGTTCCAGTTGGTAGAAACAGCAGAACATCGCCCAGACGTCTGATCTTGTAACAGTTACAAACCTGATACAGTGTTCTTTGATATGTTGTAAGCGACTCTTTAGAGGAGTGGTGCGAGACCTGGTGCAATGGAGAGATAGTCAGAAGGACAAGGATGTCCGCGGAAGTGGATGAAAGAATACCCGAAGAAAAGAATGCCATGGCCGGGGAGGAGGATGTGGTTGAGGATCCGGCGTCCTTAGGCATGGAATGTGGGATTAAAAAACCCATCCTACAACGGTATCGTGGAGCTCTTTCCACTCTACTTCTAATAATCGCTATACCACTTCTTGCTATTGGTTACCAATATTATCAGGATCGGCAGCTTCAACAGCGTCATGTAAGTTGTCCATCACTACCCTGGCGTCTAGATGTAGGCTGCACACATGTATAGGCACTTGTATAAAAGCAACTGGATGTTCTAAAATGTATTATATTAAGTTTTTTAAACAAACCAGTTATGTTGGGTAAAACAATGTCATATTGGATCTGCCCTTTTCTATCTGAAATATTATATTGTGACTGTTATGACCTATGTGACAAAATAGTGTCTGCCAGCAGCCCACAGCTACTTCAAAGACATTCTAACGTTACACCCAACGCCACGTACTTGTTACTAATTGTTGTGCCCAGCCCCCGCATTTTGTTCCCCGTTCTCAAGGCTTTTTTTATTGGGTGGCGGTGTATTTGCAACCGCTGGCAGGCTTGCAGGGCAAGGCAAGTACACAGTGGTCTTTGGATGAGTGGTTTGCCAGAAGCCCTCCTCCATTGAATAGAGGCAGTTCTGCACGCAGTTCATTCGTGAACCAGAATGAGGATTGTCTCTAATTGTGTTACCATTTCATCGGTATTTTTGAGTAACGTTAATGCAAATCAACTGTACAGCATGTGATGTGTTTTTGACCTTTCATCATTATGCCCCACTTTGAAAACGGCGCGTAGCCAGCCCTATTGAAAGTTGTTGGACCATGAAAACCATGTAACAAATGGTCAGAGTACTGTTTTGACTATTTCTTCAGGAGCTGGGGTTGAGAGTGCTGGGAGCCGATGGCCTCTTTATCTTCAATTCACTGGACACCGACCATGATTTGTACCTCAGTCCAGAGGAGTTCAAACCCATTGCTGAAAAGCTCACAGGTAGCTTATCTGTCCTTTTTAAGGAAGAAAGGAAACGCATGCTTTTTCTGTAATCCACACAAATGGAGAGAATTGTGTTTGTTTTTTTAATTGCAGGGATTACTCCACCTCCTGATGATGATGAGGATGTGCCTGTTGATCCTAATGCAGAGACCATTACTCTGCAAGCTAAAATGCAGCCCTTGGTGATGGAAACTATGACCAAGAGCAAAGATGGCTTTTTAGGGGTAGGTGAATGGAAATGACAAATATTTAACATTGTTACTGTTAGTACATCTACAAATTAAGTCAGACTGTTGTTCTGTGCCAGGTTACTCACAGGTCACTGAGCGGGCTTCGTTCATGGAAGGCTCCTGCTGTTCCTTCCAGTGTGTTCTCAGCCAACCAGTTCAGAGTTTTCTTGCCACCTAAAAACAAGCAGGCAGTGGGTGATACATGGTGGGTCGTTCCAAGTGACCTGAACATCTTCACGGGGTACCTACCAAACAACCGCTACACGCCTCCTTCACCTAGCGGCAAAGAGGTAGGCCGTGGGACAAAATAGTCAGTCTGCTTCCTTTTGATTTCATTTATTTTCAGCATTAATGTTTTTGATTTTATCTTTTGCAGGTGTTCATTCATGCTCTCCTGAGTATGTTCCACCCACGGCCTTTTGTCAAATCCCGCTTTGCCCCCCAGGGTGTTGTGGCTTGCATTAGGGCTGTCAGCGATTTCTACTATGATATTACATTCAGGTGAGAAGGAAATGCTTTATAGAAGTTTTTATACCCTTACAACCCACAGGCACCCATAGGTTTTTTTTAAATATCTGTACATTCATACATTTAGCAGGCTTTAAATTTGATGTGTCTGGTTCAGGTTTTCATTTACTGACCCTTTTTACCCCTGAATATAAAAAGTATCCCCAAAGATGGTAGACATTAGTCTATTGTGTGGAAGCCATGATTATATCCCTTCCCGAAAAGTAATTTTGTTCATCTAACCACCCTTCTAAACCCAAACCACGTCTTTTTTGTATATACCACAGAATTCATGCAGAGTTCCAGCTGAATGAAGTCCCAGACTTCCCTTTCTGGTTCACACCAGGACAGTTCACTGGCAATATAATTCTTGCCCGAGATTCCTCCCATGTTCGTGAATTTCATCTTTATGTGCCAAACGATAAGTAAGTCAAGTTAACCAGTGAAAGTTCATACCTTTTGCATACAATGTGCAAATACTGACAAGTTTGCTAATTCACAGGTCCCTTAATGTGGACATGGAGTGGTTGTATGGAGCCAGTGAGAGCAGCAATATGGAAGTGGATATAGGATATCTGCCACAGGTTAGGAGTCTGGCAAACATGCTTTCTGTTTTTTCATTTATAGGTTGAAGATGTGGATGTATCAGCATAAAGTTTGCTGTGCAGTCTGTAAATTTGCGTGTAATTATCTGCCATGTCACTTTCTGAATTTCAGAAAAAAGGACTGGTCAGGTACACGCACAGATGCAAACTTTTAAAGATATTCAGAACTGAGTTGGGTTGTAATATAAATATCCTGGGATGTAAATAATGTGGCTTTAGAAACATTCCAAAACTGTTTCATGCCTCAAAGAACTTGTTCTCATCTATGTAATAAAATACAAATGTCAGTAAATATGGGTATTATTTTGTCAGCAACACTAGATTTAGCAATTTAATACATTGAGAGGTTTTGCTAAAGAAATGTGAATTGTGTGTCCTCAGATGGAACTACAAGCAACAGGGCCATCAGTTCCCACTGTCATTCAAGATGAGAATGGCAACATGATTGACAGCCGCCTGGAGGGAAGTGAGCCCATTCAATTTGTCTTTGAGGAGATACACTGGACATCAGAAATCAGCCAGGAAGAGGCTGCACGAAACATTGAGGTCACCTTCTACCCTTTTAAGAAGGTATGTTCATGTTGAATCTACAACACATTTGTATCAGTGAACCCCAAACACCTGGAAATAATGTAGAATACTGAAACGAAGATATTTCATTTACAGTTTAAGGTGTACCTTTCACATAGCAATATTACATTCTTCATTAGATGTCACCCTCCTCTCCTACATCAGGTTCCATACTTGCCTTTCACTGAGGCCTTCAGCAGAGCTCAGGCCGAGAAGAAGCTGGTCCACTCTATACTTCTCTGGGGAGCTTTAGATGATCAGTCATGCTGAGGTAATACACACACAATATACAATACCTTTCATAAGTCCTTGGCATATTTACATCAGCCATTTGTTACATTATGGAATATTAGAAATCTATCTATTCAATTTATAGTACCATTTTGGAATAACCCACTTTAGAGGTAGACTATCCAAGTTAGATTCTGTCGGAACCAAATCCATTGACCTTGTCTTCCTCTCTCTTGTTCTCATCACAGGCTCAGGGCGAACTCTCCGGGAGACAGTCCTGGAAAGTTCGCCCGTTTTGGCTCTGCTCAATCAAAGCTTTGTCAGCAGCTGGTCCCTAGTCAAGGAACTGGAGGACCTGCAAGTACGTACAGTCTTCTTGCAGATACGCAAGTGTAGCTGAAGACAATTTAGCTGCATAATTTATTGCTAGAATCCTTGCACAGAAATATGGACTAGTTTAATAAGTTAGTACTTTCCTTGCCAACAGATTTGTCTGGTATCCATTAACTTTTGTCCTGTAATTTGTCTTCCTTTCTCAGGCTGATGAGACTAATCTGGTTTTGAGTGAGCAGGCCAGATTACATTTGGAGAAGTATAACTTCCCAGTGGAGATGATGGTTGCCTTGCCTAACGGTACAGTGGTGAGTGACAAACTGCCCATTTACCTGCAATACAGTCTTTGGAACATTTTCTGTCTTTCTTTTCCAGAAATATGTGGCATATGATTAAGCTTTGGCAGATAGAAATATCTTTCTTATGTTCCAGGTCCATCATATAAATGCCAATAACTTTCTGGACCAGACATCAATGAAGCCAGAAGAAGATGAAGCTCCATTTAGCTTCTCTACTAGTTATGAGGATCCTTCAACCTCCACTTACATTCGTTTCCTCCAAGAAGGAATGGAGAAAGCAAAGCCGTATCTGGAATCTTAAAAACTTATTAAACAGACAATGTGCTGGGAGGGAGGGGAAGTGTTGTGAGGAATAGGGGGCGAAGGAAAGGAAATTAATTCACAAGTGGCTTAATTACAGGAACTGGCTTTCATCTGAAGGCACGGAAGTACTAAATCAAAGATAAGGCTCCAAGAATGCTTTGAAACTTCAGAGTTAAAGTTTTTTAGTTATCTACGAAAGAAAAAAAAGGTTTGCTTGGGAACATTCCAAATGTCACCAACAGATATTGGTTTGGAGGGGCTGTTGTTTTTATATCTGTCCATTAAATATACAACCAAGTTAAACTTTAGAATCTCACATTTTATAGACCTGTCAAACGGCCATGCAGTACTTCAGTCCAATCCCTGGACATGGACAATATCTCTTGCTCAAAGTAGTTTGAACTTTGTTATTTATGTTGTTGTTTTTTTTACTCCTAATAAGCAGCTAATGAAAGCAACCAGTACTGTTATTTGTTTTCTGAATAGTTGTGCAGAGTTTGAGGGTACATTATGTAACATGTCTGTATGGTAGCAAGTCAGGATTGAAACTAGTGCAGGGGAGGGTGGCTGCTTTCAGAGCCTCAACCGTTTGTGACGGTCTGGTCCGAAAGCCCAGAATGGGTGGGACCTGGCCTGATGTCTTTGTTGAGGCTGAGGTAAGCAGCAACCTCCCTTGGGTCCCGAGGGATTCATCTGTCAGTACAGGAGAACAATGCAGATTTTCACCATTCAACAGACCCCCCATAGGGGGGGTGTTTAAAATGACTCACCATAATAACTCTATTAAACCCTCTGCAATAAAGAACAAGCCAAGACTTAACTTAAACCAAAGATAGCAAGTACAGCAATGTAAAGTGAAATACACAGAAAAGGTTGTAACAACTTTTTGGTCTGTTGACATGACATTTTATGCCAAGTCTGCTTTTAGAAAGGAATGTACTTTCATGTTACATTTTTATGAAATCTGGTTTCACAATTGCCAGAATAATGCTTGGACTAACATTTGCTGCCAACTGTTTCTTGGATGTGTTTTTCTGTGTCTGAATTATGTTGTGTGGGCACAAGAACAAAACTGGTGTTTCTCAGAGAGAGACCCATGAGCAGACGTGAGAAAATGTGGCCTGAATAAATGTTGATGTTTTCAAACATAACCTCAAGTGTGTTCAAACTCTGCCTTTAGCCAAAGAGGGAGAGGAGCTTAACAGCGTAGAGTGATTCCGAGTGAATTTATAACCACTGTCCAGTTTATTTATTCTGTACTGAGTGAGCAGGAATCATAGGGTGACTAACGCAAGCCAACTGCTGCACAAAGAGAAGTGGAGATTATAAGGCTGTTAGTAGTGGAGATCCCAAAGAATGGTAGTTTTCCCACTGTTCAAAGAGTATTCCTGTTTTTTCTATACATTTCCACATGTGTCCTAGTGTTTGTGCAAAATGGACAATGAGGCCAGTTGTTGTATCACTGAAGTTCAAGTGTAGCACGGATAGAGCAGGAACATGCAATTGTCTGTTAATAGTCTCTAAAATACCAGAGAAACCAACAGCTTCATTATCATACAATATTATACAGTGCAGATATTGTCTCATCAAGTCAGAAATATTTACTAAGGCTGTACTGTCAGCCAGAGATGTTCCTCTGAGGAGACACCTACACTCCAGTCCCTCCCAGACCCATCTCCAGGGAAATCTGGCCATTTGCAGCTTTGCAATATTTACTTTGAAGAGGAAACCTCTTCCAGTTACTTCACATAACTATCTATGGAATCTATTCAGCTTGACAATAGGCAGCAAAAGCATGAATTGTGCATGAGATGATTAAGAAGGAGAGGAGGCAAGTATCCATCCAAAGATGCCTTCAGTCTTCAAGTCAAATGTCTATTATTCCTTCGCATAGATCAGAACAGGGGATGGTGTCCTCATCCAGGTGATCCAAAGGATCATGCAGAATGTTGGCACTTCAGCAGAATGTCCATGCTTCCAACTCCAGGACACGGAAGTCCCCGGTCTCAGACAGGCAGCAGTTATTGAAAGTGTAACAGGGGCTACTCCTGCCCAGGTACAGGGTCTCGTCCAGCCAAAGACCAAAATGCCCGCTGGGGGAATAGGAAACACATACATATTGCTACAAAAAACCCAACCCAACAAAGTTCAACATTTACTACTCACAAAAGCTCCTTTATTGACATACCTTCCTCCACCGATGGCAAAAGAATCCAAGTCACCCTTGATGAAGAAGGAGTTTTCTCCAGTCCACTTGAAACACTAATTGGGATAGACAGCACAACAGGAGGCATGTGAATTACCAAACTGTCAGCTTGGGTTTCAAGTCAGGTCTTTCCTAATCATATATCAACATGGTTGTGTGAGGATATTAAGTTTGCTGTTTTTGCCTCTTTTTTTTCAAAAATACTGAATTGGTAAATGTCTATATAATGACTAAACGCACTTTAAATCTAGGGTGTAACAAGAAAAGGAACGTCTCGCCAGTGCCATAAAATGTGTCACTTGGTCTCAGGGGATGAGAGAGGAAACTCCCAAACAGCTGCAACAAAAAAACAAAACATGATGTTAGCCAACAAACTCTAGACCTAGGGGGAAAACCCCTAACTGAACACACGCATCAGGCTAAAGCTCACAACACCAATTTATTTAAAAGGTGTTATAAAAATCACTCACACACACATACAACAACACAAACACACAACTGAACCTGTGTTCTTGAGAACAGGCCATTATTTTCAGATCCTCACACACAACAGCTGCTACAAACCACAATAAGTCAGAGGGAAAAATCACCTGATCATTGGAGTCCTTGATGACGATGAGGACTGGCGAGTCTGTGCCACTCAGTTTCCTGTAGAGGGACTTGAGGCTGGCACCATGGCGCGAGGTGCTGTAGGTTAGGTGCCATGTGTGCCCCACTGTGCGGGGGGGCAGCTCACTAGCAAGCTGCAACAGGCAGATGCACACTCACTCTCTAGTCGGTTAAAGACAGCCATGGACTACATATGTTCTGAACTGTTTAAAGAGGTCTGATAGCTAACTAGGAGTGATGTTTTATGAGGAGAGGCATCGGTGAAACAAGGTTTACAGATTAAGGGGTCACACATAAATCATTGCCACCGAGTTTAAACTGTGATATATTTGTTTTTCCAGTCTATCCATGTTTTATGATTAATGCCTCACTACACAAAGATGAACTAGTCATTCAGTCTCTCTTAACAAACCGTGCACTTACGTCTCTGACATGTGAGGCTTCCAGAATGCAGCTCTGCTCCACAATCTCACACAGTCCTTCAGGCTCCTTGTCCAGAACTACTGGACCTCGAACGCCTCCATCCTCTACTGACACCATCTGACAAAAGAACAGAGAAATCCAACTATGAGAAATCCAATCATGCCACACACACACACATATACATAATTGACAACCAGTAACATGGCCAGCATTCCATTGTGTTTGCACAACATTGCCACTACGTCAGACCTCACCACCCCACAATGTCACTTTTTTTTTTCTCCTGCACCGTTAATCACATCAACACACTGCATTTCCTACCATCATCTGGCACTAGAAACAGAGCAATGCTGACTCACCTCCCAGTCTTCCCCTGTCCGGCTGTCTGTTTGTAAGCTCTCCTCCCTCTCTGTGTCAGCTGTGTCATCCACCAGGACAAAGTCCTCCTCGTCCCGGGCCTTCTCATCCTCCTCGTCGCCCCCTCCTTCCAGTAAACACAGGTCTGGCCTGCACTGGCTTAGGTACGCGTAGAGCTCATCGGAGCTACAGTGAAGAACACAGTGGAAAAAAAAACCTCTCAGTCTTCTCACTGTTGTTACTCATACACCAGACTCTTAGATGATGTGAAAGCCAGACACTACCAGATGCTTGTTCAAAGAAATGAAACCTGAGATAAAAAACCCTAAAAATCCTCTAATTATAAGACTGAAGGTGATGCCAGTGCTTTCAAATGGACTGAGAAACACACAGTAGTATGACGTATGTATGCATAATGTAAAAGGTGGCCAGCGGCATGTTTTGTGTGGCTGGGCTAATGGATAGAGGTCTGGTCACTTACCTCTCCTGTGAGAGTGTAAACCATGAATCCCTTTGGGATGGAGTCTTGGACTTCCTGATCTCCAGGCCTTTTATCCTTCGCAAGGGCTGTTGGTGTCTGAACCGCACAAACATCAGCTTTCCCATGTTATCAGATGAGGGTCTAGAGCCTTGACAAAGACAGTGAAGGAAAGATGGTGAGTGTTCACCTTTGCTGATAAGGACACACCACAACAAATCAAAAAATGCTACCAGTTAAAAAAGACTCTGATTTGCCTGGTAATACCTTCCTAGCAGTTCCGCAGTTCCGCTCTGATCATCCCCTTACAGTGCTAGTCTGGATTTGATCCTATTGAGCTTGTTGTCTCAGGAGGCATTTTAAACCTGTCTAGTCAGCGAACAGTGGGAGGCAGAGCTAGAACGCTATCAGTCAAGGCAAGCTATCAGTCAGGGACAGATCCGATCTTTTTAAACACCTCCAGAAAGCAATCAAATCTTACTATCAAATGTTTAGACCCTCTGTATGAAACGAAATAGTAGAATGAGGATCTGGTTTTATTACCAGGCTAGCTTTCGTAACAGATTTATCACTAAGGTTTCTGGTCTTGCTAATCTCTTCCAGTCAACACAGTAGTTTAGCAACCTTATCATGATTGAAGAATGAATTGGGGGCCTTTGATAACGTCTTGCACAGATTTACTGTAGATATTGTACAAAATCAAAATCCTCACCTGCTCTAGGGTTCTTTAGACACTGCTGTTCTGGCCTGTCTCGGAGGAAAGTCTCTTTGCTGGTTGCCTCCTTCCCCCCACAGCAGAACGTGGCGGCGGCACCACTCAACACAGCTGCTCCCAAAGGCCCAGCCGTCTGCAAGGCCAGCTCCTCCAGCGGACTCCCCTCCAGCTGCCGCTCGGCCTCATCCATGTCCTGGCTCTCACCGGCCCCCTCCTCCTCCTCGCCCTCCTGACCGACCCCCAGGGCCAGCCTGAAGTCAGTAGTCAGTGAAGACATGAGGGCGGGGACGGCCTCTCCCTTGGCCTTAGGGGCAGTGCTCTGCACCTCCCCATGGCGAGCCATGGCAGCACTTTTATCACCTTTACTCTTCTTTCTCTTCCCTTTCCATCTAGGGTGTTCAAATAAAACATAATTGCTATAAAATGGTACTGTTACTGCAATTGCTACTACTACTACTACCAACAATAATAACAACAACAACAACAACAACAACAATAATAATAATAATAATAACAACAATAATAATAGATTTGTTTACTTTTTTAGTTTTAAAGCATGTGTCATGTCAATATTCAGATCAGATCAGTTTAAACTTTCTATAACAATAAAAATTTTTGCAATAAAATTAATAAGTGCAACCTTCGCACCCATCATTTAATTAGACTTTCAACAGCCATCAAGTATAGCATCTGTTGCATACATAAATCCATTACATTATGTTGAATGCTGCATCATAAAAAAAAACACCCCAAGGTTGATTGTGGTTCTGATCTGTATCTGCTGTTGGTACTGACCTCTGTGTTGAGTCGTTAAAGTGCACGTGGGAGATGTCCGAGTAGAAGGAGACTGAGGCCAGGCTGTCCACAGTGCAGGAGAACACATACTCCTCACACCCATGTTCTGTCACCAGAGGATGGGTCTTGCAAGGGTCAAAGAAGATCTTATTGGTTGTCACCAGCAGGATACCAGACACAACACCCTGTGAGAATAATTGATGTCAGAGGTTCAGATCAATACATAACCAGATATGGAGTTCATATTCATATTCAGAACTTAATTTCCAAAGGGTTTGCTCTGCTATGAGCACTGTAACTAAGAGTTTTCAAAATGGCATTTAAAGTATTACCAAAGCTCTGTAATTGAAAAAAACAAGGTGTCTCTCTGACTGTGCCCTATCCTCCTCAGGCCAATCAACACCTCAGGAGAATAGAAGGTAAGGATGCAATTTGATTGGCTGTACTCAAACGTCAACAATCTTCAGTATTTTTCAGGACCTCACCTTCAGTAAATCACATCTAGCACAACAAAGCCTTTCGACAGATCTTCAAATGTCCAATCATTCTATCTATTATATGTATAGAAGTGTGGTACGCTTACCTTGCGATCCGTGATGTAACGGCTGCACAGTTTAAGGTACTGCATGGAGGTGGGCCCCTCTCCTTGGGAACACTCTAGGGGTAGAGCCAGAAGACACAGCTCCCCGTCCGGCATGGGAACAGCCTCCACATCCTAGGAAAAACCAACCACTTTATCCTCTCACATGGGGATTAACTGACTTGACACATTTCCATAGAGCTGGGTGGCTATGCCTGCATTTATTTTGGATTCAATCAGTGCAGACAGTGCATTAATCGATCAAGGCCCTCCAAAACAAGACTGCTGAGACAGGCTGTACTGACTCCTCATCTTTTTCCATTCAGTACTGTGGCTGACATGGGGTTTATTTAAAGTCCATTTCCTTCCTCTTTTTTCCTCAACAGTGCATTAAATCAAAAGCCAGACAGAAGCTAATCTTCTGGAAATTAATGTCTTCGTCACCTGAGCTATCCCTGACGGCTTTCCAAAAAATTCTTACCAGGAGCTTGTCATACTCCGCATCTGTAGATGGAGAGACAGGGGTCACGCATGTGGAGGCGGTGGGTGGAGGAGGCGGGTCTGCCAACAACTCCAGGTCCTGGTGTGGGTGGTGCTCTGGCTGTGCTGCTTGGGCGGTCGCACCAAGGGCGGAGGGCCTGCTCTCAGGAACACAGAGCTGTCGGAGGAAAGAAGAGCGGAGAGACTTCATGGCCCACGAAATCTCCTGGAAATGCTGTCTGCAATACAGTATTCATCCTCCCACTACTCCTGGCCACTCCTACATCCTCTTTTCTTTCTCTCTCTCTCTCTCTCTCTCTCTCTCACTGAAGCCTTTGCATGGCATGTTTACAGGCTCGCATCTACAGAGAACTAATTTACAAGCCAAAACAAATGTGCTCGAAGGCTGGTGAAAAGGTATTTGTGGGGCAGAGTGCTTTCAATTCCACACTACTAAACCCCTAAACCACTAAAAAATAAACTATGATAAAAAAATAAATAAGAAGTTCAAATGAGAGTGTCAAATTGAGAATACTGGTATGTACTTACCCTTCTGCTTGCCCCATGTTTAAGTATTTTCACAAGCTTAAAAATAAACTCAAAATAAACAGACCAGGGGAGGAGGTTTAGCTGGTGAACAGGTTTGCACACAGGTTGGGAACTTGTTTCAAGTTCTGACAAAACATACAACTACTCTGTAATATTGCTCAGATTGACCGATATAACAAGCAGCAATTAATATACTGGCTCAATCCCAATGTCCAACCTAACCTCAAAGCTCTAAGTCTTGCATGAATCTGCTTTATGATTTATGCTAGTTAAGCCTTAGAGGGTGTAGGGCTTAAAGCCTCCGCACACCAGCTCCAATTAAGTGCAGAGCACTGCACTTTTAACATTCTGTTCCATTGTTTTCAATATAACCCCGCACAAGAGCACCAAACTCTGCTGTCACAGCCTGTTGATTACGATTCAATAAAATGGCCAATGGTGATTCCACAGGCTACATTGCTATGTTTTCTGCCTGCAGTGCGCGCGGCAGTGTGCAAAGGCAAACAAAATTGTCGAATTCGAGAGTGCTCCGCAATGCTGTCAGAACTGATGTGCGGAGGCCTTTAGGGTTAGGGTGGACATTGGGGTTCAGTCACTGTATGCCAGTGAAGTGAGTGAGTGCAGAGTTGTTCTTACATGTGAAGGGGTTAGGGTGGTGGTGAGAAGCTTGCTCGCTTCTGTCATGTTCAACAAACTTGCACCACACTGAGAGGCAATGCTGAACACTGTGTCATCATGCCGGACCTGTTCATAAGCATAAAACAGGGATTAACAAATAGTGTCTGAAGACAACAATAATGTACAAGTAACACATGGATCATGTAGTGGTGGTACCTTTATGCATATTTATAATCATAAAATGAATGTGTGGGCCATGATTCTGATAACACCCTAATATACTTAATCTCAAATCTTCAGCCCTGATCTCATGCACCGGTTATATAATGCATGCCTGGCCACAAATACAAATACAAAGCATGTCAGTGACACTGAGGAATAATAATAAAGATTTTTCCAGAAATTATAATAACATTATGTAAGGTAAATCCTTGTTAGAGTAACTAAGAATTTATAAATTGCCGTTTTTAAAGTCGGGCAAGTTGCCGTCTTGAGCGACTGACCCTGAAGGTTAGCCAGACACCTTGCCTCAGGGCCTAGGCTATTATTGACAGATGGACCAACTGCCCTAAATAATCTCCAAGGCCAAATTAGGTCAGTTTGAGAAACAAATTCTCATTCAAAAATACATGCTTGTTTGTGAGCTTATGCTAACCGTTATACTGACGGAATGTACCTAGCTCTCTCCCCCAAGTGGAGATTTTTTCAAACGTAAATTATTTTCACCAAAACATTCACTCCAGGTGAATATCCACTGAGATGTAAAGGTTTAATCATTTTAACTCACTTCTGGGTTTTTCAGGGGTTACTGTGATTCAGGTTCACTAAAGCCTGCCAATGTACACAACACAAACTATGCTTTGTAAATTAAAAATCTGTCAATTTACAACATACTACTGATGATGTTAATGATGAGACATTTCATCTCTATCCAATTAATACATTTTCAAATTAGTACCCACTCCTCATTACACTAACCATAAAACACAGAACTACTTCATTAATCATACCCCTTGAACTGACTTCACTATCAGTTAAATAATTAATGTTGAAATATACGTTGTTTTCACCCAGTGATACAACAGCATGAATATCTAAGGCAAACTAATTACTTAAGTCAATGTCATACAGGTACGGTAGCTAAAGAACATTGTTTGTGTATGAATCCAAAAGCTCACTTCTCATACAACACAGAACTAAATGCCATATGGTAAACTATCAAGGCTCTTTTACCAGTGTTTTCCTTTGTGATCTTCTTCTGTCAAAGGCATTGTGAAGTTTTAGAATTAGATGGTGTACATCCATGATTGGAAATCGATGTCTTCCCTTTTAAGTCCTTCAAAAGCATACTGCGTGTCTCTGACCCTTGGTCAAATTCCCTGTCAAAACCTTTCAAACTCTATATGATGTAACTCATGGCTGGTAATATTTGTGGTGTGTGCAGTTTCTTATCTTAAGGGTGGGAAGGCCTAGTGAGAGGGTGTGTATAAGCAAGGTAGGCAAAGCACACAACTCACTGTGTCACTGTCCTTGCACTCAGCTCCCTCTGCTGTCTTGGTTCCGTCTTTTTCCGGTATCTGGGCAGCCTCTATGACAGCAAAGCGCAGAAATACTGTCATACATAAGCAAGGTCTGCTAAACCCACTATGCTCCTGCTGTGTGCTATGCTCTCCCCAGAGTCCCTGTTTTGCTTTTGGCTGGATGATCTACATGTCCCACTGGGCTGGCCTTTCTTCTGTTTGGCCTGCTCTTGATTTTAACCAGATGAACAGATATGGACTGCCTGCTTCTCAGGCACATGGAAGACATTATGAATGTTTGAATGCTTATTAAGGTACTACAATTCCTGCATGAGTCAATAACTTTTAACAAGGCAGTCCTGTTCTTAAGAGGTACACTAACACAGATTTAATATCCTACCTTTCATCTACATCAAACTGTTAAGATACACATTTTATACACAGTACATTAATTAAATATGTGGTGCTCGGATTAGAAACTTTTAGGTATTTTTAGGGTATTTTAAGGGTATTTTTTCTCCACAGGAAGATATTGCTTCTATTGACATCATGCTATTTATGGCATAGTAAACAATTATGTCTCTGTTGATTTTGTGTGTGAGTGTGTGTCTGTGTGTGCGTGTGTGTGTGTGTGTCTGTCCACTGTACTGGAATAGCAGCCTCTAGTATAAGAATGGTTCGGTGTTGGGCAAAAGTGCTGTCGGGGAGCACCATAAAGAGAAAGAGGGGAAGCGAGAGAGACATTAAAAGTAGATATGAAACAGCAGTTTTTCCAGTCTGTGCTGTTGTTATCACCAGCATCAGTCCCACAAAAGTGTATTCATTCCTCTCATATTTTCATGATTAATAACACTGATTATTATACACTTCACAACAGGCAAGTCGTCTTCCATAACTGGAGTGTACACTGAAGATGCACATCATCAAAGAGAGATAAGTGCTTTGGAAAAAAAATCAATTGATGGCCACACAGCTCACATCGGCAACATTAGCCACTCTCAAAAGAAGGTAACCTTTTTTCCCATCTCTCATCCTCATCTACTTACCAGTGAGATAGTATTGCCGCAGACGTGGGTTTCGAATGAAGGGAACATGGTGGGGAGGTGCGGCAGCATATTTTTGTGCAGCTGTGTCCCTGGTCTGCCTAGGGGGCCTTGTCTCAGCCTGTGTGATGCTAGCGGCTGGTTCCCAGGGGCCTGTGATGAACCCAGGAGGCTGGCTGACGCCAGCAGGAAGCTTGGACCCCAACCTGAGAAAAAAAGACAAATGTTCAACATCCTTAAACTCATCAGCCTATAAACCTCACCAAGGCTTGCCTGTGGGGCCTCTGTTGCCTAGAGGAAAGTCAACATCAACATTGCTAAAGCTTTATGATGATAATGATCTTATTTGAATGCTGCCTTTTTGTATCACAATTTCCTCCATGCAAATGCGCTACCTTCCGTGGATTTAAAACGAAAGTCCAGAGGTCAAAACTGACTCTGGCACTTTTCTTTTGTTGCTAATCCAGAGCTACTGCGCAGTTAATGTGAAATCAATCCACCTAATGCTTCAGGGCACCTGCACAGCACAGGCTCCTGAACACAGGGCTCTGTGTCCAACAGCCCTGAGTTGAGGCACAACACAGAACCATTTTTAATTCTTCAATAGGGCCCATAAGTGAGTACACACAAACACATAGAGGCGAAACATTTAATGGGCCATGAGTGCACACATGATGAAAGGACCAGTCTTCTCTTTAACCTTTAAGAAGCTGCACTGAGCAACTGTTTGCAGCCTAAAATGAAACAAACATTTACAGAAAACTACCTTGAACTACCACTGTTGCTACGAGCCAAATTTCTGAAGATGTACCATACAATCATGCATATTGTTTATATAATCATGCATCACCTGCTCTTAACATTCCCAAAGTAGCCAGCCCTAGTTTTGTCCTTTGACTGTTGTCTATCCATCATCCATGGAAAAGGTCTAGGCTAGAGTTAGTAGAGCTACTTATATGTTCAGCAAAGGTGAGTTAAAATCTTTGAGCAGGCATCCTTCGTCTTCATCATCTCTTCCCATCTTTCCTTCTTGTTATGTGTAGCTGTAAAGAAGAACGAGGATACAAGACTGAGAAATTTCACACAGTAAACTGCTGTCTTCTAATCTACGCCTGACTAATCAACTCCGTATTTTCCCACCCCCGCGTAATCGGTAAGTAGGCTACACTAATATGAGGCAGTCTCATGCAAGCTGACTCAATCCCCTAACAGTGACAGTCACATTATTCAGTCTTCATAGTACATTAAAAACAATGGAAAATGTCAAGTTTCTTTCGCAGAGAGCATCTCGCATCACTCATGACAGCTTTACCTGATCAAGTCATATTGCATCACATATCTCTTATTCTCTTCCACAGACTAATATGATTATCATAACATACTGTAGACTCACCACAGTTTAATTAGGTTGAATGGTTTCAATGAAGACGCTATACTTAACACTGGGAAATTCAAAGTGAACCTGTGTCGTCTACTGCGACGACGACGACGTTAGCATATTCAAGCATAGACTTCCATACACCATACATTTCGGGTACATCTTGCCTTCAGATTCTACAGTAATTTCTCCATGTGCCCGTCAATCTCACCCCTCTTTACAACGTATATAAATAAGCAGGTAGCTTACCAGTTATGTATGCATTGCCCAAAAGGATGGTATGTTTCCCCGAGTCACAGATTTACATCATATCACAGTAGGCCTGCAGTAAATTGACCCAAGGGAGAGTGAAATAGAAACATCTGAATTATATTCACTGACCTTAGCTTTATTCAAAATGTTCTGTCGTCATAGATATCAGTATACAACCCATGTTGTGGTGTTTTGAGATTTTTAATACATAGCCTAGCCGCCTGCAGAGCAAGTTCAGTAAACAGACTCCGCCCCTTTGATCACCATCTGTTTAAAGCCACAGTACAAACAAAAAAATACAGCGTGTGCTTGCCCACTGGAACTTGTCGCAGCAGTCGGGTGGCGATTGGCATACCAAACTTGCCAAGGACTAGATGGTAAGTGCATTACGCTATCCTGAACTGGCAGTTTTGCTGTTCGAACAAGAGTAATGCATCTTTTGCTCTGGACACGGGGGAAACACCAGTTTTGCAAAAGCATTTACCACAAACCTCTCTTCTTTTCGACTCCTTGTTCTGCAAGACGTTTCAGAGGTCAGATGCAACATACGACAACTCCAGAGTCAGTAAAAGAATACAACTTGCGTAATACAAGAGCCCGTTTACAGAGTGAACGTGCTTTAGCAGAAATTGATTCCTTGAACTTTTGGTACCGCCTCGTCACGTTGCGCTTCAAAGCCCAGAAGGCTTGATAAAAGTAAATGTTGTGATTGAGTGACAACATGGTAAGTGCAGGGGACTACCAATACTACCGCATTTATTGTAAATTGTGTATTAAATTTCGAGGTCACCGCTTTGTGAGGAACTCTCTTTCACAGTCTTAGTACCTCACATTCAATTGGTTGTTTAAATGTTTGGAGGAAGCCGGTAACCAATGAGAAGATCGAATGAAAGGCACGATTCCTTGGCAAACAGCGGCGGCGGCGGTGGTGGTGGTGAACAGGGAGATATCAACATTTGAGACTAGATAGCATTTGAGAAAAGTCAGACGTTGTCTGAACACGCATGGTAAGCAAAATGCATGCCATTTATGCCATTCCTTTATGGCAAATATTTGATTTAGAAGAAATGGATGGGTGTTGGGTTCTCTATTAAGTGTCTTAACGTCGTTGATGTCGAGCAGCCCGTTAGTGTTCGCTTATCTGCTAGTAGCTACGAGTAGCTATCATAGCTAGCAGGTTACTATGCTAGCATAGCTAAGGTTACGTTTATTTTACACAGCCTTTGATTAAATACAGCGATACTGGGTCAACCGTGAACCCCTGTGAACGATATCTTCTCTTGAATTTACCTAGAATAATTAGTTCTCAGTAAATGTGTTGCACTGCGAATGTTTTCACTGGAGGTTTAATGCTAGCTTTGGATGGTTAGTTGTTCTACGATTATGAGAATGACTCGGGCTGTGAGTGCCATTCACTTGACTAGCAAGCTAACTTTAGGCAATATATAGCAATTCAAGGTAACGTTAGCAGAGAAGATGTTGATGGGACTGAATGTCTCGAACATCGTTAACAGTGTTGGCTGTAAATCATGGGTATATCATTACACTGGCCGAGATTCCATGCACCCGTGAGTGACTGCAACTTCGTGACGTCCGTGATCTAAAGCCGCCTATAAATTTTACTCGCACGAGTGCAAAATGTTAACTTGCTCCTGTTTTGTTTTGTGGATGCTTCAGTTGCACGTTAGAGTAAGCCAGTGTTTTCATTGCACGATTGAGTGTACTTCTCTTGCAAGAAACCTGACCGAGTATTGTTCTCAGATGCTGACCGAACTAGCTGACTGAAGAACGTTTGACCTGTCTTCTGTGACATGAGCAGCAACTGAAAAATAGTTGAGAAACCCGCAGCAACCCGCAAAGTTTAGCTGTATTTCTCGTACAGCCTTGCGACATGGATTCAGGAGGGGTAAGAGGACGGAATGATCACACACTCAATTTATTCTTTTAGCTATGCAGTTGATTTCAAGAATAATTGACAGTGCAATAGTAAAATGTCATGGCTGTCTTTTCTAAGGAGGTGATTCCCATTTGGCAGAATAAGCCACATGGATCAACCCGTAGTGTTGTGAGAAGAATTGGCTCTACTTTACCACTCAAACCATGCCCTCGGGCATGTTTTCAGGTACATACTGAGTCATGTTGACCAATCATATATCTTCATCCTCTGCTATATTGTGTGGTGATATTAAGTATCTGTATTTATCACTGGTAGGAACTGCCAGGACTTCCCCCCATGAGACCCATGGATGGCCCCATGGTGCCCACCCTGGCTGATATTGCATGGCTTGTAGCTGATGAAGAGGAGACCTATGCAAGAGTACGGTAGGTGACACTCTGACAGTCAATCTGCATGAAATGGGAAGCACTGCGCTAAGAGCCTATCAAGTCTTTCCATGGCAGGCGTCATGGCTAAGAAATTTGTTTCAGATGTCAAGATGACTGATCCCAGTGCTGTCTTTGTTTATTTAATTATGTGGATAACATTGCCAAGATGGGAACAACTGACCTCATAATTTGAATCTTGGATGTTGAAGGCAGCATGAAAGATGCGTTTATTCTGCCATCAGAATAGGGCAGGCATGTCTACTGGGTGGCTGATGTCTTTGGAATTTGTTCTTCTTTGTACTACTTTTTGGCATCAATATTTTGCAGTCTTGCTGAAACAGATGTATTTCACAGTCCCACTGTCCATGTCTAAAGCTTATTGTGTTTTTCCCATAAATTAGGAGTGACACTCGTCCTTTTAGGCATGAGTGGAGACCAACGCCTCTCCTGGTGCTACAAAGAAACTCTTCAGTGCCTAACTTCAGACCAACTTCAGGCAAGCGCATGGAGGGACTCAGGAAGCCCGGAGTGACAGCACTCAATCGTACCACAGCACTGCAAGATGAGCTCAGCAAATTGCGGGCACAGATTGCCAAGATTGTGGCTGCTGAATCAGGTTGGACACTTGGTCTTCATCATGGGAAATCATTCAGATGATGCTTATTGGTAGTGATTGCTTGTCTAACTGAAATTTCTGTCATGCTGACATTTTCTGATTAAAAGTATGCCAGCATTGGTTCACCACTATAAACAATAAGTTGTTGACGGGCAACTTTCCAAAAACATCTTTGGAAGTGTGGCCATTATGAAAACTTTTTTTCACGCAAATTAATGTACACTACTTGCCAGCACCTTAGCTCGCTTTGGCTTTGACACGCAATTGACATAAACACGGTCGGCACAGACAGACTGCAAAATACTGCCTAACTTCTGCTAAATGTCTTTGGTCTTTTTTTTTTGTTTTCTCTTCTAAGGTAACATAAAGTATGCAAGTTATTGCACAGAAGGTTGACTGCTCTGCTGCGCACTGATGTGAGATGGCAAAGTAGCCTACAGTAGCCTAGTCTCAAGTTCTTAAGATTTCGAGAGCTCTGTCCAGGGATGAAAGAGTTTCCTTTTGACATTCACAGAATACAAGCAGCATAATGACGGTTGTAACAGACACGTTGAAAGAGAGGCCAAACCGTGGTAGATTTGAAGCAAGGGGGCGTGTGCAGAATTTGCGTGCTTAATCGATTGACAGCACTTGCTTTTATGTATTTCTTAAGATTTTGTGGATTATCAAAAAGGTTGTTGAAAATGTGTGCCTTCTTTCAGGATCTAACCCACTGACCCCGGACCTGCTGTCACCGGATGACACAAGCGTGGGTTTCTCCATGGCCCCATTTGAGACAGCTGCCTACCAGCCCAATCCCACAGCGTCCTTTGTCATCAGCGACGTCACTGAGGAGGAGGAAGAAGAGGAGGATCCGGATGAGGAGGAAGAGGTGTCCGAACTGGTGCCTGATCCAATGCCTCCAGTCTCCATGACCGCCTCAGCCACCTTTGACCTTGATAGGCCCAGCATGGACTTTAGGGAGGCAGAGGAGGACACAGTGTCGCTGTCTAAGTCTACCAGCTTTGCCGATGTCAGGGACATCTTGAAGGACATGAACCGTATGAAGATGAGCAAGGACAGGTCAGTCTGGTTCCCAGCAGTGTGCGTAGTGAGCGTTTGTAGTAACGCTCGTCTGTGCGGACAGCTTCAGCCATTCCATGTTTTTGATGCCCTTGTTAAAGTTATGTTGCCAATGCTGTGTCTTTTGGATCCCAGTAGATACAATCGGGGATGCACGTCCCTGAGAGAGGAGGACTCTGCCTCCCTCATCTCTGAGGCCCTGAGAAAGAAATTTGTACTAAAGGATGAAGACTCAGCCCCAAGGAAGTAGGCTGTGTCCTCTGCCATAGATCACCCCTCCACGTAAGTTGTGCAATATAAACCTAAAGCCTCCTTTTGGTTGTCACCTCTTCACCATTGTTCTTCAGAATAAGACTTGAAAGATTTCAGCCAGCAACTCTGGATATTCTACCTAAATTAGTTAGGTAGAAATCGAACTACATAGAAAATGTAGCGTATACATGTGTGTGAAATGAATTAGATATGAGTGTACACGTGAATGAAGGAATGTATTTGTTTATTTGATCTAATATTTTTATTTAGTAGTGTATAAACAGGTCAATTCAGTGCAGAATTAAAAACAAAGCAAAACTATGTTTTGTGGGTTGTCTTGGTATACAGCACAGTATGTTGTGGTAAAGATTAGCCGGTCCGTAATTATTTGCTTTCTGTTTGCAGAAAGCCTGTGCCTGTGAACTGTATTCCCATAGAAACCTAATAACTCAACTGACAGTGTCTCCAGTGGGTTGGCCGTGGCTCTCCCCTCCCATCCCAGCTCTAGGATACCACAAAGGAACAGGGAGATCTAGGACTGCTGCTCTCTTTCCCTAATCAACTCTCCCTGTGTCACCTTGCATACCCACGGACTGCCGATTATCTTTTGAGAGGGGAGACGGTTCAGAGCCTTTCCACAGCATTTTGCCAGCCAACCATTTGGACTGGATCCAATGTTGCCTCTCTGATATCCCATCCCCCATCATTCCCTGCAGAGTTCTGTCCTGAGTAGCAGTTAGGTTCTAATCGCTGCTTCCCAATGCAGATGCTCTCCTTAGCACTGGCAAAGTAGACTGAACTCTAGAGATTGATCCGAGTGTGAAGATGCCCTACAAAAATTAATAACTGATGCGTAGGTAAACCCTTTGTATTTCTTTTTGTTTTTCCTTCAGAATGGGAATTGCATTCTTGCCCCTTTTTTGCCTCTTTAGTATGTTTATGATTATGATTTATTTGTGGAGTTCCTTTTAAAACAAATATACACACACACACACACACACACACATATAAATACACACATACTTGAAGCTGTACATAGAAACAGACTGTATAGATGTGATGAGTGCGATGATGCTATATCCATTCACTTTGTTCGGTCCCAGTGAGTTTGCAAAGCACTGCATTTTTACATATACCCCCCTCCATTACTCCATGTCTCATTGGGGATATTTTCTACATTGTTATTCATATGCACTCTGTATGAACCCTTAAGGCTTAGAATTTAACCATTGACCATTTCAAGCATTTTGCTGCCTAGAAGAACTCGACCCTTGACAGTGAAACGCAGTACAGGGAATCGGTGATATGAGACCCATGTCGTTTGCTGTGGCGTTTGCAAAGAAAAAAAATGGTTTTGTTTAGTTTCTGTTTTTGGCTTGAGTTCTGCAGATGATATATGTTTGTACATATACACACACACACCTACTGTAAAGAGTGAATGAAGTGTTTGTTTTTAAAAAGTGCTGCTGTCATGCTGCCTGAGTAGTCTATAACCAGGGGGTTATATTTTGTGGAGACTTGAGAAATTTCTTTTGTGGTTGATTTGTAGGCAAAACTGCATGTGTGCCATGACTTCAAAACAAAGACAAAAAAAAGATGTTGAGAGAGACTGAATATAAAACCCTGTGTAGTTTGTGTTTGTGTTTGTGTCTGGTTTGTTCTGCTGTTGCCTTACTCCAAAAGCAGTTGCCTGATTCTATAGGACTGGCGTATGATTTAGTAGTGACCTTTTGAGATATGATGTTTATAACTTGAGACCTCTGTCCTATATTCAACTTGCATCAAAGGCCAGGGTGGTATAATACTAAGCGAGGTTACTGGCTAGCCCAGATAACTTCAGGTGTAACTGCTGACCTCCAAACAACATGTCATTTCAGAGACAACAGATTGTCAATGCAGTGTTCTTCTGGAGATCATTGAATACTCCCAAAGTTAACCAGTAACTTTGTTTCATAGTATGGGCCCCAGAAGTAATTTTACTCCAACAACATGGTTTAGTTTGCTAAAAATAAGAATTTGGTATGGAATTTTCATAATATGGCAAAGAGGAAAAAAATAAAAATAATATGAGATTCTCACATGTCCTGAATGAAAGGAATGGAAGACATGACCTGGGGCGCTCCATCATGGGTTGTCAGGGAGAGATTAAGTGAACATGTGATGCAACTCCATGAACTGTTGAATGAATGGTTGAAATTAGGGTTGTCCTTTGATTTTATCATGCACACATTGGGTTAACTTATTTCAGAATAACTTGAAAAGCATTAGAAACTGAAAACCATTGGTAACATGAAAACATCTATTTTGTTTTGGAAGTCCATAGATTTTTGGAGAGTAAGAAGCAAAATGATATGAAGCTTTTTCATTGTTTTACCAACACTGATATTTAAAGAACGATTTGGTCTGTAATCATAGATTTGACTTTGATACATGATTCTGGGTCCTGGTTGTTTTTTACAGGGAGTGAAGCAGTGACAAATTGTCTTGTCAAGTCAACAGTGAAAATGTTGCTGTAAATCTTGCACTTGTGGGTAAATAAATGGGATGTAATTCATCTGACTTTTTTTTTTATCATGCCTTGTGAAACCATTCAAAAGGAAAACTGAAAGTTAGCACAGCACTGTGATGAAGAGCAAAGAGGCCAAGCAAGAGTGGGTCACTGTATTTTTAGCTTGCAGTGATGCTCTGTGTCCACAAGATGGTGTAATATTTGCTCCAATAGATTCTTCTCAATACAAAAATATAATAGTCAGGAGCCCACTGTATTTCACATAAAAGATCATTTAGTTTATGTACCAGTGTACATCTCCCTTTACAGAAATTGCATTCTCAAAAACCCTAATGGTAAAGACAGTGTTTCCCACCTTTTGCACTGTATAAATTAACTACGTCAACTTCCAACTCCAAGATGCAGTTGCAGGTTTGAGCTGCCAAGCATCTTCCTGGTGATGGTACCTGCAAAATGCCTGCAGAAATATTTTTTTTCTATGATGAGATTGAGCATGCCGCCTGTCGCCTTCAGACATGTTACCTTAGCCTCTTCCCTTGGGTTTGGCCCTCTCTCACGCCCTTCCTTGAGGTGTAATATAGTGACTTCGAAGATTCTAGTTAACCTAATTTTCTCTGCGGCCCTTCTTCTCTCGAAGGCCTGAGCTCATTCAGGCCAGCTGCAACTCTGAGTCTATTTTCTGTGTGAGTCCTTGGCCTACTTTGTCACTCCTCACCTCTAGGAAGTGGATCCTGTCTATTTTAGCAGCTCAGAGATGTCTATGGAGAGTTTGTTTAATGGAGCCACGTGTCACAATGTCAAGTTCATAAGCCTATAAATAGCGACCTCTGAGGCAAATTTGATGCGATTTTCATAATCTCAGATATTCTGTGGGCATTGGAGAGATGACTGAGAGGTGGCAGCTATGAATTGTTCAAATCACCTCGTCTGATCATATAGTTTGCCACTGTGTGGTGTTGAGTGGGAGGGTGTCTTATCACACCTAAACATTCGTCTGTTTGAAAGAGAAGCTGGAGCCAGCCTCAAACTGTACTTAATTTTAGCAACAAGGTGAATACAATATTTGATCAAAGGATAAACTGGTATCCCAATTCATCACGGTAAACTTATTTCATGTATTTCTGCACATACATACTTGAACCACTAGAGGAAGCAGTTCATCACATGACCTATTAAAGGATGTTAGTTGTCTGTCCACTTCCACAACAGGGTGTTTCTATCTGTTTTTGCTAAACGTGTTCTCTTCTTTTCTTTTTTAAACACTGTGCACCTAACTTTTCTTAACTCAGTTTTCTAAACCAGAGTGGAATATATCTTGTTGAAATAAATAAGTGTTGTTGTATTGTTTAATTTAAAACGTTTAAATTTAGAGATATACTCACTCAGTCTTTTTCTGATGATCAACATCTTGAGAAAGTACCAGAATTTGTAATGTGCAAACATCATGACTGTGATTTTGTGTTAATTTAGTTGACACCAGAATCACAGCCTGATCAGTACTCATCCTGCTGGACTTATCAGCAGCATTTGACAAGGTCAACCATCGCATCCTACTGGACAAGCTGACCAACATGGATATTGATGGCGGTGTACTCCTGGTTCAAATCCTATCTTACTGGACGGTCGTTCAACGTATCATGGCTAGGACAGACATCGGCACTTCACCAACTCACCACAGAAGTACCCCAAGGATCTGTGCTGGGGCCCCTTCTCTTCACCTTGTACATCACCTCGCTGGGCTCTATCATCCACTCCCATGGCTTCCCTTATCACTGCTATGCTAATGATACCCATCTCTATCTGTCCTTTCCGCCTGACGACTCCACGGTGTCAACACAGACCTCGGACTGTCTTTCTGATATATCTGCATGGATGAAAGGACCTCCAACTAAATCTCTCCAAAACTGAACTGCTCGTCCTCCCAGCCAAACAAGCCATACATCACAGCATCAGCATCAAGATTGACTCCCTGTCTATTTCTCCCACCAAAGTGGCAAGAAACCTTGCGTTGCCTCTGTGGCCCGGTCATGCTGTTTTTCCCTATTCAACATAAGGAAGATCAGGCCGTACCTAACCCAACATGCAACCCAGCTCCTGGTACAGACTCTGTGCTGTGAGACCGCTACAGATGATCCAGAATGCAGCTGCACGTCTGGTTTTAAACCAGCCAAAAAGGGCACATATCACACCTCTGTTCATTGAACTCCACTGGCTACCCTTGGCTGCTAGCATCAAATTCAAGGCACTAATGGTGACCTACAGGGTGATTGATGGCTCTGCTCCCATCTACCTGAATACTCTCCTGAAGCCCTATGTCACCTGCCGACCACTTCGCTCCTCTAAGGAACGTTATCTAGCATGGCCAACACCTTGCGCAGGTCATTCCAGAGTCTTCTCATGTTTGGTTCCACGCTGGTGGATTGACCTTCCAAGTGCTACCAGATCAACTGATACCTTCTCCACCTTCAAGAAACTCTTGAAGCAAGAATACCTCCTGGCCTAAATTTTGAGAATGCACTTAACATCTTATACTTAATTTCACTTTTATACTGGCCTTTTTATTACACTATTGCACTTTCTACTTAAAATCAAGCTTAAAAGTTTTTATGTTAGCAATATGCATTCGTTGTTAGTTTCTTTCATTGTGTTGCAGCTTGAATGTTATCCTCTTTTGTAAGTCGCTTTGGATAAAAGCGTCTGCTAAATGCATAAATGTAATGTAAATGTAATGGTAGCATTACAGACAGGACATTTGTGTGGTCTGGGATGAGAAGAGAAATTTAATTGTATATGACCCCAGCTCCATGTTTAAGGTAAGTTGTGTGTTAGATGAATAAACACATAAAATTGTGATAGAAATGAAAGAGGAATTTAATCTAGTGTAGTATGGACTATTTTGGACTGTGTGTACAAATCATCAATTTAAAAGTAAAACAGAGTAAAAGAATGTTTCATGAGGCCTACTAAAGGTCTAAAACTTTATTTAGAACTTTGTTGCTAAGAACGATTGAAACATCCATGCGATTTTCTGATACAGAAATAGGTAGAAAGTATCCACTGATACTCAATTAGTGTCTGAACCTGTGACAACCCTCCTGAATGCCACAGAATTCCATGTGCCAGATTCTTTTGCAGGCAACTAACAAAGCCTTGGTGATGCATATGAATGCTGGGCTAATTTAGAAATCCCAGGCACAAAGAAAGGTCTGGCCAGAGCATTCTCTGTATCTAGGGCTCAGACTATTTTATTTAGACAAAAAGAGAAAAAATAAGGAAATAATGAAAATGCATTAATACAGCATCCTGTTCACATTATAATCCGTAGAATGGCTCAGCCTCCTTTTACATCTTGTTAGAAACCTTTCCAGATTGGACAAAAGACTGGATCATTTCAATAAAAATAATGTATTACAGATTTATCTTTTGACTTTATCAGGTCCAAAGAAAATGGCATAGGAACCCTAACCAAATGCATCCCTCTAAACTACAAAAGCACTCAGCGAGCTCAGACCTTTACATTACATTTACATTTATGCATTTATCAGACGCTTTTATCCAAAGCGACTTACAAAAGAGGATAACATTCAAACAAAAGAGGATAACATTCAGGACCTCTGCCAAGGCAATGCCACAATGCAAATTCTGGATCACCACCAAAACGTTATCATTTTTTCATTGTCCTAATACCCACGTTGTCTGAAAATTTCATCCAGAGCTGTGCTTTTCAAGTTATCAGCCGAATGAGTTCAACAGCCAAACACCGGTGAAAACATAACCTCTTCGGTGGAGGTAACAATGATGCTGAGACAATAATCAGGGCTTTCTCCAGAAGACATTTCATTGTCTGCTCTGTTCCGATACCAAATGTCTGTCACACTTCACCTATGTTTCCAGCATCTTCTGTACCACACACTAAAATGTAGCGTATAGCTTATGCAGGTCAAACCATTCCTCACATGTGTTTCACTTTCAGCATAAACTGTTCTGAGCCAGCTACATTCCACCTTATAATCAGACAGGCCTAGTCAGTTCAGTTGTGAGGGGGAGGAGGTTTTCAGGTTGAGAGGTTTTCAGGTTGAGGTTGAGACGAGTGTTCATTTCAGCCCACAGCCCCTCATCCCCTGGCTGCATGGTCTTATTAGGCTCGGCTGCTTTGTATGTTTAGAGGTCCAGGTAGCCCTCAGGCCAGCTTTGTGTGGTCACTCGCTGGGCTTACAGCTGGCCGTGGGTGGAAAACCAGTCATTGATTCATTGCTGATGTGATGAAAGTGTTTGTGTGTGTGTATGTGTGTGCGTGTGTGTGTGTGTGAGAGAGAGAGTATTGGCCCATGTGTCTTTTTGGCTATTCACATTTGACGTGATGAAAGAGGGCCTGTGTGGAATCCTCCACTGTGTAAGTGTGTGCATGTGTGGGAGGAGGAGCAGATCTCCTTGTTTCTCTGTGTTCTCCACCGTCAGGCGAGTGAGAAATGGGGGGGAGTGAGGAGAAGATGCAAATGCTCCTCTATGACTCTCTTTATAACACACTTGAAAGAAAGCATTACATTTCATGCACTTGCCTGTTGCAAGGTGAAATCATAATCTATTGCCCATCTGTCCATCCATTCATCTGTCCATTCATCTATCTATCTATCTATCTACCTATCTATCTATCTATCTATCTATCTATCTATCTATCTAACCATCCATCCATCCATCCATCTCTTCATCCGCTGTTATAATAAGATGTCAGTTGGATGATATGCTGGCATTGATCTGCTGCTCATTTTGGCTCAGCTGGAGCTGAGGCACTAATTTACCACATGTCAGAAACAGAGACAGGCACGGACTCAGTCTGACAGTAAGGGTTGGCACAGAGGATGAAAACATGGATAGAATGATGACCAAAGACCTCACCTTTGAACGACATATGGTATCTTTATAGATTAGTATGGGATAGTTTGGACAGTGTGTACAAAGACCATGAAAGACTCACAATCAAATAAAATACAATATTGTTTATGTGAGAGCTAGATTCAGTGAGGAAAAAAAATGACAAAAAAAATACACACACTTTCTAATGCATACTTGTTATATCATATAACACTGCATTATAAATTATACAGCATCTCTATCTCATAGTTTGCCATTTGATTTTCCTGTTCATCCCACTCTGATAATTTATGTGAAGCTTCAGTACAAGCTCAAGGTGTTCAGTTTCACCAAATCTGCGCAGCTAATTGGAGCATGAGCACTCAGCGCAGAGCCATTTTGGGCGATCTCTCACGCTCCTCCTGGATGTTTTAGCGCTTAGCATCACACCTTTGTGGCTTACAGACTGATTTTGGCCCACTGCTTTCATGCTGGGACTGGCTTGGCCCCAGGCCTCTTCCCAAAGCCAGCTGCATCCTCTCTGCCATCATCAAAGGGAAGATGGGAGCAGGCCAGAGGAACTCACTGCGCGTTTCATGCTCCCACTCCATGACCCGAGCACTGAAGGGTTACATCACGATCAGCTATCAGCTGACAGCAGACCTCCCCAGAAATGGCAGATGGTTCTGTTTAATTTTGCCCATTCCCAAGTACGCCTCATGAAATGGCTAGGTGTGCAACACAATGGGATTAATGTCTCATCTGATTTCTTTTCCAACACAGGGTATTTCAGAACATCTGAATTCATCTTTAATGTTTTTCATTGCTCTTTGATCTATGCCTTTTTAATGTGATATCACTCATTTTGTCATGTTCCATAACATATTTGCCCTCCTGGTCAATGACCACTGATTGCACAGTTCTAAAGTGTTAAATAACACCTAATGTCAACAATAAGCTTAACACAAACACTGTTGAGAGCGACAGACATGGCACCCTTAGATATGTAACAGCAAGAACCCACAAACAACAGCGTCAACCAGCTGAGTTGACTCATTCATTTCCTCTTCATGCCAGATGCACCCATCGAGCAAATTTAGCCTAATACAATATAAATGATAGGAAATGGTGAGTAATTTATTACATCAGAACAAATAAGAGATGATTCACTCCTTTGTGACATGAATATTTATAGGATATTGGACCGTGTGTGTGTATGTGTGTGTGTGTGTCATGGCTAAAAATTCTATCATAATTGGAATCAGAGTGGATGAAGTGGGCTATTCATGTCTATAGGTAAATGCATTTTAGAGTCCTGAAGTAGCATTTATTTTAGTGAGACCTCTCAATACATTAATATACAAGAGAAATGTTCCCTCTCTGTAACACTGACTGGACTGTGAAGGAGACTAAAAAGGCTTTTCTCTCAAGACACTTCTGCATGGTAATATGGCCATGCTGTTTCCCATATCAGTATGTATTATAATCATTAGATAAGGATTATAGAGAAGGGTTATTAGAGCATGTCCCTGGGGCTCTAGATGCTGAAAGTTCAACACTGCAGGGGGTTCCATTAACAACCAGGGAAAGTGCTCTACTACTATGTGCTATTATTTATAGAGCTATTCCAATAGATCCTTACCACCTCCTACTTCTCATATCCAGGTTGAAAAGGATAGGAAATATGTTCATGTTGACGAGTTTGTAATGAAAATGAAACAAGTATATTTTTATATATGCATATGTATGTCATAAGTCTTAAGTATGTCATAAGTCATAAGTATGTCCATTTTTGTTCTCCATGTGTATTATAGAGCTTGTGGTCATCCACTGACTTTTATTTCCATGTGAGACTGGAAATCACACAAGTTGCACAGCTATGTTCCTTTGGTGAGCACAGGTCTTGCTGAAACATTTCCGCCACAAAGCCACCCGAGGCCTTTGTGTGCGTGCGTACAAGCTCGCTGGGATGGAGAAGCTCCCAGCCTGGTGTACGTCTTTTGCGTGGAAATGCTTTTAGCGAGGTGGGGGAGCTGGAGCCGCTGTGTGCTGTTTTTAGTCCTTGTCTGCAGCCTCATTAACTCTGCCTGGTGCACAGAGAGCGGGTGACCACCAGTCAGGGAACCGACTGCGTGGTCACAGGGGAGCTGGCCATGCGTCATGGCAATACACACGTGATCGGCTACCAAGAGTTACGGAATCACACTCATTACTGACATTTCATGCTAAATGTACCATCTTGATGGATAGGAAGCTCTTTGTATGCATGCTCTTTGTATTTTTTTACTACACATTTACCTTAATTTATTGTTTTCTTTTCATCCATTTCTGGTGGTAGTGACATATTTCAAATATCTTTTTACTGTATTATTTGGAATTTGCCTTGTCAACGAAAGTACATTTCAACATTGTACACCACCAGAAAATTGTTACATTTCTACTTGCCATTCTCTATTTAATTTAAACAAAAGCTCTGTTACAACTGGTATTTATATATATATATATATACAACTTTTTTTGGTTGAATTGTACATATAATATTTAAGCCATAATGTTGCACAGTACATTGGTACCCTATTACTCACCTATATTTCACTTAACCTGACCTACTGGGACTGGGAGGTTAGAAACATCTCATTGACTTAATTAGCACAGAGTCAAGCATTACAACTCAACTCAACCTGGGAGCCTCATGTAACACATTTCTCGATCTTCCTGCTGCGTTTCCACGGCAGAAAGTCTGTGTGGGGTGGCACAGCATGTCGCATGCAACAGGGTTCATCACTCTAGTGGCTGCTTAAATTTGAAGCTTTCTTCAGTTGCTCTGCAATGCACTCTTGAATCTAAGTCAGTAGGGCTGGGCCAACTATATTGTAAAATTAGTAAACTGCAAAAAAAATAGTAAACACTAAAACTAAGTAAAAACTAATTGTAAAATTAATTAATTGCAGACCAACAAGTGTAATATTGAAAGCAGATTTAACCGTAGCCAGGGAACTGGACTGGTATCAGATGTAGGTGAGAATATTCACTATACTGTAAATGAGTCTAGTGGCGGTACTGTAATGGAGCTGTGCCAGTTTTTTCCAAATTCTGAGTTCTCACACTTGTCATCCAGAACCCATCACATCTGTCAGTGGCAAACACATTTTAAAAATAACTCACTGGTATGCTCAGCCTTTGAAAGGTGGTGAGACCTGCTGGAAGTGAAGTGTGACTTCGAGTAAAGAAGTGTGCCATGGAAGATGCTGGAAAGGTCTGAAAACATTCTCAAACATTTTCTTCCTGAGGATGACATTCTCTTCACTCAGAAACGTGCTGATGACTGTTTGATCTAGTTCCAGTGGTAGCTTTTTTTTTTTAATGAATTTTACGTTGCACAGACAGTATGCCTTGTTATTTTGTCTGGATTATTTGAAAGCCATTTTCTGTACCTGAAATGTATCTGTTTCACAATAAGGGATGACAGAACATTAATCTTAAGGGCAGAAGTATTAGCCTATCAGCCTTTAATAGGCTTGCAATGATACTTTCTCCACTGTGAAAGAATTACCTATTCAGCACTGATCTGGAGGAAAGCATGTACTATTCACACCTCTACTCTGCCCTCCTTGAGACAGTGAACAATAATGTCAGAGAGCATTGTTTGCACAAACTGAACTTAGTTAACCATAAAATAAGGTTCCAGCTCTCCAGCTTCACCTGATGGTAATCAATAATAGCTTTTTATGATGATTTAAAATATCAGATGTTCAGTTAGAGCCATTCAGTAGCGTGTGAATGATAACAAGTCCTTTTTATGTCCTTTTTAAGATTTATGGCCATATTGTGATATGGCAGTTTGAGAAAATCAGTTCCATTAAGTTGAATTGATTGGGTTCCCCCATGCAGCTTAAACACTCCATGGGGTTCCTAGTAGGGCTACTGTCTGCATGAGATGTGTTCTGGCAGATGAGTTCATTTGGGAGGCTTATAGTTTGCAGCTGAATGCAATATTTGATTTCTAGAGACAAATATTTCTTGACAACATACAATTAAGAATATTATATTATATCACATGGCTGTTTAAAGACAGAGAACAGAACAGAAAAGAAAGAAAGAAAGTGAGTGAGAGAGACTATGTTTATTAAACCACCACAAATAATGAAAATATGCAAGACCTTTCATTGACTGTGTGTGTGTATGTGTGTGTGTGTGTGAGTGTGAGAGAGTGTGTGTATGTGTGTGTGTGTGTTTGTACATAATTAGTTAATTAGCAGCTCCTGATGAAATGTTAAACTAAATGCCTCACATCCCTAAACTCAAATGAACGTCTACTGACACACTGGACAGCATGTCTTGGTTTTCATTTGTTGAAAAAAATAGGACGAACCGCTCTTACCAAATTTGGCCAAAATTAATTAACAATCATTTCAGAAACAACTCCTGTGACATATAGAAGCAGAGGCTCAGATAGGTCAGACAGGCTTGTAGCATCTGATAATGTAATAATGGCCAATAACGTAATAACTGTCAACACGTAATAATTTTGGCTGTTTTTTAATGTAAAAAAGCAAATAATGTAATAACTTACCAATAATTTAATAAGTTACTATGCTATTTAATGGCTATTACGTTATTGGTTGGATGAATAAAAAATTGAAAATGTAATAACTAAATTGTCACACTTCTTTAACATACTGCACACTTTAGCAACTTCTTTAGCATACTGTCACTTTCAAACACTGTAGCTGCTTAAAGCCCTGACCACATACTCACAAACACACACACACTTTCGCTCTGGTCATATAGGTGAAGGCATTGTAGCTTTTGCTTCAGGGGGGCACCCCCCCCACAATCACATTTGGCCTCAAGGTCAAAGACAGTAATTTTAGCCCCGGATGGATAAAAAAGACAAAATCAGGTATTTCTGTTTTTCAGTCAATTTTGGTTGACCATCACTGGTGCACCAAAACATCCAGCCACATGACATTTGGTGGGCATGTAGCTCTCGCTTTTTGCGTAATTACTTAGCATTCCAAGTTGATGATTTTTTTGTGGTAAGTAGGTGCCAAAAAACCTGCATCAAATGAGCTAACTCAGCAACCTCAATTGGGGATTATGGGATTTTATTCATTATTGAACATACATCATACGGAGGCTAAAAGTATCGTACAAATACGATAATTATCGTAGGTCTGGCAGCATTGCTTGTAAGCAAATTTGTGTGAATGATTCCAGTCCCCTTTAGACAGGTTGGTCAGACAGTTTTTGTGGAATAACTTGAGACAGGTAGTACCCAGGCCGAAACGATTTTAATAGTACAAGAAACTGCATCCAACGAGCCCTCAACCACTGGTGTGTACAAGATCAGTAGAGGCCAGAATCTAACATACAAGGCAAGGCTGTGTAAGGAAGCCTCTGAGACAGTCCAACATGTAACAAGAGAATGTAAGATACTGGCAGGCAAGGCATACATAGAGTGCCATAACCAGGTGGGATAGAGTATAATATTGGAACATATATGCTGAGTATGGGTTGTTCCAAATTTGAAAGGGGTACAACTGTAACAAACCAGACACAGTAGAAGGCTGTAGTGATATAGAAGGAAGAGGATAATCTTGAGAAACGCACCCTGGGTATGCATCACTCATGATTCTAATATACTGTCTTCAACAGTATATTGCAGGTATTTGACGAATCTGAGAAGATAAACAGGTGACCGATCTGAGAACATGACAATACTGCAAACAGTATTTATACTGCAAACAGTATTATAACAGTCCTATATTTAATTCATCAAATCTGTAATCCTCATTGTCACCACCTCATTGTTAGTGTGACTAGTGATATTCATTAGTTATTGCATTATTGGCAGCAGTTATTACATTTTTGCTTTTTTCCATTCATCTAGCCATTAATTTAATAGCCATCCGATAATGTAATAACGTATTGCATAATTGGCAAAAAGTTATTACATTATTGGTTCAGAATTATTATTATGTTATTGGCAAGTTTTTACATTCTTGGTTTTATTGCATTAAAAATTTCCAAATGTATGATATTATTAGCAGTTATTATGTTATTGGCCATTATTACATTATTGGCAGCTACAAGGCTTCAAAGGTTACACGTGAGAACCCATAATCATGTGTGTTTTCCGATAATTACCTTTTGTCACTGTGCGGATATTTTTTATGACTATACTGCCTGTGTGTAGGGCAGTTTTCAGAAGTCTTTGTCTGTTTGTTCTTTACCATGACACTAATATCAGTAATTTGTAAGACTGCTGGGTCTTTCTCATGTGGCCAATCTTATACAGTATTTATGTCACTCCTTCCTGTGTCATCATTTGGATCACTGATACACAAAGGATACAGATGGATTTAAACTACACAACAATGATTTCATCAAGCTATTCAAATTTATTAAAAAAAAAAGAGAGAGAGAGAGACTAGTACAAGCACGCATGTAATTGATGCACAAGCACAACCATTAGAATTAACGTTTCTTTCAGAAACTAGTGAAATCATGAGAGTCATTGCATAAACTGTACAAGTGCTGGGCCCATTAACAGCACATCCCTGTGCTGCAGACCAGTCATTTCACACAATTAACCCCTCATCTACCCGGCTCATAGTCCCTTAGCCACCCGGAGCAGCTGAGCACGAAAATTATAGTCTTTCTCTTTCCTTTTGCACACACTTGTGTTCTCCCTCCCCCTCTGTTCCTGGAAGCGTCTGCTCACTTCTAGATTGATTTTTCAAGCTATAGAGGCTGAATAAAGCCATGCTTTAGACTTGCATACGCTAAGGAAGTGAACCTTATTGCAAGTTGCAGCTTTTTTTTCTGGGGTGCCACGGCAACAAGAGTGATTAAAAGGTGTAAGTGTGTGTAGGGGTGTGTGCCAAACATCTCACAATCACAACCCAGCGTGACAGAAGCATCCCTTCTGTTAAAGAAAAAGGAAGCAAGAGATTTGTAACTCACTAGACCTCTGAATATCTGTGAGCAGTGAGATACTCTGCTTTAGAATAGGTAAATGATTTCTGCAAGTACATATCTGAAAGGAAATATTTTAAAATATATACCAGTATCAAAAAGCTTAATTGCTTTAAATTAAAATGGTAGACTATCTGTTGTCTTTATTAGTAACATATCTGTGTTCCCTGAAAGCTGTGCCTATCTAAGTCACCCTGCAGTCTTTTATTAAATATCTCTTTTTTGTTTGCGTCTTTCTGCATTCTAGTCACAGTGTGACTGCAGTAGGTTTTCAAGGACACCAGAGAGTCAGGAGTCAAGACAGAAAGAAAGATGGTTAGAAAGAGAACTAATCTTACTCATTTGTGGGCACATGTACTTAAACTATCCACTCATATCTATAGAAATACAGGTGTTTTGAATGTTGTGGGCATGGTTTAGAATATTGGTTGTGCTAATGCAAAATACTGATGAATCTACCACTATTATCAAATGCATAATTACATATTCACCACAACCATGTGCAATTATTGGCAACCTCAGTCTTATTTTTGTAATGTAATTCCTTAACACAACTCTTGTCCTCACCTCACATTCTCACATCTGGTCTGAGAGCATAGGAGCTAGACACAGCACAGATTCCTACCTCTTCCAATTGACTGGATCAGAGAGAAATTGAATTGGCTATCATCACTGCAAGATATGACAATTTATCATCACCATCTTAGGATGGGTGACAGTAGCCTACTGTCACTGTGAGATTGCTGTACAGTAGCTGTCTCAGCTAGACTCCTCCCTCAAGGACTGCTATTCGTCTGTTAAAAGCGTAACAGTCGCTTCCACAAGCTTGCTGGAACAGTACCACATCTGAACGCTGAAGATTTTCGCGCAGCAGCGGTTTCCACAACAGCGAACGGGACCCTCATACCACAAGTGATGCGAAGTTGTGTCAAAGTGGTTCGAAACTTCTGTTGTTGTTTTTGTTGGTAGACAACGATTATATTTAATTGTGTTGAGTGATTTTTTTCTTGTCGACTTGCCACTCGAAGAGCCTCGGACTTCGTTAACAACATCTGACTTCTATTTCTTTTGAAATCTTTGGGAAAATATGTAAAGATACCTGGCGCTTCCACAGGTGGACACACGTGTCCAGGGTTCATCGACTCGCATTGTCTGCTTTGTCAGTTTTGAAAGGAAATGATTCCACCGACCAATATGATGCAGGACGACAGTAGTGGCAAAGAAAACAAACGCGAAACGCACGACCTACCGCAGTCTCCTACATCCAACAATAATCAAGAATCAAAGGTAGAGTATCTGTCTTTTCGGTTTTTACTTAGTGAGTTTCACCTAGAGAACACCTCAATAGTTTACTATGCTTGCTTCATCAGCTGTCAGATCAACACGTGTATCTGGATAATTGCGTACTATACATGGGCAAAACATGAGGTGCTGTTTGAATAGGGTAAAATCGTTGGAAATGAGAGGTGAAATGTACTTATGTCGTTTTATTCTGTAAAACTATTTGTAATTTAGTCGTTTGTACAGTGCTCTAGGCTAGTGCATGAAAGCCAACGTCATGTTGATTAGAGATTTTCTATGAAGTTTTACGACATGTATAAATTCTGTAGGCTATCGGTCTCACAGGGGGAACGTTTCGTCATTTCCACTGACATTTTGTCTAATTTTAGGCGTATCATCTAATTTTTTAATCTGGGTCATCTATGCCTTGAAGTATTGTAAAGGGCTATGATTATATGTTTTTGGTCTGAGAATTCACCCCCTGTTTGACCATATAGCCTAAGATTTAAGTAATCATGATATATCCATTTAGCCCATTTCATTTCATGTCATTTCATTTCATTCTGTATAGTGGTTTTGGAAATATGGATTAAACTGAAGACAAACTTGTAAGCTTCTCATGACAAGTTTACTAAATAAAAACAGGTAATACCATTCTATGTCACCATGCAAACACCTATATTAATTTTCTGTAGCCTTCACACAATAACAGTAATGTGACTGTTGTTAAAGGCTTTTCTGGCACTGGCATCTCATTTGTAAAGACTGAATTGTCCCTCAACGTTTAACAGAGTTTAGACTGTGATAAAGCTGGGATTGATGGAAACATTTTACTCACATGTGTATTTTGGACAAAGAGTAAAATCCAACAGTGTTTCTAGAGATGACACATCTCATTTGAAGTTGCAAAATATCTTGAATTTAAGCAGTCAGCATATGGCTTTGGATATGTAGACTTTCCCCTCCATTATTACATTTTAGATACACAGAAATGTATTGACACAAAGAAAATGCATAGGAAAAAAACTGAGGCACCTAGGGTTAAGGCACCATCACAAACCTATGAAATAAATGCTTCCCACAGGGAAGAGAATATTTTAATTCATTAAAATAACCTCAAAAGGAAAGTATAATATAGTGCTCATAACAGCATATTTAAACTCCAGTATTCATTTCATAATTCATAATGTTCCCCAAGGTGCCTGTGGAAAATTATCTCTGGGGGTGAGAAGAGGGTGGGGGGAAGTAAACAGCCGAGCTCATTAGGTTTCTCTAGAGTTGATGAAGTACCTCTGTTTAAGACACTTCGGGAAGTTATTGCTCTTGTGACAGATGTGATGTCTGCAGAGTTAGGCTACTTTTTTTTTGCTCAGGTGCTGCCTCCAGATGCGATGCTGTTTTCGATCTAGTCACGGCCTATTTGTTATAATTTCTCGTTTTCTCAGTATGGCCGGCAAATTGGAGCTGAGATGCAATCTTGGCATGGGAGAAGGGGGGGAAAAAGATGCGAATGCACTGCTGCATTCTGGTCTGACATGCTCTTGTGCTGTCATATCAGTTTTTCCCTCCATCAGCTGGTGCTTAAGCCCTGGAAATATCTGGTTCCAAAAGGGTAACCTCTCTCATTGGCGTGGCTTTTATAACATTGGTCTACTGAAGTTGCGAAACAGCCACATAACACCATTTGTGCTTATGTGAGTTTAAATGAAGGGTAGATATGTAAGACCAGGAAATCAAGGTTCAGAACAGTGAAGAGCATATAGCCTATTCCAATCCAATTGGACAGAACTGAAGTGGCTTTCCAAACTTTATCTGTTGTTGAGGTGTCCAGTTTCTGCTGTGATTGAAGTTTTCTAATTTCATTTTAATACATGTGATCAGCACGTATAAAATTCACCACACCATATTTAATTATAACAAAGTTACGCTTTAGTTTTTGTCTTGAGTGGGTAAGAGAATGACAGAGTAATCAGGAGGAATGATGAGTCCGCCATCTCCTTAGCCATCATTTCAGCTGTCATCACTTTACTCTGTGAAGGCACTGTGTAGTGACAGTGGGGGACTGCCAGCCCCTCGACCAAAGCAGTGCCACCGCTCTCTGATGTCCACAGACAGTGCATGGCAGTGGATGAGCTCATCGATCATGTTCCGATTGGCTGCAGCGATCAATAGAGCATTGTTGTATGCTAGCATGCAGTAATGTCACAGCAGGGCCTGCTGATGTGGTCTGTCCATTTACATTGGTGGTCTCCTTCAAACAGGGAAGGCCATGACTATAAATAGAGAGTTTTCTCTTAAAGAACAGAATGTTTATCTCTCATTTGTCATTACCAAAACTTAGATCACTGTGATCAATCACAGACTTTATCAACTGCTTTATTCAATCCGAAATGACAGATTCATTCATATTGTCAGTAATACTTCTTCAGAAGAAGTACCACTTTAATCTTGGAACCCTCGGTTATTTTTGCTTCCTTAAGTCTGACTCTAGACACTAAACATTAGTGTTTGGATATGCTCTTTTTTCTCAACAGCAAAACCAAACAAAATATATTACAGTAATCCAACACCTCTGAGATTTGAAAACAGACTTTTTGCTGAAAGCCTATCAAAAGTAGACTTAAATATACACGCAACATAAAAAAACAAATGCACTAAATTTAGCCTACTTTATTAGGAAAAATGTGTACACATTATGTACAGACGGTTACATATACAGAACAGAAAACACTGAGAAATACTCAAAATCCAATTTGGGAACTCTACCAGCAGAGTAGCCAATACAATTTATACACTCTCCTCATTGATTATGTGATTTAGACGAACCCCAGTGCCTATTTATGCTCATTCAATGGACACATTACCGAGTTCACTTTTGAAATGGAACACAAGCTCATCTCCCTGCCATCTTGGTCTCTCGATGTCGGCTAAATGACACTGAAATAAATTGGAGCGGTACAGGAGACATCGCTCAGGTCGCTGTGAGGGAATATGAAATCGCCCCCTGGTGAAATGGAGATTTCCCAAGCCTAGTCTATCACTGAGAAAATCAAATTAGTCCTCTTGGCTGGATACCAATGAAATTGTGTTCTCACAGTCACTGTAAGTTGATTTAAGAAATTGACATCAGATGACCTATTTGTAGATTTATATGAAATAATTTGATGACTGGAGTGGTCTATCTCTTGTAAGCCAGTTGTGCCATTAATGATTTATGTCACAAAGCCTGTGGTGGTTGTTACACTATATTGCTTCTTTTATTGCTCTATTGTAATCTATTGTTTATCACTCGCTTCTCTTCTCTTCTCTTCTGCTGATTGTTGTGTACAGCTACAGAAACTGAAGCGCTCACTCTCCTTCAAAACCAAGAGCCTTCGCAGCAAGAGTGCTGACAACTTCTTCCAGCGGCCCGGTGGTGACATCAACTTCCAGTTGGATGTGAGCAGCAGCACAGGCCAACTAAGTGCCTGTGGATTAGGCCCCGCCACCCCTGCACCACCCCCCTGTCCGGTCTTGCCCCCTTTCATGCCATGTCCAGCCCCTATCGCCATCTGCCCACCCATGTTCACCGCTCAGCAACCAATGGTGGACCCTACCGGCCACTGCTTCATTGAGTACATCTTCAAGAAGCCCACCTTCTGTGACATTTGCAATCACATGATTGTAGGTAAGAGCCTCTTCTTCTCACTTCTACTTCTTTACTGACATGGATTTGCTGCATTTACTGACTACAATCAGTTTGAAACTTTTCCTAATTAAAAAAGCCCACCTATAGGCTAAATATCATAAATATATCTTGGATCATACATATATTTTCGCTCACTATTTTTGATGTAAAATTGGCCTACAGATTTATCTGTGATAATGTATATGTTAAATTTGTGGTAAGGAGGCTATTTGTTGTCCTATTTTAAGTTTATGTCATTACATTGGCTCATTGGAGTTAAAGTTATGTTGCATCAGAATGCAACTGTTCCACATCACTGAGCCAGACATGTCTGACAAACGCATGTCTCACCTCAGCGAATGGGTCAGCTGGTCCGCACTGGATTCTACCATCCTACTGATAGACCATCAGTGCCAGTCCCCAAACAGATGCTCCAGATACATGCCCTCTTGTTAGGCACCCATCCAGGGGAGAGCATGGCAGGGGAGGAGAGAGGGGTTGGTTGGTCGGGTTGTGTAAGATGGGCCTTTTGGGAGAATAATGACGGTCTTGGTCACCATCTGTTCAGTTAGAGTGCGTGAGCTAAATTGTGGTCCATGAGAGGGAACATATGAGACTGTGTGGTGTCTGTGAGTTGATGGCTCCTTTTGAGAAAAGATTTCTTGTTTTGATTGTTTCGAAGCACCATTCTGGTTTTGAAATGTGTTTTGAATTAGATTTTACTGCTTTATGTCCAGGTACCCTGCTTTCTTCTCTCTCTCTCTCTTTCTCTTTTTTGCAAACAAACATGCAAGTGTTATCATGGTGGATTGTTGTGGCTGAGTTATTTCAGTCAATCAAATGAAGTGTGTGTATGTGTGTGTGTTTCTGTCTATCTTGAGTGTTTGTGTTTGTGTTGGTGTGTGTGAGGTGGGTGATGAGGTGGGCTGTCACAGGCTCGTTAATTAGCCCAGCTGGAGTCCTGGCCCTGCTCCATTCCACATGCCCACCTGCCAGAGTCCCAGGGTCAGCCAGCGTCTGCTACCCTCAAGCTGACAACCCCATTTATGGAGGGGATAGCCAGAGAATCCCCACAAACCCCCCCCCCCCCCCCCCGTCTTGCCCCGAGCGCACACACACACACACACAACTACCTGGCACACCCCCCCACCTTGCAGTCTTACTGTTGTGTGTCTCACAAACTATGAACAGACTCAGATGTGCGTGTGTTTAGTTTGATGGGTATTCACGATGCATAGTATCATAGGCCGTTATGCTTGAGATGTCAGACAAGACACAATTTCCACTTGGGTATGATCACACCCCCAGGATGCTCTCACAATTTTAGGGAAAATAAAAGTCAGATGTCTTCTCACAGCAGTAGAGAGAGAGAGATGGGGGCAGGGGAGCACACAGGAAATCTGACAGACAGACCTCATGAGTCAGACCAGATGACCAAAATCCTTGACAATTTGAAAAAAATGCAGAGTGAAACAGGGAAGTATCGTACATGGTAGTCGCAGAGCAGAGATGATTCATTTTATACGATTCAATTGATTCACCTCAGTTCTAGGAAAAGCCCGCCTCAGTTCTGGTAAAAAGCTGATTCCGCAGCCAGTGACGTTCTCATTCACATCGTTCACAGTGACATTCGCCAGGGTCATTTTCTTAATTAGCTATTATGCTCCACACTTCCAGACAGACTTTACTCTCCTCCAACCTGACTTTGAATTGGCACCTTGTTCGCTAACATCTCATTTCACTCACAGTAAGCTAAGCCTGCCGGGCAATTTCTGTAGTGATTGCACTTGTCATCACTTCATGTCCTTGTACCAAACAGACCTCTCTGACACTTGAGCAGAGACCTTGCTTGTCAAAGGGAAATGCAAACACGTTAAAGCAAATTTCATCCCTATTTTAGGTAGTCTTGTGAGGCAATTCATTTTGATATCTAACATCAAACCACCACAAATATGCCATGGAAATGAAAGAAAAACTTTCAGAGCGCGGCATTGCTGACTGCACTGCCAGCAAACAACAGTTGGCAGTACCAAAAAGACATTGGTAGGTGTGCTTGCACACTTGTTTTACACCAAAGCTCTGTAATGTTGTACAAACAGGATAAAATTCAGAGGAAATGCAGGAATAGCCTACACACATTTAGCCTACACACGCACACCCATGCGGTCTCAAAGGTACCATGATAAGTGGAGGAATAGAACAGCAAAGGCATCCATTCTTATGAATTAAGGGATAAAACTGAAGCCGTGCAAGATGCAATTAATGGCAGTGCTGTTTTATAGCCAGGTTGAATGACTTAGTTCTTAGAATCATTCCTCTCAACTCACTATTTCTGGAGACGACACATCCGGCAGTGCCATCGTTAATAACTGGCCTGTGTCTGAACATATGTCTCCGACAAGCCCCATCGGCCATCCTTCCAACTCCCCCACCGAGACGGACCAGAGAGCCAGCCGCCTTGCCTCGCCACAAATGCCTCTGCAGACATGACCACATTAAGGCCATATGAGGACAACAGAAGCTGTCTGTCCTTGAGCTAATGCATCCACGCTGTGGATTTTTGTGCAACGAAATGTGTTGTTTTCTATGAGTATAGCAAATAGCGCTTTGGTAAATTACCAATGGCTGAAACCCAATGTCTTCCCTAAACCCTAAAACCAGAACCCTCAGACTTAATTGTCAATCCATCGACTTCATGATTGGCTGATTCATGCCACCAAAAACTTTGAGGACTTAGGAGTTGGCATTAAGGAGGACATTGGGAAGTGGCTTCGCAAGGTAACTACAGTAATATGATTCATTGCATGTTCCACAATAGAAGACTTTAGCACACTACTACACTTCCACTAAAGTAGTCAGGGATTAAGTCCTTAAAACAAAAGAGCCATTATCCACCAGTGGAAACTTCCCCTTCCAAAATACCGGAGACAGACTGTTTAGGTTTCAGTGGCCTAATCTGTGGAAGTTTGTTATACCAAAGTGGCATCTGCCTCGAAAAACTCTTTTTGTGCAGTTGCTCTGCGAGGATCTCTCTCTCCCTGTGCCATAAATGAGGGCACGCTGCTGCTCAGAATGGCCCTCTACCACATATTGTGATGGAAATAAGGAGCAGTTGAAAAAGCCCTTTGGAGGCATTGCAATAACCAGCACAATAGGGAGGCATTTGGGCTATAGCCTTGGCCATAAATGCCTAAGTCCCCTCCCCACCTCCCCACACACTTTGATTGAAAACAGGGCAAAAATGCGCCACAGATTAGGTGCGGGAGGCCATAAAAACACATTTCTTATGGAGTGCCACGCGCTAGCCAGCTATTGATTGTGGCCGCTGCCTGCAAACGACTCATTACACAAATGTCTTACCTCTTACCTGTGGGAGAACAGGGGCTCTGCGGGTGCCTGACATCGGGAGAGGGTAATTTATGATGGCCCAAACTGGTTATAAATCCTTGTCCACCTTCAAATGTATTGTTGTAACGTTGAATAATACTCTGGGTGTGCTGATTTGATTGTGGACAAACACCTTGATTTATAGATGTATTAGAAATGAGTGAAAAGCCTACAGGGATGGAAGTGTGTGTGAGAGAGAGAGAGAGCGAGAGAGAGTTGTTTCACATTAAAATACCTAAGCCTACTCTTCTGTCAGACAGTGAGACAAGTCAAGTCCCAGGAAGTGGTTTAACATCAACAAGTCTTAAGCAATCAGTGAAGGATAATCAAAGATTAAGCAATCAATTTCAGTCAATCCTGAAGGTTCCTATAGCGCCGATCAGAGATGAAGTACCCACCAACGTAGTTCCTATTAGCGCCGACCTCCGCAGAGATGAAGGTAGCAGCCAAACAACTGGCAGGAGTCTTCCCCTTTGAAGTCTTTGGATGTTGGGGAGGAAAATGAGTTAGCAGATGGAGTGAAAGGAACCCTAATGGGAAATGAAAGGCCTGGAGTCAGGGAAGAGGGCACCACTGAATCAGTGCCCACTGTAGTGGGGAGGGAAAGAGAGATAGAGAAAGAAAGAAAATAAGAAGGAGAGAGCACCAGAGAGAGGGGGAGTAAAAGGAGAAGAGGGACTGAAGGAAGGCTGGTGCCTGGCGTCGGGCCAGGCCATTACTGTGGCGCAAATGAAAAATGGGCAGTTGAGGCGGCTCGGCCGAGGGAGCAAACGGCCCTGAGAGCAACCGACTGCAGCCATCCTTCCTTCCTCTTAAAGGCTGTTCAGCTTTACTCCTCTGGCCAGCTGCACTGCCAGGAGTCAGTTTCAATCCAGAATGTTCCCTAACTTCATTTAAGGGAAAAAGATGCTAATAGAGAGGTCTATATCTTGGCTCTATCTGATGTTACCGTGCTCAGATACCCAAAAGCTCTGGTTTGTTTACAGCCCTTTCTATTTCGGGCCGCATAAGTCTTCCTAAGTTCCCTCTTGTAAACGTACTCTCACAGATTTTTTTCAGGCTTGTGAGCAGTCTTGGTACATGAAGGGGGAACTTTTAAACTATATGACTTATTTTCAAGTGTGTGTCAAATTGCCGAAAAGATACGACTGGCAAAACAAGTTTTCGTTTTGGAACACTTTTTTGCTCCTTAACTCAATCTATCAAGTTACATTTTGCTTTGAAACAAAATATGTTTAAACAACAACAACAACAGTGTAACTGTAACCACAACCACAGGGTTTGACAGCCATGGCATGTTTGTTCCGCACGTGTTTTGAGCTGAAATCTCTACTGCTAACTGTAGTGGTGAATAAGCACCGGACACCACCTGACCCAAATCTCAACAGGTGGATCCATTTACCCTTTGTCTTGTGTTAAACATGCTGTTGGTTGGAGCTGGGTCATTGCTACGATCATTGCTTTCCAGTCTCCAAGCATAGGATCACCTTTCTTGGGTTTCCAAGTTCATTTCCTGATTACTTGAGTTTGGACAGGAGATGTTGCCTCAGCTGACTCGGGTAACTCAAGGGTACACGGTGCATGATGCTGAACTTTGCTCTCAGTTCCCCAGAAATTGAAGTCTGAAATTTGACATATTCTGCTTGAAGGACAGGGTTAGAAAAGTAACCATGTGTCGTATTCTTTTTAAGTAAAAAGTATTTAAGTAAAATAGGTCCATTTAATAGATATGTATCTATCTTAGCATTCCAGTGCTACCTCTAAAAATCATATAAATGAATTTGCATTGCATTTGTGATAGAATAGACCATTCAGTATATTTTATTGCATTGGATATAATGAGTGTTGATCTCTCTATTATCACCTGAAATGTATTTATTTTCTAGTCTGATCTTACATGGCATAACGATTCTTTAGTTTAGTTTTTTTTGGATGATACAAACATGGAAATGAGGCCGCCACAAATCTGTCCAATACTGTGCTGTTAAAGTTTAAAAGCAAAGGATCACATCTCTGTTTAGCAAGAAGCCTAGCCCTAATCTGTCACTCACTAGTGGATTCCTCTCCAGTAAAGTGATATTTGTGTGTTTGGCCTAGTCTGGTGCTTTTTACATCCTGTCTGAACTACTGTGAATAAAACTGAGGGGATGCAGAAACAATTCTGGACCTGCTGTTTCCTACCCTTATGCCTCATATAGTTCCACTCTATGACTTGTGCAGCGATGTGTGCTATTCCAATTTGTTTGCTAGGCTTGCTGGACCAGTGCTATGCTGTGGTTCAGTTTATCCTCTCTCACCAGAGGCCCGGACTACAAAACGAGTTTCACCTGGGTGAAAGTAACCACCACTGATCTCCAATAAAGCATTGCACTGAACATCTGTTATGTACATGTTTTGAGATCAGTTACTTCTGAAATTAGCCAGTAACCTCACTTTGTACTATGTCTCCCAATACTACTTTTTCAATAGCTCATATGGTGTAGTCCTATGGAAAACATACTGTATATGATCCTTATCTGTCATACAGTAATAGTGTAACACCCATATAAGCACCCATATATATGGTATAACTTGTATAATCCAATCCAGTCCAAACTCTTTGTATTTGGGAGGGGGGAGTGGCAGTCCAGCCCACTCAGAAATGAAATGTGCTCTTGTTTTGGTTTTAAAAATCCTCTAAAGATGCATTAAAGATCAATAAAGTAATGTTTTCCGGACACACTCGTTGGCGGGATGTAGAGCGCAAGGGGGTCACGTGAGCTTCGATTAATCAATTAGCAGCCTGAAGCAAACAGTTCCAACAGATGAGGACAAATGAGAATGAGACTGAAGTCTGGGGAGTGTTGTTTTTTTTCATACCCTTCCTACTTACTGCAGCCACACACACACTATAAGCTTAAATGCAGTGGTGTGTGGCGTGATCATGCAGTCATGCGTGGGGTAGCATAAAGTTGCCAGTGAAAGACAATGGAACAGCGAGCAACCCTGCCCTTTACCTGCAAATGTTATTACTCAGATTTACAGCCCTATAATGTCCTAATGTCGTGCAGAGGGAAGGCCTCATTCTGTTTTATGGACTGTTGTGTCAGGGCCAGCCGATAAATTAACCCCTTCAACCCCCATTAAATTTCGACAGAGAGTCGTAAAGAGGGCACAGTGCAGAGTTAATGCCATAATTAGCATTAGAAAGTGCCCGCTTCTATACACAGACACACACACACACCCAGGCACGTACGCACAGAGTGATTCAAACACAGATCAGCACACACCGATGCATGCATGTGGTCACGCACACTAAACTTCAACAATGTGTGGCAAACAAACAAGAAGACAATTCTCCCCCTCCTTTGCTCATCTCTGCAATTTCCAAAACCAATTAATGTCAATTCATCTTCATTTTCTCAAATGTCTCTGATGTAAGCAAGGTGCAGCAAGTCTGAAAGAGACTGAGAGTGTGTGTGTGTGTCTGTGTGTGTGTGTTTGTGTGTGTGTGTGTTGGTTAGATGTGTAGAGGGAGAAGGGGCTTTGGAGGTGAGGGAAGGTCCATTAAAGTGTCTCAGGGCAGGAGTAGATTGGATAAAGTGGTGCCACCTCTAATTCACTTTTGGAGGGCAGAAGTTAGAACTGAAGGGAAGAGGGAGGAGGATGGGGACTCTTCCGCCCACTCCTGCCATATTTGATGTAATTACCCAAGGCTTGATGTCCTGATGTCCTCTCCTACCTCAAGGTGACTGTTCCTCAAAGACAAATGCTCAAAAACAGTCTACAGGTGTCTCAGTTTACACTTGACAGTGATCTCTACCAGGCAGTTTTATTGGTGTATACCCCCCCCACACACGCACACATACAGACACAGACACACACACACCTTTAATGTCTCTCGCAGGTAGTGAAGTGTATCGGTGCATGCCACACATTACAGAGCGCCCCACATGACTCGCGCCAGAAGCTGACAGGAGAATCCCTGGGCTGAGACTGACTGACTGACAGCTTGACGGGGCTCATCGAGTCTCCTCTGTGATCTTGTGTCATTCACAGGTACCACTGCCAAGTATGGTCTACGCTGCAAAGCCTGCAAGATGAGCATCCACCACAAATGTGTGCATGGTGTCGTCGGACAGCAGAGATGCATGGGAAAACTGGTAAGGCTGATGTACATATACATTGTATCCATTGTATGTCTGTGAAAATGTATTGTATGTCAACTGAAATGGAGGAAAAGGAATGTCTCACTATGACAGTGCTCACATGTTAGTGAAAGGAAATAAGCTTAAGCATGAGACAAATGTTATTATTTGTGCCGTGTGCCGTGATTGAATTTTATAAATCATGAACACTAAAATGAATTAGATTAGTTACTGTAATGTCTAAATGTAAAGTCTAAATGTCATCTAAATTACATCCTCTCAGATACAAAAAAATCATATGGCATATGACATATGGAACAGGTGTGGTGGAACACACAGGTTAAGTTTGGTCCAGATCATTTTTAAAAGAACTCTCTCTCTCTCACACACTCTCTCTCTCCTTTCTGTCTCCTCACTTGTGTCTCTTTCCCATTCTCCCTTATGTGAGTAGTAGTGGTCATTAGTCAGTTTTTCCAGCTAGTTATTTTTGAGCCAGTAAGCCGAGGCATTGGGTGCGCATGCGTCCCTTTGCGTGATTCATCACTCGGTGTTCCCCAACCCACATCACCACCAACCAACCACCCACTCATCCACCACGCCGTCTGCGCACGGGGAGTGGGAGTGTGAGCATGCATTTTAATCAGGAGACATGGTGGGTTGGGAGATGACGCTGCCGAGACACAGCCGTCACTTCTCCTCCGTCTACCACCTCCACCACCACCACCACCAACATCATTGTTGCCTGAGGGCGAGAAAGGGTGGGTGTTTGGGTTTGTGGAGGGGGGAATGTGGGTAGGGGATTGAGGAGTTTGGCAGTCACGACAGCACTAGGGTCTTCACACAACTCATGCAACAGAGGGGAAGAGGAGTGGATAGGCTTGGTGGAGATTTGTGTGTGTGTGTGTGTGTTTGTGAAGGTGTGTGTCTTTGGCAGTGGGAGGAGGGTGGTTAGAGATGAGAAGGTGGAACAAAATAAGCTATCTTTGTCACATGCTCAGACTCAAATGTTCCCATCCCATCCCCTCCGTTTTACAGATGTTTTGTGAACGTGTGTGTGTGTGTGTGTGTGTCTGTCTGTCTTGGGAATGGCATGACTATTGCTAAGGGGGCCAACTGTTCCGTATGGCAAGAAGCTTGAAGAAGAGCTTCAGATTGTGTTCACTTTTTTTGTGTTGTGTGTGGGTAAAACAGGATGTTTAAAGAAAGTCTCTTCCTGTGTCCCCCTCCAATTTTTCCATGACTAAAGTTGCTAGCCAAAGATGAGCTTTTCAGAGACACTCTCATCTTTCAGGAGTGGAAAACAGGGTCGTGGGGTTGAGTGTTAAAAGAGAAGTGATCCCTTTGGACCCTGTGCTAATTTAGGCTTTCTCTTAGCTTACTAGCCTTTTATTTTTGAGTCTGCTTTATTTCCCTTGGCATGGTTCACTGTGTTACAAATACTTTCCTACATTTCACTTTTTTGGACAAATCAGACATATCCACATTATCCGTCGATCTGACAACCTTTGAGTTTTATTACCTCGCAATCCATCTCCTTTAGTCTGAATACGTTTGAACAGCAATATATGGGGAGGTCGGCTGATATTCAAACAAGGCGCATATTTCTATAGCAATAAATTCTATGTTTGGACAAAGTCACAACAAACAAGTTGTTCCTTTTCAGACAACCTGTTTTAGTGGACCCTCACAGGGCCATGTATGGTTTCCCAGTTCCAGAAAGTTCTGCTTGGCAGCGGGCCTTGTGCAGATCCATTGAGACCTTGCCATGTGGGGCAAGTCAACACTGTAAACAAAGTGGGACTGGTGTCAGACAAACAGTGTCAGAGTATCTAACCCTTATGTCTCGTAGTGCAGGACGTCAGCTGTTGTAACCCTAATGTCCTGTGGTTTACAGTAGCTGTGAAATGTTTATGATGGCCTTGAATGAACACACACACTCTCACACAAAACACAATCAAATCAGTGCACTGGGTGGCCTGTGTATGACAAGCGTCCAGATGCATGCATAAATAAATGGGCCTTCTTTAACCTTCCCCCTCAATGAACTTGCATGTAAATTGTGACATTGTGCAAGACTCAAGAGGTACTTCTGCATCTCGAGTGGAGCTTATTATAGGCCCTCGCTCATTTGGAGTCGTAACCAATGAAAGATTAATCAAAACAAATTAGAGATGCTGATTGCTCAGCTCTCTCCATTAAGTAAACAAAACATAAACAAGCAGTTATGGCAATTGTGACAGTGCTGTAGTGATACTCGAAAGAGCAGCATCACAGAACTAGATTTGGCTCTTTCCGTGACCATTTTTTTAGTTGCTTTTCATTTTATTCAAGATGCATAATGAACAGTACTTGTTGCCACCCGAGTAATAATTTACCTTTTATGTCTGTTAATAAGGTTGGCTTTGTATCAGTACTGTACTCTCTAGGCAACTGCCTGACATTGGTTGCATAAGGACATTGTGGCTTGTAGTGAACATTACTTAGAAACTCTTTAGTGTCATGCTCTTTCCTAGACACCATATTTTAAATCGTTGGTTCTCAAACTGGGGTCCGGGGACCTCCAGGGGTCCGCAGCGCATTGCCAGGGGATCCGTGAAAAAGTTTTCTACAAAATAGCATCTAGCATCTAACAGAGCAAATAATAATATAGTGAATATTATTAATAGTGAAGAACTGAAGTTCTGAAGTTAGTGGCTCAACAGATCTGTACTTGGAGGAGCCAAAGTGAGTTTGATGGTGTCTGTGTGATTTTTGTATGGACTCATCAACACAAATAAACTCATGCTGCTCTTTCCCTTTAAACCCAGATGAAGAGAGCCATCTCCCATTGTGTTATTGATCCTCTGTCACTTTTCCTCTCATCTCTCTCTCTCTCGCTTGCTCTCTCTCTGTCTCTCTCTCTCTCTGTCTCTTTCTCTCTCTCTCTGCGTCCAGCCAAAGGGCTTCCGGCGATACTACAGCTCCCCTCTCCTCATTCAGGAGCAGTTTGGCTGCATCAAAGAGGTCATGCCCATTGGTGAGTAAGTGGGTATTCAGCCATAATGACACCAGCAGACCAGGGGGTGTGTGCACTCTCACGCCTTTCTCTCTCCCTCTCTCTATTTCTATATCTCTCTATGAACTAACTCTAACTAACTAACTAACTAACTAACTCTCTGAACTAACCACTAACTACTAACTACACTGTTTTGTTCTGCTCTCTCTTTCTTTTTAATGACAGCCTGTGGCAGTAAAGTGGACCCGGTGTACGAGGCCCTGCGCTTCGGGACGTCTCTGGCCCAGAGGGCCAAGCGGACCAGCGGCTCCGAGTCCCCACACAGACACTCAGTAAGCAAGTTGGCACCGAATGAAGCACTGGTGGTCAGGGGCAGGCCTCGGGAGTTTTCTTAGTTTGTGACAGGCTTGTTTTTAACTGTCACGGCCACTCTCATGGCATTTCAAGGCCACATTTAAATAGCTCAGGTGTCACAAAGGAGGGCTCTTTCCTCTTGTCAGCTGACAAAAAATTGTGTTTGTGTTTGTGAGTGTGTGCATGTATGTGTGTTTATGAAGACAAGAACAAGTGAGTGTGTTAGTGACAGAAAGAGGGTCAGAGACTGAGATAAAGGAAAGACTCAAAATGGTTTTGGCATTTAGCCTTGAGAGGTCAAGGATTGACAAATGGATACTGGGAATATTTATCCGTCAGTGGAGGAGCTGATTTGCAGGCATAATAAATCACTAGTGCATAAGTCACTGGAATGGTAGTCTCAAGGGGAAATGTACGGTTAGCACCATGGCTGCAAAGATCAGCCTTATTCTTTGAGGGAAGATTGATGTTTCTGTACCTAATGACACACAACTCTTAAAATGTGAAATCCTACCCATGTGTTGTGCCACATTTGAAAAAATACATATAGAAATATATAGAGCATTCTTGGAGATAAATACAGAGGGAGCACCTATTGATTAGCAATCTGATGCATTCGTAACTTACCATTTACCATTTTAAAGACCAGTGCGGCTGACAAAGAAGACAAACTCAGTGAAGGAAGCGTGGAGGTTTGACTCATATGGTGATGATGGCTTTCATTAACATGAACAAACAAACAAGTACGAATGTACTGTTTACAAAGACAGATGAACACACACAATGCAAACACAACTCACAATGGTACTGACTCACTTGGGGACTGACTGGCTCCGAGACCAAACTCAAGTTAGAACGTTCCCCCTTTTTTCTCTCTTCTAATCTTACAAACTTGTTTAGCTTGGGAATGGTGTGGTGTCGTCTCGATCGCTCTGCTCTCCCAGCAATTAAAAACAGGTCCAGAAATGGCAGATGGCATACAGCAGATATGACTGCTCACTACAGCTCAAATGTGACCAATAAAGGAAATAGATGAGGGGGGTGATGAAGACAGTGCACATGGAGGCCTGTGGGTGGATTTCAGTCCCTGAAACATAAAAATACGCTGCAGCTCTACGCTTGGCTGGAGGCAGATAACACCAATAAACAGTATGAGAGACATAAACAAGCTGCCCGTAGGCTTCTTTTGGTATCCTGTGTCTGTTGCCTCCAGTTGATCAGGAAAGGGAAGCTTGGTGGGCCATTTGTGGTTTATCAAGTGTCACTGTTTGGTTTGCTGAGGAAACTTGGTGGTTCTAAATCATTCATGCGGCTCAGTGTGATGTCCAGAGGTCTTGCTGAGGAGATCTATTTGGAAGGTTTCTGTCTCTTTCAGTCTCTTGCTCTCTCTGGCCTCCTCTCACTCTCTGCTCTCTGAAAGGGAGAAAGAAAGAGAAAGAAAGAAAATAGTTTGAATTATTAGAATAGTATATAAGTATTCATGTATGTTGATAAAGTAATGTATCTTTAATGTTTACCACTTAATGCATGCATTGAACGGTGACCGCATGTATATGTGTTAAAGGAGAAATCCGATGTGAATCAATCCATAGCCCTGTTGTTTGAGGTCGCTGAGTGCTGCCGGTAGGAAAAAGAACGAGAAAATATGATACAACATTCACCAGATAGCAAATCGACAGCTAACATGTACTGAATAGGGCACAGAGACTCACTTTCAGTTTCATTTTGCTATTCCCCATTCAACTAACGTTAGTTATTGGTTTGCTATTCGGTCAATGTTGTATCAAATCTTCTGGTTCCTTTTCCTACTGACAGCACTTTGTGACCCCGAACAATAGGGCTATTGACTGTTTCACACTGCTTGTTTCATTTCTCCTTTAAATGGTGGCTGCACAGTACATGTATTGAATAATGTTGTATTGAAAATGCATTCTCAGAGCAGTGGAGACCTGGCTCAGGTACCTGAGGAGGTGGCAGCCCGCAGCAGCAGAACAGAACTCACTAGAAAACACAGTGACAATGGTACAGCACACCGTTTCAGTCACCCCAAGAGTGAAGAGATGTATACTGTGTCTATTGTGTATACTGTGGAGAACATGTAGAAAACGTAGAAAACCATTTACCTCAAGAGTGACAGTATCTATATTCTTTGATTTTTCATTTTTGGAAGTATGTAGAAAACATGACAAATCTGAAAAACAAATGATATTGTTTACATGGTATAGTGTCAAGATTATTGTAGTTTGAAAGCCTACTGTATGCAGGCTAATCTTGTTTAAGGTCAGTTCTTTTGAGCATTCACCTGGCTTTAACTATTTAGTTACACATCAGACATCACAAAAACTTTTCTTTCTTTGAAGTACATCCTGCTGTCCAGTTTACCTCAGGATACTATTACAAAAACAATCCTACTACTCTGGTCTGCAGTTTAAAGACATGATGCAATCTGCCGTTTGCAGTGTTCCTGGCCCTGGAGAACGGAACAGAGCCTTTCCACACGGCCGACCGGAAGACTGACAGCACACCGGTAAGGATCCTTAGAACATTCCCATGGCCAGAATCATCAGAGGGCCTCGTGGGAAACAGAATGACCTGATGTGTTCAACAGGCTCTTACCAAATGAAAGAGGAACTCAAGATGGGTGTCTCTTGGGAGGGGTGTGGAGTTTGTTTGAGTGGACAGGCAAAGCTAGTAAAAGTCTTATGTGTACAGAGGTCACTTAGATCTAAACAAGTTGAAGTGAGTTCACAGAAGAGACAGTAAAAGGAAGGGGGAATTGGGGGAGAGGACATGATGGGGGGTTGAAATACATCCACTTTAAAGTTTCCCCTCTGTCACAGGCAAACAGAGAGAAGTGAGGAAAACACAAAGAAAACAACCACATTTAGAAAAAACGGATAGTTTTTGTAAAAATATAGTATAAAATAAAGTTTACTGATATTTTTTGACTTTGAGTCATCTCAGCACGTTGAATCACATTGGATTAAATGTGAAAAGCAGATGTGATCATTTCCTACAATGTTTAGCAAACCACCACTGACACCTCATAATAGAAGCTATGAGAGTACATACTCTTTTGATCCTGTGAGGGAAATTTGGACTCTGCATGTATTCCAAATGTGAATTTGTGAAACACACGCAGCACACAGTGAATGCACAGTGAGGTGATGCACACATTAACACAGAGTGGGCGCCGGAGAGCAGTGAGGGGTTAGGTGCCTTGCTCAAGGACACTGGATGTAGTGGTCGGGGATTGAAACCGGCAACCCTTCGGTTTCCAGCCCAAAGGCTTTACCCTTATTTGGCACACTGCACAAGCCTATGAAAGAGTACACCTGAAAAGACATGGAAGAAATGAGAAAGAGCAAACCAAAGCTGAAGAGAAATGCAGGGGTGGCTCGCCTTGTGGCTTGTGGCTTGTGGCATGGATCGGAAAAAAAGTGGACCCTGTGGCATAAATGGTAGTGCTGGGCTTTCAGCGCAAAGCTTTATGACGATTTAAGCAACAGCTCCCAAGCTGCCACTGAAATAGTTCCCCCTGCTCTCAGACCACACGCATGTAAGGTCATGGCTAAGCCTCGTCCGCTTAGTCCAGCGAGCAGCTCCTGAAAGTATAAATTATAAATCCCATAACAATAAAAACTTAAATACGTGCAAAACCACAGAGTAGTCAGTAACCTTGGAAATAAATAGTGCAGATGTGTGTCTGTCTCCGTTAAATGGATTTTATTTGTTGAATATTACTTCTGCAGTTCTGTCAGGATCGAATGGCTAAATCAGGCATTGAGAGAATTGTCTAATTTTCTTTTATTTGCAGTGTAGATGCAAAATGGTTTGGCAAGCAATGCTGGCTATCTGTGATATGTCCCAATTGGACAAAACAGTCAGACTGTTGTTGAAATTGTTTGTGCTGAACACAGCCTTGGAGAATCACAGAAACATTTGCACAGACCACACAGTCAAGTTTGCCTGCTTTAAAAATCAGTCAGGGGAAGATTTTACAAAATCTTGTGCACAAGTGGTGTTTCTGCAAACAATTCAATCATGAGTTTGGTACTGAGAAATATTCCATATCTGCTTTTTCAATCAGTATCTTCATAATGATTCTCTTGATAAGTTGCTCTTTATTTGGCACGTTAAGTTCCTGGGTCAGGACTATTTAGGATGGTCCGGTGGGTATCTCACTCTCTCACTCTTCTCTACTCTACCGCACCCCTGAGTCAGTGCTTTTTACGGGGTTTACTTGTACTCTACTCTCCTCCACTCCACTCGGCATCTCTTGTGAGTCTGAGAACTGATCTGGTGCCAGGTTGCTTGGTGTGTTCATCGGCAACACGAACTTGGCGAGACTCCACAGACCCTGAATTTCCCAGCGTTTGAGAACTCGATCATCCCCCCAAAAAAGGCCCACATACCTCTGGCTATGCCTGTGGTCCATACAAATATGTCTTGCCTCTCAAAATGTTCCTTTTTTGTCTCTCTGACTCCAGTCTTGTATTATTTGCTTTCACTGCTTGAATAGATCACAGACAACTATACAACTACACAACTACACATTTCACAACTTCAGGCCAAGGATTTGTTTGAATTTTTAATTGTTTGTTCTGCCTTACATTCTTGTGCTCTCTTGCATTGCTGTGATGGAAACACTGGCAAAGCTCTTGAAATATCTCATTGGTTTAAGTGTAGCATGTATGATTGGCGTAGCCTTCACTTTACTGTACTGTTCTTACAATGCACACCATTTATATAGTGATACATGCTATTATTTCACACCATTTACATTATGATACACATTATTGTTATGATTTGATTAATTCTGACACTAACATTACTTACCTCCTTTACAATACTGTTATAAATGCAATTCTGCAAACTACACTGCTTAAAAAAGAATCCCCTCCTTGTGCACTCGCTCTCTCTGTCTCTGCCTGTCATCTCGCTGTGACAATAGCTTCCCCTATTTCCCCTTATCTGGTGGTGCATAGCATCATCTGCAAGAAGCCCATTTGTCTAAGCTGACGGCCGGCTCCATAAAACAAGCCCAACGGACGTTAGCAGGACAGGGTAATGAGCAGAAGAATAAAACATGCTCTCAGGAAGCGATCACTTGCCGTGACCACCCGCGTCTGGAATCAGACGAACAAACAAAACTAGAAAAAGCCTCAGCCATTCAGATCTGTTCCGTGCTTTCTTATCGCACCAATTTCCATGGATATCTGGTTCCGGGCATTCGTCCTTTCTCATTGACATGTTTGTTGTGTTTTTCTCAGCCTATGTTTGCGTGTTTCTGTTGTTGTATTCATGTGTATACTCAAAGCCTCATAGAAAATGTGCTTGATGTTCTTGAATGAGGAACAGCAAGTCATGGAGCACTGACACATGATCCTTTGCATGCATTCATTGTGATTAGTTGACCTCTAAAGTCCTCCAAAACATGAGACATGCCGGAGGCTCTGGGGGGTGCCCACGGGTCGAAGACTCTGCAGGGTGCTCTGGGTGGCGGCCGCGAGTCGGAGGCTGAGGAGGGTGGCCGCGGGTCGGAGACTCTGCAGGGCGGCCGCGGGCCGGAGACTCTGGGTGGCGGCCGCAGGCAGGAGACTCTGGGTGGCGGCCGCAGGCAGGAGACTCTGGGTGGCGGCCGCAGGCAGGAGACTCTGGGTGGCGGCCGCAGGCAGGAGACACTGGAGGGCGCGCGCGGGCCGGAGACACTGGAGGGCGCGCGCGGGCCGGAGACACTGGAGGGCGCGCGCGGGCCGGAGACACTGGAAGGCACGCGCCGGACTGGGACTCGCCGTACTGGGGCTCACTGGGTGGGAACTCACTGGACAGGGATTCACTGGACGGGGAATCGCCGGACTGGAACTCGCCGGACTGGAACTCGCCGGACTGGAACTCGCCGGACTGGGGCTCACTGGATGGGAACTCACTGGACGGGGGATCACTGGACGGGGAATCACTGGACGGGGAGTCACTGGACGGAAGGCTCGAGGCCCAGGAACTTGCTGGTAGGGGACTCGGCGCCCGGGGACTCTGCACTCCGGAACCCTCTGGTCGTGGACCGAACAACCAGGAACTCGCTGGTCGGGGAGTCGCTCGCAGGTCGTGGACTGAACGACCAGGAACTCGTGGACTCGCGCCCGGGACTCGCTGGTCGACTCCAGGTCGTGGACTGAACGGCCAGGAACTCGATGGTCGGGACTCAGCGCTGAGCGGCCAGAACTCGCAGGTCGTGGACTGAACGACCAGGAACTCGATGGTCGGGGACTCGGCGCCCGGGGACTCGCTGGTCGGGGACTCGGCGCCCGGGGACTCGCTGGTCGGGGACTCGGCGCCCGGGGACTCGCTGGTCGGGGACTCGGCGCCCGGGGACTCGCTGGTCGGGGACTCGGCGCCCGGGAACTCGCTGGTCGGGGACTCGACGACCAGGACCTCGCTGGTCCGGGACTCGGCGACCGGGAGCTCGCTGGTCGGGGACTCGGCGACCGGGACTTCGCTGGTCGGGACTCGCCGCCCGGGACTCGCTGGTCGGGACGCGGCGCCCGGGGGCTCGGTGGTCGGGGACTCGGCGTCCGGGGGCTCTGTGGTCCGGGACTCGGCGTCCGGGGGCTCTGTGGTCCGGGACTCGGCGTCCGGGGGCTCTGTGGTCCGGGACTCGGCGTCCGGGGGCTCTGTGGTCCGGGACTCGGCGTCCAGGGGCTCTGTGGTCCGGGACTAGGTTCTGAAGCTGACATGGAGGTAACGGAAGGCGCTGGAGAAATCAACTCCACGCTCGGAAAAAACGGAGGAACTGAAAAAACAGAAGCGGTTGGAGGTCTAGCTTGTAATCCTCGCCGTCTCTCCTCCACACTCAGACGAGTCCGGTCCACCAGCATGGACTCTGGGGTTGCCATGGCGGGAGATGACGAAGAAGAGGTAGCGAGACGGGGAATTCCTCCACCCACAGCTCCGGATGCACTAAAACGTCGACGTTGCTGCAACCTAGTGTCGACACGGATGGCCAGATTGACCAAGCCCTCGCAGGTCTCAGGCAGATCATGGGATATGAACTCATCTTTCAATTCTTCAGAGAGACCATTTAGGAAGGTGTCGAATAATTCCTTCTCACCCCAGCCAGATGAGATAGCCAGGGTCTGGAAGTCTATGGCGAAGTCAGAAGCAGATCGGGAACCCTGGCGTAGATGGAGCAATTCCCTAGCAGCCTCGTGCCCGTGTTTGGAACGATTGAACACCCGCTTCATCTCGGGTGTAGGCAATGATGCCGCTTGAGCGGTTGCCACATCGTCGAAAACGGTCTTCGTTACTTGGTAGGGCCGTTTGATGTCGGGGAGCATAACGTCTGACCGCTCAATATAAGACTGGGTCTCCCGATACATCACCGAAAACTGCTCAAGATCCGCTGGGTTTATTGCTGGTCTGATCATACTGTTACGTACGGTAAAATTCAGACAGAAACCCAAAAGCAGATCAACACGATTTAATAAGAGCAGGGAACTTAACAAAGCAGTACGCAGTGGGGAAAAGCTCAGGAGATCTAGGTTATAACAAAAATACACAAGTAATCCAACAAAGGTTTCAAAAGGCAGGTATCAAAAAGGGAAGAGGTTGAGGGAAAACAGAGGAAACTCAAAAAATATCCAAAAGATGCAAGACAGGTATTTAAACTTCTCAAAAGGCTCAGGAAGAAACAGAAAACTCGAACGAATTCCAAGGGGCAGACACGAGAGACGGGAGTCGGTAAAACACACGGAAACAGAACTCACAGGTTGGTGAGCAGACTTGAAACAGACTTACAATAGACAAGGAACGAGGTCAGATGATCCGACAAGGAACAGAGAAAAAACTGGGGTTTATATAGGGAGCAGGAACATTAGGGCAAACAGGGAGCAGCTGACAATCATTACTGGGAACAAGATCATTAAAGACAGGTGTGGAGCAGGGGAGGAGAAAGGGGCAGGGCAGGGGAACAGAACAGAAGCACATGTGAGACCAAAACAAACATAGAGGCTGCAGTGCAGTGTTAGTCCAGCGGGGGGCCAAGGTATCAGGAAGCAGAACCATGACAAGACATACATGCCACAAGTTGTTTTCTCTTTCAAAGAGAGAGAAAGAGAGAGATTTGAAAGGAGGGAGTGTCCTTTGTGGATGCATGGTGGCCGATTGTCACAGCCTGGTTTTCACTGCCCTAGTAGCCTCATAGTGTTGGAGCCCAGATTGCCACCCCTTAAAAAAAAAAAAAAAAACAAGGACACAAAGCTGAACCAAAGCACTACATACACTACACTGTTTTTATGTCATATGTCATGTGCCATAAATGGGGTCATGTGCTCATAGAGACTCAGGTTCGAATCTGGCCTGTGGTCATCTCCCAATGCTCCACCATCTCTCTCTCTCCCACTCACTTCCTTTTAATCTCTACTGTTATCTCCAAATAGAAAGAAAAAGCCTGTCTACACATTTTACATCCTTGTGGCGTGAATCCTCAAATAACAGGAGCTGTCTTGGATAGATTTCCCAGGATATAAAGCTGATGAAAAAAACAAAAGATATCTCCTCCCACACATGCAGATCAGCCTAATCTCATGACACACTCAAAAAAGGGAAACTCTTGCGCTCCAGTGAGCCATTTGGGTGATTTCTCAGAAAGCAGTACACCAATCCAACCAGCATGATCCAAGATATATATTAGAGATATATTCAAATCCTCTCTAAAAAAAGCAATCCTCCGCAGCATGGCTAATATGTTGGGTTTTCCCATACCTCTTTGCCATTGAGAGTCCATGTGCTCTTAGAAACTGTCTGTACTAATACTGCAGGTTGTTTTGGATTAAAGAATCTACTCAAATTGTTTTTAAAAATTCAATTTATCTTACAGATGCTAGATAGTAATTCCAGTTTGTGTGCCCTGTTGTGTTTTTTGCTCAATCTGTTAATGCAGTGTGTACGCATGTTGCAGGTGAAGACACACCAACGCAAGGACCTCCTGCAGCTCAACACCTATGTGGCCTTGTACAGATTTACTCCTCAGGACGGGGAAGACCTGGACATGAGGTCAGTATCATCCGTGCGTCTATCTCTTCCCCCTCATCTGTTCCTCTTGCCACGCTGCATGCCTGACAAGAGATAAATACCTTAATTGCTTGCTCCAGATTTGTCGCCAGCACATGTCATTGGTGCAGAAAGAAAGTCCTTACCACAAGGATGTTTAATTTTAACTGTGTGTGAATTGGATTGCAACAGCTGCTCCTATCGTTACAAATGAAATAAAACATTAATAATGAAAGCCTTTATAAAATGTACTATAAAATGTCATAAAAGTAGATAAGCCTTGTGACAGCTATGCATTCACAGCCCATATTATTCTAGAGAAGAGGCACCTTCTTAGTCTCTCAGTTGTGGCTTGGAAAGAATAAAGGTGTTTTCCAGGGGCGGAAAAAAAAGCTAGCCGAGGGTGGTGAATATCCCTTAGGATGCTGTTTGTCCCTGACCAGCATTGCCTGGCACATATTCCAGCACATGCCCTCTAACCTAGTCATCTTATCTTGATGATGGTCTTAGCAGCGGAGTGGGCCGTTTGAAAAGTTTTCTCTGCAAAATAGCCTTCTTGCGAGGGAGGATATTGTGGCAAGTTTTCTGAACAAGACAAGTTGATTAATTTGCTGGTCAGTGGCCTTGGAAATGCCACTTGTTTGTGTATTCTCCAGAGCATAGCTGGCACCCACTGTAAACACACTTATACAGAACTCCTCAGTAAACATCACATTATTCATTTTGAAGCCTTATAGATCACTGTGCATAATTCAATGCCAAGCGATGGAAACATCTCCAGAAAATTCTCAGCTCACCACTATGTGTTGGTATTGCCTGATCACATGGAACTGCCACGCGCACACACACACACACACACACACACACACACACACACACACACACACACACACACACACACACACACACACACAGAGTGAACATAAACAGAGACCCTCAACAGCCCCTGAGGCCTAGCACACAGTATGCAATGGCTGTTCTACGGACGTGCAGGAATAAGAGTAATCCTGAGCCCTGCAAGCATTTTGTCATTTGCCAGACACTTCAGTCATCTTCTGTGGCACTCCCAAAATACAATCCAATCTTCAGTGCTTCATTTAAAATTCATTGACTCCTCGGCACGAAGCTCAGATCAAGGAGAGCATCTGCAGTCAACTAGCAGAGGCAAGTGTAGAGACAAGTGTAGTCATAACACACTGTATACGACAGCAAGTATCAAGGCTCCTTTTGAATTCCCCCTCCTCCTACAACTCTATTCTTAAACTCTACTTAAAAGGAAAATGAAAAAAAAAATCAGGGGAATCACTCTGTCATTTTTAATAATTCCCTCATCATTGTGTCTTTTTTTTTTTTTTTTGGTCTTTCGCTGTGAAACATTGACAGCTTGCGCCCACAAGTGCTGTTCATTTCACAGGGACTTCCATGTGAGTCATGTGCTGTTATCACATTTTGAGGAGCTGAAAACTTCCTTCCTTGAAATTACAGTACCTTACACTGTTAGAAGGCAACACTCATACAATAACTATGTCTGTGACCTGTCTCATTTAGAGCCTCTACTACAGAGCCACAGATAATTGAAACTCATCAGACCCACTTCCCTTTAAATACACCCTAGCATAAGTTTTTTCAAGATAATACTTTGCCTTTGAGTGTATTTGAAAGTGGAGAAAGGAAGCTCAAAGCAGCTGACTGTTGAATCCAGCCCGCTCAGGGAGGGTGAGCCCACATTAATCATCACTTGATTTTTTCTTCTTTCTTTCTTTCCTTCCTTTTTTGCAGACCTGGGGACAGAATCGTGCTGGCGGACGACTCCAACGATGATTGGTGGAAGGTAATCTCATTGGTGGAAGGCTTCTCGTTTTCAACAGGCCCCTGAATATTTAAGAGCTCTGTTGAGTTGTGTCTTAAAACTGTCAGCACCCATTTAAAGTTTCATTTTTAAAGAACCCCAAGCTTTACTGGGGCTGTTTGTCAAAATGAAATGAATTGTGTCTTTTTTATGTTATTATGTTATAAGTTAGAGCGCCATCCATCACCAAGCCAACAATGGTGATTGTTAAACCAGATTAAAGGATTAAACTTTAATGCATTCCTGCAGGGAGTGATTGAAGACAGGATAGGATTCTTCCCAGCGTCCTTTGCTCAGCAAGTGAAAGCGGGAGATCAAGTGTTCAGGTGTATTCGCACGTTCATTGGCTGCAAAGAACAAGGTCAGATCACTCTGAAGGAGGGACAGGTGTGTGAAGCCCCACAAACGCACTCACACAGACACACACACATACACAAACACACAAATACACACTCTCTCTCTCACACACATACACACACAGATTATATAAATTTCTCCTTATTCAGTGCAAACATTGAAACTCATTTCCAGTCATCACTATAGTTTCATTACAAACAATATGAAGTGTCAAAAAATGCATGTCATCTTATGAATATGCACATAGAAAGTCATATCCTGGTTTGGTTCTAGGTGACTTTACTTTTTATGTTTGTGGATTTTTTTAGATATGTGTGAGCAACGAGGAGGAGCACAACGGCTTCATTCGAGTGGCCAGTGGGAAAAAGAGAGGCTTTGTGCCTTGCGACGTCCTGGAGAACATCTGAAGGACAAACACACAGAAATGGAGATAAAGGGAAGCGGGAGTGCCACAGTGTGTGTAGGAGAGAGTGATGAAGAGAGGTAGAGAGAGAGAGAGAAAGAAAGGGAGAGAGAAAGAGAGCAGTACTCAAGTTTGATGATACATTGATGACTCCACTGAACAAATTATGGCACAGGTCTTGAGAGGCTTAAGTGTAGATCCATAGAGAGTCTCTGCTAGCCCATTGTAGGGGATGAAGTGAGACCTGAGAGCTGAGAGTGGACTCACTGGTGGAGCAACTGGACTTAAAATGGACAGAGTGTCCTTATTGCTGCTACATTTTATTTTTCATTTGTTTATTTTTCTTTGTTTATTTTTGTTTTGTTTTTGTTCAAGGGAAGAAAATATACCATATTGGGATTGTGTTTGTTGTGTGTGTTCCTGAGCATAATCTACAGAGGGAAGACAACTATTGATCCCCATTGTGTGTTAGGAGCAACCTATGTCAGACTCCCCATCTCTATTGTCTGAGGCAGATCAGAGGGAACAGTGGATGCTTGTTTACTGAGCCAGCACCAGTCTCTGAAAATAGCAAAAGCTCCACGACACAGAACACTCAGTCCCCTGGCTCCCTCTCCTACTCTAGCCTAGCACTGGATAGTTTAACCTCTCTCACAAAGGTTAAAGGCAGCACTGCTTCAACATTCTCCTAGTCCTAATATCAGATGCAGCACATGTGTGGAGACGACATATGACATATGTCTTGCTTCTGTTAGCCACTCTTTCCTCCACAGTGTCTTCACAGAGTTCATCTCCTGGAAACCTGCTGTGCTTGTGCATTTCAGGCACTCCCTCTGCACTCCATTAGTTGAATGCACCAGGGCCAGATCAAGGGCGTCGTAATTATCTTGGCGAGTTGAGTCTGACTGAAGCAGGATGGGAAAGAGATTGGAAACATGGGATTTCCGACAGCAGCAGAATGAGGGAGTCTTCATGAACCAAAGGAGGTGTTCACCACCATGTTTCCTCCCAGTACGCGCTCTCACTCTCTCTCTCTCCCCAACTGCTCCGTTGTCCAAGCGGACATTCCACGTGACCGAGTAGAAAGCTAAACTATGAAGAGGATTGCACACATATCATGAAAACAAATGTTTTGAGGGGGTGATTTCAAATGAACAAGCTAGGGGGAGTTGTTTCAGATTAACACAAAAAGGAGGAGTAAAAATCATCTGACAGTTGAGGTTGCAGAAAATCAAGCACTCAAGATAAATGAGAAACGTTTAAAAGTTCTAAGGGGAGATGAGGCAATGCCGTGAAATTTAGTGTGTTCATGGCGTTCGGATATCCAGCTGTGCAGACATGTGTAATGTGCTCTAATCACAGCTGATGTTTTTTCCTAAGCAGTGAATGTATTCAAGTGAATGTATTCAGTGTGACTTTCAACACACAGCTTGTCACATGACAAACAACAGCCATGATGTGTGACCCAAAATACACAAACGTATTAAATGATGCCTCATGTGCAGGAAATTACATTGTCTCAAAAGTAGCCTGATAGCTTTTGTATAGGTCTGTGTGGTACAGAAGAGCTCAAAATGAATGTTAAAGCAACAATAACACTAAAGTACTCACCCTTTGGCAGTAAGACTACTATACTTTTATAGAAGTCTTTTTTTAAAGTTTTTTTTTTTCTAAATACACAGAATTTATTTGCAATGTGCTATATTATGTTTTCATTGTAATTCCCAGTCACTGTCTGTCTTTGTACGTTACTTGAAATGAAAGTTTTGTTAGTGAGGTGGGTGCTTCTCATGGCGGCACGTGGGGGAAGAGTTTATTAAGAGGCCTGTGTTGCAGTGGGGCTGTAAATAATGTATGCACAAAATTAAAGTCTTATTTATTGAACTCTGAGTGGAGGTGTCTGTTTGTATGGATCACACGTAGGCTACGGTACAAGGAAATGGCGGGTGACACAAAAGGGTTTGGGTATCTGCAAAAGTAACGTGCTCGTTTGTCACGTGGTTGAATTTTAACACTCAGAATGCACCACTGTCAGCAACAGTCTCAAGTGCTATCTGTTTTAAGACCAAATGTGGTTTGAACAGAGATGAATATTTGGAGACAGTTGTTGTATATTGTATCCCATTTTTGCTGTACAGTTGTGGTATTGCTTTACTTTGCCTGTTCAGTTTAAAAACAATGACATCTATTATCAAGTAATATCATTAAATAACACAACAGTCAATAGCAACAGGTCTTATTGTACTGCTCTACCAAGCCCATCCACTCCACCTAATAATTAATGACTACAGTAATCTCATAACAAAGTAATGCCATGTCATGATGTCAAGATGTAACAGACAATTGTCAGTTCTGATTGCAGAATGATATAAAACTGTGGCCCAAGCAAACTCCCTTGGGCCTGATGGAGAAAAGAAAAGAAACATTGCCCCGTGTCTGAGTTGGCAGTGCCAGGAGAGGCAGGTGCAGTGCAGCGTGACGTGCCCATCCATCTCTCTCTAGGAGGGTAATGAGTCGCTGGTTGCCCACTGGCCATGACTCCAGACCCCAAAATGAGCCATCTGAGCAAAGATCATTGAATACTGACCAAGCTAGAGCAACATAATATGGTACAATAGGAGCAATTGGAAATAATTCAGGTCTACATTAATGGGAGTGTCACATAACGTTGCATATAAACCTTTCAATGATCTTCTGAATCCGCGTATGAGGACTCGACTCTGGTCTGCATAAAGGGGGATCTTCCCCCCTCCCCCTCGCGAAAATAAAACACAGAACTTAACATTTGTGCTTCTCACTCCACTATTGTTCTCTCTGGTCTCGTTACCCATGCCGGACCCTTCCGTTCCCCTCCGACCCTCAGGGAAATAAGGGTAATGCTTCCTTCTTTGCCTGTAGTGGCCTCATAACACCAGGAGGTCATACCGTGCAAGAGTGTGTGTGTGCCAAAGTGTGTATATAGTGTGTAACAATATCAGACAGGCCATTCACGTGATAGATGTGTGTGTGAGAGAGAGAGTGTGTGTACATTTGTTAGCCTGAGTGGAAGAGACAGGAAATACTACCGGGACTGCTCATTGTGTGTCTCCTCCCAAACACACACACACAAACACACTGGTGCATGAAAATCAGCTCAACTCTGTGTGTGTGTGTGTGTGTGTGTGTACGTGTGTGTGAAAAGGTTGTGAAAATTGTTCTGCATTTCCTCCACCTCCACCTCCACCAGAGGATGTATCATTAAATACCACAGTACCATTGAGGCAATGTCTCTCATTCTTGGACAATGGCTCTCATTCTTGGAGACAATGGTACTGACCTTTAACAAAGTATAACTGGAAAGTTAGCTTTCTAGCTAGCTTGCTGGTCTGTTAGTTCTTGACTGTAGGTCTATATCACAATATATGTGAGGGAGTCCTTAGTTGCAGACTAGGCCTCAGTTCTTAGTCATGGAAATACCATACAGCAATGGAACATTACCACTTGCCTACCACCCACCCACATCTTTCTGAATTCAGTAATTTCATTGCCTGTTGGTAATTATAAGATAAAGATTCAAGGAGTGGAGGTGTGGCCTTGGCTTCTCATTTGTCTCATTTCCTCCATCACTACATGCCTCCTGACTCTCCAACCCCGAGAGAGCCATCTGAATGGGTGTCCTTGTCACCTAAACCAAGTCTTATTAAATCTGTCATTTGCTGTATTTGTTTGTAATTAATCTGGCATAGAAGCTGGAAAGCACTGGCTCTGGGGATGAGGAGTCTTATTGGGTCTTTTCAAACTCATCAAAAGCTTTTTTGTCCCTGTCTGTCCTCAAGGCCAAGCGATACCAAAAAACACCCTGTTTAGTGTCAGCCACAAGTGTTGTCCAGCTAAACAGTTCCTACAAGATGCTGACTTGGTATTCACACTTACCCATAGTGTTACCAGTCAATGCATTTTGTATTTTGAGATATCATTGCCTTTCAATCTTAAAAACTACCATGTACCACTGTATCACATTAAATATTCTCATAATGTGAGATTTCATAGGGTTCTCAATTGGGCACCACCTCTTCACAATTATTTAACAGAATTTCTGTTAAGACATTTACTTTTCCTGTGCCACCCCTCAGTAACCCTGGTCAGGTAGGTAGGCATTCATTCCAAGTTTGCACTGCAGAGGAGGGAGGGGACAAACCAAGTGTCAATATTTCTAGTGACTGAAATACATGACTGTAAAGGGAGATTTTTATTTTGAAGACATTGCATAGTATTGAATATTAATGTAACATCATGCATGAATGTTTCTTCACCAATTGTAGATTTTTCATTAAGCATTTATGTACATTTATGTACACTCTCATGAATGTGATATGCACCCGTCAAGTAAGTGTAAGTGTGTACTGTTGTGTGTTGTGTGTACTGTTGTGTGTTGTGTGTACTGATGTGTGTTGTGTTTACTGTTGTGTGTTGTGTGTACTGATGTGTATTGTGTGTACTGATGCTCACAGTGGGCACACTTACAGGTGCAATATCTGAGTACCTGCTTAGAGGACATAACAGAATGGAACGTATTACCAAATGAAGACTGGCAGAGGCCTTTCCTGCCCCTCCAGAGCTGGACTCCATAAGAGAGATCATCAGAGATGGGGTGAGGGGGGGCGTCTCCCTCAGACACCTCACACCTGCTCAGGCCAACTTGAGCTGTCTGCCTATTCCACAACAGGCAGTCAGATGATCACAGGGACTGATTCAGTTCTTCAGACTGCTCTGATTTACACTAGATACACACACATAGCTTAGCCACTTCAGCAGGCCATAACCTAAAGAATAAATTGATCAGAGAATTACTCTGCCTATCTGTGCTCCTGTTGTTGTATTGGATTTGGCAGGAGCCATATTTGTGTCCAAGCAAACATTCTGCTAAACATTAAATTATGTGGGACAATGTGGGATCTTAAAAAGGTAATCTTGAGCAACACAGTACATTGGCTTATATCATAAAATAAAAAGCTGAATGGATATCTCTGAAATATAATATAAAGCCAGATGGGCATCTCTAATACCCTCATTTGATCCTTAAACTTTTACTAACAGTGAAACCAAGAACACAAAAACAATGCCTTGAGGCTGCCTTGAGGAAACCTGAGGCTTAGGCTTCACAGGCCCTATAGTCGGGGGCACCTGGCACTTTATTTAGTTCAGTGGATTTGGTAGAACTTTACTTGATAGCTAACTGGTGAGTGAACACATTCATAAACCCTTACATTAATGTGTCAAATGCTTAATACAGCATGACTTATACATTTCATACAGTAAGTTACATTAGGCCTACTATGGAATAACATTTTGTCAAAATAAAATTCACAATCATATCTTCTTAAAAATATTATTGTAAAAATCCCATGGTTTGGTCCTGTCATTGAACTGAACACTTCTGTTGTTATCTTCATACCCTACCTCATCAATCACTGCTGCCTCCTCTGGCAGTGAAAGGGGTTTAATGTGAGGTGGTCAGCTAAAATGGCTGTGTCACTGCCCTTTCCTCTCTTTATGGGATCCTTTCCCTTTATTTTCTTTCCACTTTTTCCACTTCATAGTACAGTCTGCATAGTACAAGAAGGATCAGGCCTTCTTGTACTATAGCACATTATATTTGTAGCTGACTGGAATATATAGGAACAAAGGGACTTTTATTTAGATGAATATTGCCTTGCATTGAACTCAACATTAAGAAAGTGCATGAATGTTTCTTTTTGATTTCTGAATTATGAAGCATTTATGTTTGGTTTTATTAATGCATACATATCTATCCACTCACCTGTCAAGTAAAGTGATACAGCTGAATGGATTAATTCAATGCCTGTGTGACTTTCCTTTGGTCATTTCTTATAAGACTAAAGCAGTGAAACCCCCTCTAATGGATGCAGGGTCTCAGTCAAGTCTGGCTCCATTGCCTAAACCAAGACTAGGAGTGTTAGAATTACTGTCAAATGTGAGACGCAAACATCAGCACAAAGGCAAGGATAAACCTGGGGCCACAGAAGATTGCTGTGAAGGCTGTCAAGCAATTCTAAAGAAAGTGAAAAAGTCTGCTGGGAATGATAGGGTAAATATAATAACTAATAAAACACAATGTCATGATCATGATATCATGACTAAGTCCTTATGCTACAGAGGGGGGGATTTAGAAGTAGACCTTGGTGTTGGTAGGTGCAAAGGTGGTGTTTATCTCGAGCTTCATCATTTTCATACATAACAATTTTAATGTGTGCAGGAACTGTCTGTGGTGCATTAATTAGATGTTAGTGTTATTAATCTTTATGTTACTATGGGCCAGGATATAATGTTTGACCAATTATATTTGTTGAATGGCCACAGAGTACAGTACATTCCCATGATGGTTTACGCAACAAGTCTGTGGAGCATGGATTTAAATTATTTCGTTTTTTCCCCCAGAGTAAAATTACAGAAGAAATTAACAACGTGAAGTGTGAAGACCCGGAGAAGATCAAATGCTGTAAGAAGCTTCTGAAGAAATCCAAAAAACAAATAATTGATGCTCTTTCTGCTGAGGGCCCATGACTGTGTGTGAAGGGCTTCAGCTGTGCAAGGCTGTGTGCGTGACACTGACAATTTGACACACTATTTAAACAGGCCACAACTTGTACAACGTGGGCAGCCATTTCTGATATCTGTCCCACTATTTTTGTACTGTTTTCTCAGCAGTTGTCCATATCTTAGAACACATGATATAAAAATGAATCATACACACAACATGCAGTCAAACATGTCTGTGTCCTTACTTTTCATCTGTTTTTTTATTGTTCTGATGTTACCCATAATATTTGCATTGAACTTACTGAAGTATATTTTTCTGGCTTTTTACTTTTTCATTTGAATGAAATAAACTGAACATTTAAACATTTAAAATAGAAACACCTTTTCATAAACACTGACTTGTGAATAACAGGGGGTATTGTTTGTTGAGATTGGACAGAAAAGTGACTACACAAACACTGCAGAAGCACAACAGTTAGGGTCAGCAACAAGTGCTGACAACAAAATGTACAGCTCAACAGCTCATACAAGATTCAGACTGCAGACATTATGGCATATCATAGCCACTTTGGCAGACCATCTTCTAAAGCACAAGCTGATTGGCTAGTCAACCTGTCTGTGTTCCTCTCAAGTGCAGAATGATGTGAACCTGACACACAAAACCTGTTGCCATTCACAGCGGTCATTTTGTTTTGTTGTTTGTTTTTGTGTGTCATTGGGAAGCCCCAAAGTGAGCATAAAAGACATAATTTCACATGCTTCACACACACACACACACACACACACACACACACACACACACACACACACACACACATATATATATATATGATGTCCCCACTACAAGCAATGCAGCAATCATTTTGATATTAGCATATATACCAAATTGTGGTCAAACAACTTATGGGTTTTTCCTTAAAAACTAGCCTCAAGACTTCAAGACCCATTCTTATTTAACATAGCTGACCATCAATAATGCTGGTCAACATCCACCCATTTCTAGAGTACTCCAAGTTGGTATAGTGATCTTTGAGTGGTTTGAGTTTAGTGTCACAGAGGAAACACGGCTTTTACTTTTACTTTGCTCTTACCCACTGAGAGAGATGAACCATGGACTGCATTATTAGTCTTTGGCTTGCATGCACAGGTGAGATTATGAATATTATTTTTGGACATATTGTGTCTGTCAGTCAATCATTTTAAAATATATTGTCATTGTGTATTTGTACTTATTAGCATGTACTTATGTACTGGCAATTATTAGCATGTTGAATGCATCAGATTAAAAGAATATTCATGTATGAACATGAGAACAATTATAACCCATATTCTCTCTTTCTAACCATTACTGATTGAAATACTGTGCAGTTTACATTTTCTGATCTTTTTTGAAACATTAGTTTTGATTGTATGACAGCAATAATAAAGATGTGTCTTATTTCAAAATCAATTCAGGTCAACAGATTCATTGACTGTGCTGAATTAAATATTTAACAGCAACCTTGCCCAAAGTAGATTTAGTTTTGTCTAGTTTGTATATTTTTTTAGTTGTAGTTTTCTGCCTTTCCTCAGCTGTAATTGTGAGTTGCACTTTGGAGGCGGGTGTGACAGACACAATGGAGGAGTCTCCTCTGGCCAGCCCTGAGAAGAGTAGACAAGTGAGAGTTCAACATGCTGTTTTTAGGGTATATATGACTCTATATAGGGTATGATATGACTCAATGTAAAACTCAATATAAACTTTTATTTATTTTGCTTCCTGCACATATCACATCAGAATAATGATCTATGCAAAGAGTTCTTTCATTGTCCTTGATTTCATATTTCATTTCATTTGCATGCAGACTCACAAGGCAAAGTCTGTATGATTTTGCTCTTTTTCTTTTCTCATCAGACAGAAGATTTGAAATCTGGATTAAAGAACTCATGGTCTCAGCCAAGTTGGACAATATCTTATAGACCAAGACCAAGACAGTTTGAATTAGATTCAACAGTGAGACGTAAACGTAAAAATAAACACAAGCCTAAACCTAAGCCAAAACCTAAACCTAAACCTAAGCCTAAGCCTAAACCTAAACCACGACCTGGACCTAAACCTAAACCTAAACCTGGACCTAAGCCACAACCTAAACCTAAACCTGGACCTAAGCCTAAGCCTAAACCTAGACCTAGACCTAAACCTAAACCTAAACCTAAACCAAAACCAAAACCAAAATGTAATCCTAAGCCTGAACCGAAACCTGAACCTGAGCCCACATTAGAATGCTGTCAAGGCTGTAAAGCTTTTCTAAAGGATGTAAAAAGATCAGCTGGTAATAGCAAGGTAAATATTCTCTCTTACTTCACTTTCTCTCTTACTTCACTTCTTCACCACCAGCTTCATAATTTTCATATACCTGTTTCAGGTTTCATTCATCTGTAGATAAGGTTTTGTTTGTATTATTATGTTAAAGGCTAAGTCCAGGGTAAATCAACCCATAGCCCTGTTGTTTGAGCTCACCGAGGGCTGTCGGTACAAAGGGTGAGAACATAGACAGAATCTGCGAACTGGTAGCTGATGCTAACTGAATTGGGCAAAGAAAAATAAAACTGGAACAGAGTTTACATGTCCTTATCACTTAGCTGTCACTTGGCTGTTGGGTCTATGCTGTACCAACCTTTTGCATTCTTCTTACCAACAGCACTTTTGCACTTTCAGCACATTCTTGCTACCTCTTCCTACCTGTTGACCAAAAAAACAGGGTTATGGGCTGAGTTACTCCTTTGAGTAGTATTAGATCTATAGAGCTATTAGAGCTATTAATTATTGTGTTAATGTGAAAAATAATATTCAACCTGAATGTCTCAAAGTACTGGTGCAAGCAATAATACATAAATTGCAATAATTTTAGTTCTTCCCACAGGTTCAAATTACAGAAAAAGTTAAGAACATGAAGTGTGATGACCTAGACATGATGTGCTGTGATCAACTTTTGAAATACAGAGATGAAATGATCATTCCCCTGTTTGCCTGTGATGACCCAAAGAAGGCATGTCAAATGCTGCATTTGTGCAAGCCAGCACCATACTGACAACAGGATGATAAACAGTGTAAAGAGGTCACATGTACTATTTTGGCATTTTGTCGTTATGATTCTTGCTGTTTACTTTAGTGGAATTTTAGCAGTTGACCATCACAAGGGGAAGAACGCAAAGAACTGTTATTTGATATGATAAATTACATACCCTGCACAATAGCTTTTGATGGTTACACTCATACCATGCCTATATACTATTTACCCACTGGGTTAAATTGTTGCCTCCCATGTTTACTTTTTGGAAGCCTTTTACCTTTTCCAGGTAAGGCACCAAATAGTGTAGAGCATAGCATCTAGAATCTTTGGTTGGCACCTGGACTTGAATGACACTGCAGATACCTCCACCACAGTTCTCCTGTTTTTCACTGTATTATGTATTATAGTCATGATTCATGAGATGTTCAATAAATGTATAAGAATATAAAAAAAACATGTATGTTTTTTAGACATTGTTTGTATTCACTGCAAAACAAACAAACAAACATGCTCTACAAATAAGGACTGTATTTAAATCTGAAATGAGGATTTAGGCAAACTGTTATTTACCAAGGCAATTTAAAATACAGTAGGACACAGATTGACAGGTGTATGTCTCAACATACACCATCATGTTAATAACAGAAAAGCCATCTCTCCAGGAGACATAGAACTGAAACACAAAAAGCAGAGTGGTAGTTGGAGAATCAGGAACTGTAGCAGAATCTTAATGAGAAGTGCTGACTTGACAACTAAAGAGTTCATATAAGCTGGGCAACTTTGAATCTGTCTTATTTGAACAAACATACCTATTCTATCCAGTCACTGTAGGCTATACTGGCATGTTTAGTCACATTAGGAGGTCAGGATTTGAAACACTTGGCTTCCTCAAGTTTGTACCCACCACCTTTTAAGAAAGCATTCTTAAAGTTTCACAAACAAGTCAATCAAGTGCCACATCAGCAGTGGGCACAAATATATATTTTCCACGTGGGGTAATTCCTTTTGGGAGGATTGGCCAGTTTATCTGTATGACAATTTGTGGCAATTGCTAATGTGCCACCTAAATGTGGGAAGACATGAGTGTGTGTTGGACGCCATCTTTTTTTCACATGACGGCAGGGCAAAGAGCAAATTTTTTGCTAATTTAACTAATCCATTGAACCGTCCATTGAATTTAATTGGACCAGCATTTCCCCACAAATAATGAATACCTCCATAATTCACATAGAGAACTACCTCTAGCAGACTGAACTGAATACTGAATTGAATACATCATTGCATAGTTACATTCCTCATTGCATGGGTTTTCCTAAGAACAGTAAAGTATGTCGTTTAGAAGAACTGCTATTCTTTCAAGTTACAGCAATGGCTCCTCAAATTGTCTCTTACACGTAACCTTGAGGTAAACCTTAGTAAAAATGCACATTCATGGTAACAGATCCTTGTTGTGCAATAACTGTCAGTTGTCTCCTTCACAAAAAAGCCTCAAGTCCATCCATGTCTAAATTCAAAAGTAACATAAGCTACTGCCAAAAGACTTTAACAGAAGGGGCTCAATCTCCTGAATTATTTAAAGGATAACCATGTGTCTGTTTCCATCTATATTCTGCTGCTGTGCTCAGGTGAGTTCAGGAAAGCAAACCCTTGAGTGAGACCATCACAGAAATGACATTAAAACCTAATGCCAATGTCAGGAAACTTACAAAAACTTTAATATCAAATGCTCTTTCTCCATTTTTCTCCATGTTAATGATGTGAGATCTGCCTGGGATTGACATGGAGAACATCTGGCGATGAGAATTCATTCAGACAAGGTAATGAGTCTGTCTTTTCTAGGCATCTCAAGTTTAAGTGGACTCCTGTAGTTAGTGATATATTGAGCAGCTATAACTGTGTACCTATGTCTTCACACAATTAATTACTAGAAGTATATAAAAGGTTTTAGGTTCAGTTGTAAGTTACAAAGCTTTATTTTCATTTTAGGTTCCTCTTGTTAAAGACCCATCAATATAAAGTCCCACATAAATTGAAATCAGTTTAAAATTGGAGCAATGAAATAAATTTGGAACACTGAAATTAGTTCATTTTATCTTTCCATTAAGCCATGCAGCAGTAGAAAGATAGTGACTGAAATAGAGACCAACAAGGATTTTTTCTCCCAGGTAAACTGAAATGTTCAGTAACAAGCCACATGTCCAGACTATGATGGCTTTGCCTGCTTTGCCTGCTATGACAGGCTTTACAGGGTAATGTCTTACCCATTCACATATGCCAAGCATGGTACCAACCAGCACATCAGTAATTCAGTATCTTGCTCAAGTGCACTTCAATGGGGTCAGGAGGAGTTTGTTTCGAAACAGTCTTTGTTTCGAGTGGAGTGCCAAGTGAAAAAGATGACCATTGTAACATTTTCATTGTATTTTTTTCGTTGTGCTTCCATAGATTGAAAGCAAGTTTTCGGTCCAGTGCAAAGTCTGTAACTGGATTCTGAATAAAGTTTAGACATCAATTGGTCATACAAACATCACAAAGGTAGCTTTCTTTCACTCTCTATCTATTCACTCTTAAGTAGCCTCCATTTTATAATCATCTGTTCACAGTTGCTGTGTAAGTCAAACAGAAGAAAATATTTCATGTTGCTTTTTGAAGTCAAGTATCTATAATAAATTCTAAATGTGTTTATGGATAATTGCATTTATACATTTATAAATAATCTGCTTCAGGGACATGTCAATCATTCAAGGGATAATTAAAATTATGGCAGCAAATCATGAAGAATTAATACTCTGTAGACAAAAATGTTTGTAATTTCGATACTGGGGGAAAAAACGACCTTTTTCTCTTTAGAGGAGCACACATGCGCTTTGACTAACCAGGTTAAAGAAAGGTTAATATAATAAAAATACAAAATGTGCTTAATGTAAAAGTCAGAAGAACCAAAGTGGTAATAGTACCCAAAAGGACTACGGGGTGCATTTCTACAAACGTTAGCTCAGTCATTGCTAAACAATAGTAGTACGACACAACTATCACACAGACAACAACCTACTCACGACTGTGTATAGAAAGCAGCGCTCCTCCTTCGCATTATCGTACATTGGTCGTTCAGACAATGTTGTTACGTCGTTGCTGAGGCAGAGAGAAATACTACTAGTTGAGATGTTGGCCTATTTCGCCAGCGTTACTGCAACTGCATGTGTTATTGTTTGTGGTCATTATGGTGAATTTTTAAAAAGTCTGCACACAAACTGTCATAAAAGTAATTATTTTCCTCTTAAAATGTACATTTTTATCCAAATGTGAATGTTTTTCTCGCTGCATGAAGGCAGTATGTAACGTAAAGATGGCGGAGTTGAGAAACTGGAAGTCCTGCCCTCCAGTGGGATGTGGTATGGCTGACGGTTAGCCTTTTGTTTACTATCTCCATCTCCGTTATCTATGCGTAGATTTTGACATTGTTCAATTCAGATTTAAACAAGGATTTGCACAATACACTTTTTAAGTCAGCATGAGCCGCCGACCTGGAGTTACGGAGATCTCTTTATTAATTTCCAACATGGGTGCACCTAACTACCACAAAGCAGCTTCAAAATTGAATGCATTTTCATGATTTTTAAGCAAACTTGGAGCTGCTGTTGATTTCCCCCCAGTTTTTTTCACAGCACTAACATGAGCTCTCCAACTGATTTATTAACACTGGTTTGTGTACCTCATGCAGGTGGAGGGTGGGGAAAAGCAAATGCTATCTGATATGTGCTGGGGATGCAAGTGGATCTTAAAGAAGGTCAAGAAGTCTCCATTTCTCTTGAAATCTCTAATGGCAGCACACAGGTGATAATAATGTAGTGGAAGCTACATGCTAAACTGTAGGGAAGTTGTGTTAACATTACTTCTTTCACTGGAGGAGATTCAAAGAAAACTGCAAGCTGCCTGTGACAACATAAGCTTTCTCAAATGGGTTTGTAAGTCTTTTCATAAAAAATGCCTGTCCGTGCCTGTCCGTGCTGGTCCGTGCTCTCCACCACCGATGATGTGACAACCATCTGTGTCAATGTGAAGATCTGTAATTGAGTTACACACAGTAGCTGCTCACATTCATCACGGAAAGAGAGAAGGTTGGGACTTTTGGCACAAAACCTGTGTTTTGTTTTGTTTTCAGGCCAAAGGAACTAATCTACATGTAAGATGCAAATTGGGAAAAAAAACTCCAAACATCTGAAGACACTATTTCAATTGATTTCAATTGTTGGCAAAAGCTGTTGATCTTTAAACAATGCTGTTGTTCCACGCTTGAGTATGATCTAAATGATTATTTTACCTGCTCTATTATAAATGAACATCGGTATAAAAAGAACTGAAAGGAAAACTCCGGTCATTTGAGGCCACTGTGAAGAGCAAGTCTACCAATGGGGGCAAGTAAACTCATTTTTTAGTATTGGTTTACTTCCCCCCACTGCTTAGCTGTAGCTGCTGGTTCGCTATTTGGTCTGTTGTACCACTCCAACTTTCGCATTGTTTTTCCCACCAATAGCACTCGTGATCTAAACAGGGCTATGGGTTGAAAATGCTCAGAGTTTCCTTTAAATTGGATTCTGATAAATTGTGCTATTGCTTATATTATTAAATTAATCAAAGCCTTAATGTGCAAAAATGACTCTACAGTGACTTGCAGAGAAAAGGAGCTCCTACGAGAGATTGACTACACATTCACACGTGAACAGACCTGTGGTATTGCAAGTCGGTGCATTCTGTGTTCTGAGATACCCCTTAAGGCAGTTGAAAATAAAGTAGAGGAAGTGTTTGTTTACAGACCCACAACAATATATGAATAGAATTAAGTAAGTAAGTTTAATTTGTAAAGTGCTCCACAGTGAATGGGAGGAAAAATAAATAGAAGAAGGGGTATGTCTGAAACCACAAACACTGACACTGAGCCGTTAAAGAATCAGGAAGAAGAACTGTAAGTAGTTGTGACCAGTAAACACAAAATGACTCCTTGGGTCAAACAAGAAAAAAAAATCCTTGTGCTGCATTAAATATTCTCAGCTTGTGTCTGAGCACCATCAATAAACATCTATTTTTTTTTTATTCTGAGCCAAAACTAAAGAGATTTTTCTTAACTAAGCACATCAACCGTCAGTGCACTCCACTACAGGTGTGATAGCTGTGTGCCCCATGATCATAGTTTCAGTCACCTGTACACTGTGTGTGTGTGTGTGAGAGTGTCTGACTCTATGCAGGAGTCAATGAAATGTAAGCCTCCGGGAACAAAACAAAGCTCTGTGTCCAAAAGGTCTATTTCAGATTCCCCATTGCAGAAGAATATACATAAGAGCTTAAATTTACCTTAGAATTTACTTCATTGTGTATTAGACACAAGACACTGACCACATCTTACTGAATTTTTATCCATGTCTCCTAAAACTCCATTGTGAAAAAATAAAACGCACACTGTTTTGCATCTGTAAGAAATGGACAAGAAGCAATATTTCACGCTGGCTTCTTTGTACAAAAGTCTTGAGTCTGTCAACGCCCCATCTCATTTCGAAGCTTCCTCAGTTTCAATAGTGACACACTGGCACTGCAAAAGACTTTTACTGCCATTCAAACCTGGACGTAACACACAGGACCTTAATCTCCTGGATTATACAAAGTGTAGTCATGGCGCCCAATTCCTTCATCTGGATACTGCTGCTGTGCTCAGGTGAGTTCAGGAAAGCCAATCCTTGAGTGAGACCATCACAAAACTATTAAAATGTCACAAAACCAATTTTAGACATCAGACATCCTACACTGTCACTTTACAGGTATTTGTGTATATGTGAGCCATGCAGATGGTGGTGAATCTGCCTGGGATCGGCATGGAGAAGCCATGGCAAGGAATGATCACCAAGCCAGGGTAATATGTCTGTCTTTTCTGGCCATCTCACATTTGAGCAACCAGTGGACTATTTGACTCAATATAACTGTCCCTGTATTTTCTTTTCATGGCATTCATCAGTGTCCGTATTACAATTTGCAGAAGGTATGCAGTGCATTGAGTTGGTCATCATGTGAGAAAACTTGCAATTCCAATTTACAACCCAACCAGATTAGGGAGATTTGTTTTAACCTAGAAAATGTGTCAGTGTATAAACACTTAAACACTTGATCCTTGTGATGAGTTGAGTGATTAGCTAAATACCCTAAAGATGACTGACTACAGTTATCAATGTTTACAATAAAATGTATGTGCATTAGACATACAATTCCTATATGTGCACTGCAAAGAAAGTAGATTTTGCGGATAGCATGCATTTTATAAATAGTTGCTCTGCAAATTATATTAAACCAAAGCACTTTCTTCTGTATAGATAATGTAACCTGTACATTTGCATTTACATTTACATTTAGGCATTTAGCAGACGCTTTTATCCAAAGCGACTTACAAAAGAGGATAACATTCAAGCTACGACACAATGAAAGAAACAAACAAGGGGTGCATATTGCTAACATAGAAACTGCACCATTTTAAGTTGAAAGTGAAACTAAAGAGAAACTTAAATTGTTAAGTGCATTCTCAAAGTTTACGCCAGGAGATATTCTTGGAAGAGCTGGGTCTTCACGAGTTTCTTGAAGGTGGAGAGGGTATCAGTTGATCTGGTAGCATTTGGGAGTTCATTCCACCAGCGCGGAACCAGATATGAGAAGAGTCTGGATTGACCTGCACGAGGTGTTGGCCGTGCTAGAAAACGTTCCTTAGAGGAGCGAAGCGGTCGTCGGGTGACATAGGGCTTCAGGAGAGAATTCAGGTAGATGGGAGCAGAGCCATTCACCCTGAAGGCCATCATAAGTGCCTTGACATACAAAAGACCGATCCTCTCAGTATCGCTGGCATACAAATATTGGTGGAGGATACACATTGATCACAGGGCTTGGAAATAAATTAATACATTTGTTGTAGCCTATACAGAATTCTGTCCACAAAAATAGGTTTGTTGCTTTTAACACAGTCTGAGGATGGCAACGGTCAGTGTTGGTGTATATATTTGGTATTGTCATTTGAGTTGCATTATGCATATGATTCAGTGATATGCATGTGCATGTCATAATATCAATGGAAAATGGTAGCCTTGGCACTACAACAACCACTGAACCAGTTAATCTTGAAACCAATAGTTTTTTGTTTTGTACATGTTGTAAGATAGTGCCTGGCCAAAGAGTTAGTGGCTGGTACCCACATATGGCATCTGAGTATTCCATCCCACCATGTTGTTAACATTCATTTGTGAAGGAGGACATAGGATATGATGTTATTGGCTGCTGTTGGAATAATAATCAAAATATCTTCCTTTTCATAGAATAAAGACAGGATTCCAGGGACATGCTGGTTATGTAAAAAGATTGTGTGGAAACTGAAGAATTCAATTGGTCATACAACCTTTACCAAGGTGAATTGTGTAAAGTCACTCTCTCTCGCTCTCATAATTTTCATGAAGTTCATAGGAAGTCAAGAGGCAGATTAAATGATTTATGTCCAATAAAACCAAAGTTGCTTTGATATAGACAATAGATGATTAGCATAAATTGCTGTTTGTGTTGTCCTGCAATAATTAAAAAAAACAAAGTCTTGCTTCTTTCATTACAGGAAATAATTAAAGAGAAACTGGAAAGAATCTGTGACAAACTACGGCTGCTGAAGGGAAGATGCACTAAATTTGTTGAAAAACATAAACAGAAATTAATCAACACCTTTTTAAAGATAAGGGATCCGAAACAAGCCTGCATTGCCATGAAACTTTGCAAGTAAGTTTCAAACAATATCAACTTTTAACAATATCAAACAATATAATATTTTGGGCACTATTTTTCTCTTTCCACTAAACCGACACTTCTGTTTGCCTTTACTTAGACCCTATTGGAGCCAGTTGGTAATGACCTCCAGTGTTTTTTCATAAATTAATCTAAAATGGTTGAAAATTCAATATTTTTTTTCCAGTAGAAAGCACTGACCAAGAGCTGTTAGGCTGATATATCTCAATTTTGACCAACATATCACATACATCCCTCTGACTTTAACCCCTTGATAATTTGTACTTTACCTCTACTCTGGAATGGTAAATGTCATTGTCTTACATATCATGCTATATCTGAAATTTGATCTCAATCTTATGTCTTCACATAGACAAAGCCCCTAGGAGAATATCTGGAGATATATTTACTTCATACTAATCTCTCCATACAATGGATTAACAATGGATACACTTTTGTCATATTGTTTTATTAAAGTAATAGCCTATTGAGAGCTGTCATTTCAAGGACTGTGATATTCTTTCACAAAAAAAAAAAAAATTAAAAACATGTAACTGAACCATGTAACCTTTGCTGTAACACTCACTATGCATTATAAATGCATTCATAAAGTTGTAAAGACTTCATAATGCATTCATAAAGCCTTATAACTAATGGCATTAGTATTCATAACTGCTTATACATTCCCTGCACTCATAATGTTATCATATAAGTCTTTACAACTTAAAGTGTCACAAAGCATTATAGGCTTTTTTGGCCTTTTGATACTAGGGAAACATACCACTTTATTCAGTGTCTGTAATGGTGCCTTATTGACTTTCATGAGTAATTATATGTTTATCTCACTTTAGTTACAGTATGCACTGAGTGCTTGTAACTCTTTGTTATGTGGCATGTACAATCAGGCAAATGAAAGGACAATTCATTGTCCTTCAATTCAATTCATCAACAAATTGAAGTTTTATAATGCTTTGTAACACTTCAACTTGAAAAGATCAATTTATTACCTGGAATCATACTGTAATTGATAATGTGAATTTGTGTCTGGCTGTACTAAGTTAATAAAACAAAATGATGATTGTCATCCACCAGGGGGCAGTGGTATCACTATGAGAACACTTCAGCAGTATATGAGTCTCGGGCCAGTCCAGAACTGGGCCCTCATGAAATTGCAGAATAATTATTCTATTTTATTTGCATAAAATATTTGCATATAATGTGCATATTTGTGGAAGAAATTTATAATATTTTCATTAAAGAAATGATCAAAAATGCGCAGTCGTATGCGCAGTGCTTCAGTATGCCAACATGTCTCAGTATAAATTAAGAAAAAAAAAGAAAAGAAAAGGGAAGAAGAAACCAGGAGCTTCTGATGATGCAGGTACTAGCAAATGCAGGGCAGAGCAAGGTAAGACACAGCGCAGCCAACGTTTTCCGACATGTAATCAGAGTATTTTGACCGGGGGAGTTGGGGGGCCCATTCAGAATATTTTGTCCTGGGCCCGGTCAAGGGTGTCAGCGGCCCTCAGCAGAAGGATAGGGGAATATTAATATAAAACTAAGTTGGCTTTATTACACCAGTGTTCAAGATATTAGGCATGTATCATTGCCACAAATTATCTAGAAATATCAACACAAGAAGTACAAATAACTGTTTGACATTTTTGACATGTCAAAAATATGCTTTATATTGCGTAGATTTCCACCAACGTTTGTATACAAACCAGCTAGTGTCAAAGGGGTTCTCTTGTAATGTAATTTTGAACTTTATTTCTGGCACTACTGAGTACAACTCAGTCTAAGAGTACAATGTGGTTGCATTAATGAGACCTGGCTGCATTAATGAGACCTGGCCCCTTACCAGTAACTGTTCCGCCAGTTATCAGTTTGAGCCCCTTACCAGTACGCCATGACAGTTGTTGTTATATACATTTGGTACACCATCCCATCATTTCAATTCTGCTGCTGTTGCAAAAAAACAAAATAAAACAAAAAACAGTAACAGTCATCCCACTAACACTATATGTATTGTCCAGTGCTTGCATGACATCATCTTCTATTCAGCCAGTGCATACAGTACTAGGCTACAAGGCAAACAGCTAAAACCAGAGTGGGCTATAGCTAGCTGTCATCTCATCAACATATCATTTGCTGACATGACTCACATTCACTGTGAGTGAACACACTGTATAAATAAGTTATAAATAAACTAATCAAAGATACTGAAACTTTTCTCACAAGTTAATCAGTTTTTGCCATCGCCTGCGGTCTTTGGTGTCTATCTGAAGCGCCTGTTAAAATGAGCTAAGTTTCTGATGGCAGGATGAAGATGGTCTTCTTTGATGGTTTCATACTAGCTAATCAGGAAGGGGACAAAAAACAGCTAAAACCACCTAATGCGGATATAGCTGGTTTTATATGGTTTAATATGGTCTTTGATGTTCTCATACCTGCTCTTGCCCTCTGGTCACTGTATTTGGCATGAATATGATGCTTGTAGCCCTGAGAAGGCCAGTCAGAAAAAAACGTTAAAATCAGATGTATTTTCCAGAGCCTCTTATACTTTTGGAATTTGTGAATGCATATGTTTAGCTCCCTGTGTTGTTGCTTTCAGTTAGGTAGTGTCACATGATAAGTGGGCAATAGTGTCACTAGTGTCACGTGATAGGGGTGATCAGTGAGTTAAGTAAATCAGCTAATATGAAAATAGTCTTGATGGCATTGCTCAAAAGATGAGTGTACTGTTCTTTTTGTTTCCAACTTTGTGTGTGCCCATGTCTGTCAGATGGCTGCAAAAATGAAAAATTAAACTTTCTGGTCTCTGCAGGGCATGTAAGTGGATTGTAAAGAATGTGAGGAAGGTTCTTCTTAAAGATGCAGACCATAAGTTTGTGTAAGGCTCTTGTCTCTGCCATTTCATTCCAGCAGATCTGAAATGGTCATTCAGAACCTGAATAGAGGATGGGGCCTTTACTCCAAAGACTCTATTGCATTGTCAATTTATGTAATTGTAAAATGAATTGATCTACCATTTGGTAACACTCAATTTGGTAAACTTACTGGTTAAAATTAATGTATTACATTGTATACAGTATCATCAACCAATGTTTATTTGGGGGAAATTGGCTTAGCATTAAGCTCTTTTACAACAATATCCTAAAGAAATTAACAAGCAACAATAAAAAAACAAGTAAAAGGAAAAACAAATAGACCTAAAAGCAGGAAAAAAAAAAAATTAAAAAGAAAAACCAGCCTGAAACATTTTATATGTTGCAGTTAGGGTTTAGTTAAGTTTAACTGCAGTTTCACACAAGGTGAAACATACAAGTTGATGTGGTAGATTGAAAATCTACTTAAAGGCCAACCAACTTTAAACCATCAGAAGATCTGTAGCTTGACCCTTGTTTTGTGGTGGACTGCGCTACATACTGAAACTGTCACTTTACTCATCACTGGGTTTTGATATAACTCCTCATGCATTAGTCATCACCCAGATTATATTTTAAAAATATATTTTTGCTCCACTGGACTTCCAGATATACCAAGCCCACACTGTTGTTTTAATGCATCAAACAGTATGACAGTAGGTCAACAGTTTCTTTCTTGAAGGTCTATCATACTACTCATGCAAGTTCTATGTGACTGTCACAGTTTCAACACAAAATCAGGTGTAATGGACTTCATGAAAATGTATACAACATGGGATATCAATTTACACTGGATGAGTTAGATGTGTTGTGATGTTTTTCACATACTTCAAGTCATGCATGTAATGCTGGGATCTAGTAGGTTATTCTTTTGTATGCCTATCTTTTAGTTAAATAACTCCAGTCACGTAGTTATTTCTAAAAAAAATAACACATCAAAGTGGAATTGTTTCAACAGTCTATGTACATCCACCACATCCCTGTGTATGGTTGACTATCTTAAATTTACTCAAGAAACTAAAACCAGCTCTCTAGGCAACTCAGTCCTACCTGGCTTCTTAGGGTATTGATAATGTGTCTCGACCTACACTAGAGAAGAATTAAAACAAGATATATTGTTTAACAGTGTATAATATGACCACCACAGTGCTGCGCTTTCTATCTTAATAAAATTATTTGGCTTCTAAAATTCTCTACATCCCTATTGCTGACGCATCTTTTAAAGCACAACGCTTGCATGCTTTCCTCTATGGCTTATGCATACACATCACAAATAACAGGAAATCGAATCCATTGTTCTCTACATGGCTTACTACAGCAGTTCTTGTAAATTGCCCCTCCTGATAATTTTTTCAGGACAGGCCACTGATTAGTGCCAGTGTATTTGTGTAACGGATGTCAACTAGCCTAGCTGTCATTGTGAAACATTAGTAAACCTCTCTCCCGACACTCCAAGAACTAGCTTCAACTAGCTAGTCAATTGACTGGCAGCTTGGGCTTATTGGTCGACTAGCTAATGCCCTCCACCCCTGATCTAAGGTCGCGAATATAAGCCGGGGGCTGGACCGTGCAGGATGACCTCGGTTACACATGTGTGTGATATTCTGATGTATTCTGCATCTGGGCTAGCCTGACAAGCCAGACTATAACATTAAAATGTATAGTCCGGACATGAGCAATAGACCGGGCTCAATCCTAGGGGTGGAATCAGCAGTTGTCTTTCAAACTGCCTCTGCATGTAAAAGCATAGCGCTATGACCAATCAGCAAATATGGCATTCTTTGAAGCATATAACTTGCCCTTTTCTGCTCTTTCAAAATTGTCTGAGCCTTTCCAGGTACTTATGTGCTTTATAGAGACGTGGAACACAGGGTCCTATTAACAATGGGCCCTGGAAGCATCTAGGACTTTTGAACTGGGGAACATAGGTCCATGAGGAACATAAGACCCTTTATCATGCTCCCATTGGTATCATTTAAAATCGGTGAACATAGGGCCTTGGGAGCAAAGTACTGACCCCCATGCATTTGTTGGTGTGTGTGTGTGTGTGTGTGTGTGTGTGTGTGTGTGTGTCTGTGTGTGTGTGTGTGTGTGTGTGTGTGTGTGTGTATGTATGTGTTTCTGTGTGCTTGTGAAGATGATTTTCTAAATCTCCATCTCTGGCTTGTCCCTGACAGGCTCCTGGCATCTACTACAACCCAAACAGCATGCTATGTCTTGCCTGGTAAACTTTGCCCATTCTAAACACACAATTATGAACCCATATATTTGCAAAATATCAGACACTTACACGCTAACATGCTGTGATGAGTTGTGAGGAGTTGAACCACCTTTTGTTTCAAACACTAAACCATAAAAGATATACAAGCCTTGCAGGCCAAGCATGCATGCTCATAATGTTTCTTTTGCATGCAAACATTAACGCCTTGCTCAAGCACAAAGTGGTAGATGTTAAGATATGTGGCACCTTGTCTGATCTGGACTCTTACCACAGGCCCACTCTAAACAATTTCACAAAGAGTTGTTTTTTTGTATGTTGTCACTGAGAGATTGTTTTTTGTAAACAAAATATGAATTTAATGCATGGGCAACTTTTGGGGAATTGCTTGAATGATTAAATCAATCAATCAATCAATCAATCAATCAATCAATCAAATGAAATCTAGCTGAATTTGAATTGAAGGACCTATGGTGACTCCAATCCTCTTTAATTACAAATCAATTTTCCAGAAATCTTTAGAAAAGCCAATGTAAAATTTGTGTTGACCACTGACTTGCCCACGGGATGCTCATTCGGAATGCAGGCTGACCAGCAAATCAGTGGCTTGTTTGAACCATCCAGTTTTGTAGGCCAAAGGAACTCATCTACTTGTGAAATGGAAATTGGGGAATCACAACTTGAGAACCTCTGAAGACTCAATTTAATTCAATTGCTGGCAAAAAGCTTCTGATCTTTGATCAATACTGTCCAGTACACCATCTGCACTTCAGTATGCCCTTAATTTATCTTTTGTTTGCATAAATGTGTATAATTTACAATTTAAAACCAAAATTAAACTCTTGCTTGCTTGTTTTCATTTATTATACTGAAATGACTCCATTGTGACTTGATTACAAACGGGAGAAGGGTAGATTAATTTGATTTCAGACCTCAGAAAAAAACATCCATTATCAATGTACTATAAGCTGTGATGTAATGTAAACTGACTGTACAGCTCAGCCCTGCAACTAAGAGCAAATTCTAATACTGATTGATCACGTTCATGTTATAGCAGCCTGACCAGAAGAAAAGACAAGCCTTATTCACTTGTTCTCAGAGCAGAGGGAACAGCTATCTATTCAATAAAGTTGCATCTATATAGTAAAATCAGAGATCTCAAATGGAGTGGTGGTCATTATAAAAAGAACAGTGTCAGTTATGTGGTAAAGTGACATGTGAGCACTGTATCATTGAGTCAAAACCTAATCAGCACATGATGTTCATTGAACACTGGCTACCCTTAACCGCTCGCATCAAATTCAAAGCTCCTACAGGGTGAGTCATGGTTCTGCTCCCAACTACCTGAATACTCTCTTAAAGCCCTATGTCAACAAGGAGCGTTATCTATCTGATTGACGCAGACACCCTGTCCTGTAGTCTGCTGTCCAGCTTGTATGCTGAGAAGGACACTCAGATTTACATGGCATGCTATGTTGCTAGAGTAGTAGGGGGAGTTCCTACTAACCAGAGCAGACTGGATGAGATCAAAATGGCTACTGCATCTGATGCCAATTTGCAGTCAGTCATTAAGTTCATCACATCAACACATCAGCAAAGTGCCTGTGAGTATAAGAGAATATGTTCAGGTCAAAGCAGAGCTGTTAGAGCACAATGCAACCAACGAGAACACAGAGACAGACACTCACTCCAACATGTTAGAGACCAGTTCCTACCAGTCAGAGTGAGGCTATGTCAGCAAGCCCTATGACCGGTCAGACTAAGACCAGATCTGGACGGGTGTGCAAACCTGTAGATTGAGGCTATGGCCTTTGGGGTTATACAAAAAAAGGGAAAAGTGAGAAATGGAAAAAAGAGAGAAAAGTTGTATTGCAGTGATAGTGGTGTATAGGCTTTGGATAAAAGTGTCTGCTAAATGCCTAAATGTAAATGTATAGGCCTACTACTGCAACCAGAGCTAACTGTACCATTAATCTAGCTAGTATAGATTCCACTTGGAGAACTTGGTGGAAGGAGTATAGTAAATATAAAGGACTTATATACTTAGAAAATAAAAATGAAAGACTCAGTTATGTGGTAAAGTGACAAGTGATATATATGTAGTGCAGAGATGTATCATTAAGCTAAAATATGTTGAATAGGCCCATAACTTCTATATGGCTTGCATTTAAAGGGAAACCAGGAGACATTTTCTGTTGTTTTTCTAATTTACCAGCTTTGTAGTATCTTTAGTGGCTCATTAAGGGATGAATGAAGACTGTCTCGGCTTCACCAAGATGACAACGGTGCCCTAATGTAAAATGAAACTGAAACCGTCTCATTTATAATCATCATGAAATTGCATTTACATTACATTTATGCATTTAGCAGACGCTTTTATCCAAAGTGTCTTACATATTTGGATTTGCAAACAATTCCACTTTTTGGTGAGATTGGTGGCAACTGTAGCACTACACTTAAAAAATCGTGAACTTGCCTGGTCCTTAAAGTGGATTGTCACATGAAACAGGTGACAAAGTACTTGTAAATTCTGCTCATGAAGCTTCAGTGTCTGTCATCCTCTCTTTGATGCAGCAGCTACCTGACCACATTGTGGTAAGTTGTGCATAAAGGGTCTGCAAAGAGTGGTCTTTGAGCAGTGAGAAAGCGTTGACTGTAGTGTAGACAGGTGCAGTCAGTCTTTGAGACCTGAAGCAGTTGACATGGGCAAGACAGTTTGCATTGTCATAGGATATCTGCTTATTTACTCAGGTAGGTCATCAAAACAGTTTTTAAAACACCTTATCATTTATCATGTGGTGAGTTAAAATGGTTTTATGAAATGCAGGCGGCGTAAGCGTGGCAAGTAAAAGTTTTAACACATGGCTGTTGTTTACAATGTTGAAAGCACTATTATTGTTGAAAAAAAACATTTGTTGTCCTCTTGTTACAGTGTTTGCTAGTCAGGACTCCTTGTATGAAAATGATGCTTGTCACTTTGAGAAGGTGAGTCAGGTGTGATTTTGTCATGTGATTTAGTGTTTTCATCCATGGATTATTTTGTTGTAGTGTGCATGTTAGACACTGGCAACAGTTTTGAGGAAATTTTCTATCTATTCAATTGTTTTTGTCATGCCTTCCCATGCCTGTCAGATGCTTGCTAACAGGGATGTTAAGCTTCCTGGTCTATGTCATGCATGTAAGTGGATTGTGGAAAAAGTGAGGAAGGCTCTACCTCAAGATGCCGACCAGGTAAGCTTTGACCATCCAGTTTGGAGAGACTACCCTTCCTCTAGCCTACATTATGAAATGTACAAAAACTGTGTGCAGTACACTCATTAGATAACCTTCTTTCACAGGATGACATCAAACAGCAACTGAAGACGGTGTGTAATAAAATAAATTTTCTGAAGTCCATTTGCAAGAAGTTTGTGAGCAAATACCTTAGCAAATTGGCGACAGAGATCTCTTCTGCAGATGATGCCAAAACTGCCTGTGTGCATTTAAAAGCCTGCAAGTAATTCTACTGTTGGCAATATTATCATCAAAGAGCTATTATGATGTCATAATATATTTTGCACAATCAAAGTGGTATATGACACAATGATATGTGACCTGAAACATTTTGTAATGTTTGTATTTATTGTATTCCTACAAGGGGTGATATCTATGTCAGATGCTATACACGGCAAATAAGGCAAACTACAATGTTCAACCTGGCTCTTGCACAAGTTGGAAGAATAATTGTAAAGAGTGTTTTACTTTTATTTTATTTCTTTTGTGCAAAAAAATATATACTTTAACACATTTCATCAAGCGTCTGGTTTTATTACCAGGAATAATCAGGAATCAGGAATAATCACTGAAGTGAATACTTCACTTGTGCCTACTTTAACTGTATTGCTTTCAGCTTCAGGCATGTTTATAGCTTACCACATCAAAAGTTATGTTTTGTTTCGTTACCTTTTGCTGTGGTAAGTCCACACTCAGCAGAGATGATATACAATTATAACACCCAGTGGAACTGCCTACATTTCCAGGGTGGTGGTGTTCAAAGCAACCACAATAATGGGTGGGTTTCACAATGACAGTACAAAGCAGAATAGGAAGAGCAGAGTTCTACAGAAACTCATGTACAGGTTGTAATAAGAAAGGATACCTTCTTCTGACACTCTTTTAAACAGCCCGCCATGAAGTCAAAAACTAAAATGATAACATTATAGTGATAATATTATCTTGATGATGATGATGATAACGTGGCCCATTATGTTAATCTAATATTACAGTATACAGTATGTGCATCACTAATCTTTTAGTACTGTTAGAGTGACATGACAATAGTCTCATTAAGCAGTGTTGCATCATATAGAATGTTTAAGACAGGCTGCAGGTTTTCTGATCTAAAACACAGTTGCTCTTCTACTTAAAACTGATGAAAAACTGGTGCTCTTGATTTTGCATTAATCCAGTTCAGATTAGAACAGTTTCGATTTTTTGGTATGTGGTCAGGTTTACATGTACATCTAACATAATGTTGAGAACCTTGCATAGTTTCGTCATTGCAAATTGCAAATTCAGAATTGCAACGGCAGACCTGCTGTTTTTCCCTCAAGCACTTTAGTATAATTGAATGGTTATGAATATACTGGAACAACATTAGATACGCAGGTAACTATGTCATGAAGTAGCTGTACAGTGATGTTTGTCAAGTCTGCAACTACAGTACTTCACGAACATATCCAATCCAGTTGCGTGATTTTTGGTATTCAGAAACCGCGGTCACTTATGAACCATGTTGGGCACAGCAGCCGTTCCTGAAAGACCACCTAGTAGATTATGCTCGTCTCAGTCGAAATCGTCCTATGTAATAACTCATTTTTACCATTATCCTTATGGATTACATACACGTTATTGTAATTAAGGTTCATATGACTTAATTTTACACATTCTCCTACTCCATGGTGGGTTCTTGAAGCATACCCAACTTAATATGCTACTGTTATATAGAATGTAAATACACAAATATGTGTGAATTAATATTGACAACATAATATAGTGATCATTTAATAATCAGTGAAGCGACGACGACGTATTTGTTTCACATTGCGACTGGGGATTGTGGGATATGGTAGTGAATATGCGTATTACGTGCAAAACAGTAAACACACTGGCCTCTGCAGAGCGTTCATTTTCCGCGTTCAAGTGAAACTGATAAAAAGCTACCAGAGGAACTAAATGGAACAGTGTTGTCTCCCTGGACTTGCCATACTGTCAATTGAGAATACCCTTGACAATCTTGCTTATGAGCTCGGTGTTGGCTTGTTGGCTGGACCAGCCGGTGAAGCATTCGATTTGTTTCCCCTAGCATTCATGTTCCCCCCTACGCTAACATAAACAAAAGTCTGGCGTTGCTAGATTACCGTGCGTAGTCACATAATTTACACAAGTAGCGGAACAGCTGCATTACGGCAAGCGAAATGGATCAAAATGTATCGTTTTCAATGTAGTAAGAAAACGTTGGCTACGTTTCACACTTGGGCAGAATGCATGCGAGTTATTAGACATAATGTTTAATACATTTGTTTTTATCCAAAACGTAGATGGCATCGCTTACACTGCTAGACCATTATTCAAGCATTTTTTAATGCAAAATGTGTTGTTTACAAACAAGTGTGTTCTTGGTTTTAGATATAATTAAACCATTGAATTGTCGTTTAGCCTTATCTATTATTTTCATATCATACTGGAATGACTGGAATGAATTAGTCTATAGACAGCATCATCAGTGCCAATGAACACCACCCCGCAGTAAGATCATCGACGCATTGAATAAATTGCACAATGCAAGTTTATTAGGTGTGGAGAAGTTTCTTAGAAAAACCCAAAGTAGCAGAGAAGTTTGTCTTGTTCAACCAAGTCTTTATTGCGTTCACCGAGAGAATGGCTATACATCGATGATCCTCAACCATTCTGACCTTTTACCTTATCTGTCTACCTTAAATACTTCTAACAATAGATGATGTAGCTGGAACAGAGCCAATCTTACACGAGATCTCAGTCTCTGTCCTTTTATGATGATGCTCCAAACATGGTTTCAACATGGTTTTCAAAAGAAGTCTACTGTCATGCACATAAATCTCTTGTACATTCTTTTTATAGCACACACTCTACATGCACTATTCTATTCTTGTATGCACACAACACACATATATTACTTGTTCTTTCAGAAATTCCCACATAGGGTAGCGTTATAGCATAAAACAACCAACAAACATGAGAATCCAAGAGTTGGTTGCGTGAACTCAAACTGTATAGGCTAATGTTTGCATAATTAAAGTTAGGGCATTTAAAACAAGTAGTTACCTTAATGACCAATGAAATATAATGACAATGAAATATAATGACAACGGTTAATCTACGTTTTGAAGACTGTAAACATGTAGCGACATTAAGTTTGTCCAGTTTCGCTTTCCGTAGATGGCGCCATGACGAAAATAGGATTTAGTGTCCTGTCACTACATTTCCGATGCTCCCTCAGGTGCTCAGTAGTACATAACTTCGGTTGTTTGACAAATGAAATATAGTACAGGCAGAACAAAACAAGACAATGGGCCTATTTCACAGCAGCCATTTTCCAAGAATTTGAAGTATAAGCACAGTTGTTATTAATGACATCCAACAAGGATCTGACTCACTACAACTGTAAAAATGGCTGCTGTGAAATAGGCCCCCAAATAGGCTTTAAGTAAAGAAGGATGTGAGACCCAGGTTTGATGTTTACATGTATGCATTTAGCAGACTCTTTTATACAAAGTGACTTAAATTTTGTCAACTATCAATTGTTCAGGGCCAGTCTCTCCTAGAGCAACTTAGGGTTAAGTGCCTTGCTCAAGGGCACAACGGTGGCAGCTGGGAACTTATTTTTGAGGCTTCTTCCTTAACCACTGTGCTACCACCGCTCGCAATAGCACTCTGATTTGCTGACAATCTTTGCCTCTATTTATGTGTGAACGTTGACAGTTATAAAAGGACCCAAGCTCCAGTAGTGCGGTGGTGTTTCTTGTAGAAGGATGAGGGGCATATCAGTAGCGTTGTTCTTGGCCATTGCTTCAGTTTTGCTGACTTGCTCTGGTAAAGTTTTAGAGTCTTATTTATTTTAGTATACAGTGTTCACAGTATTAGCAGTATAGTATTTTGAAAAGTCACACTATTGCCATAGAACCTTGGTCTCCTTCGGTGACAGTAATTTTGTTGTCTTTCACTCATTTTGCTCAGTTTTTGCTCTTTTTATAGTCATGCTGTTGCAATCCTTCACTTACATCTGCAGACAATCAGCTTGTTGTGTTCGTATATTTTGTTCACAGCTTTGACAAGCCATGAAGCAGATTTTGAGGAGCAAAGTGTTGAAAAGGTGACCTCAGATGTTATTTCATTAGAATTTGACATTATTTCTATAACAATATTTACGCAAAAAAGTCATGATTCAGATGTGGTAACACTATTTGCTTGTTAAGAGAAAACTCTTCAACAATCATATGTAAACGGAAAACATGGTCAAAACTTTTCATCTTGACAGATTGGATCAGGAACTACATTTCCAGGGATGTGCACGGCTTGCAAGTGGATCATAAAGAAAATCAGGAGAACGCTCCCTGATGGAGCCACTGAGGTTGGTGGCCACAATGCACTCAGAACCCAGTTGTGACTACGGGTGGGAATCGAGAATTGGGTATCAAGTAGAATCGAGAATGTAATATTTTAATCTATTGGAATTGTCCTCTTATCAAAGCCGGCATGTTTTTGAGATCATGGGCAATTGTTTTTTTCTCAAAGTAGAATTGAAATAAACAACACAGTTCTACATGGTTTCCCCCATTCTAATCCGCAGTTATGGCTATCATAGTAATAGTGACTAAATTACAGGTTCATGTGTTGATATGAAAATCTCTACCTTCTTTGCTGTAAGGAATTGATAAGAGAATTGATAAAGAATCAGACTGGTAAGCAAGACTGACAGCAATATTGATCCGTCCTATCAATTCCCATCCCTAGCCATGACAGATGACTCCATCATCAGGAATAAAATATTCTACCTCATCTTGTATAGTCTTATTCATACTGTTATTGTTTAATAGGACAACATCAGAGAGAGGCTGGAGAATGTGTGCAACAAAGCTTTCATACTGAAACCTCCATGCAGATGGCTTGTGAGGAAATACATAGACCAGCTGGCAGAGGAACTTTCCACCTCAGATGATGTCAGGACCATCTGTGTTAATCTGAAGGCCTGCAAGTAGGTTCATGTCAAAAAAGAGAGAGGAAACACTTATCATCAAAGTATCATCAAGTATTCACTGTATGTTGCTTAACTGTAACTAGCAATAGATGAAAATGTCTATATTGTTAGTCTTTGATGCAAAGCTGTCAAAATTGTATATCCCTGGAAAAGATTTGGTCATAATTTAGCCATATTGGATGATTATGCATGACCGAACCTTGTTACATAATAGAATGAAAATGGGGAATTTAAACTAATTTTAAGTAGGCCTTTGCACTGTTTGTTAACACAGTTTCAAAAAGAAAAATTTACCTCCTTAAGCAAATTGAGTTTACAATGTGTCCATTTCTTTTGACATGGCAGAGCCAGAGGCTGAAATGAAACAAGCTCAGCTGTCTGCACATCCACTGTCTGTTGGCAACACATCATCAGGCTTCATAAAATGTGTTGTTAACTCATCAAGCACATCTTACCACATCTGCTGTACTACTGTCAAAGAGAAACAAGCAAACAAAAAGACAATAAAGCTTCTGCTTCATTGTATCTGAGTTGCAATGTATAACAGTTATTTCTGATACTCACAGGGTTTGTGGTTGCTTTGATAATGATCAGTGACATCTATGCTATATTGGCCAGATGTATTCACACTGCCTCACACAGTTTTGGAGGACTCACTAATCATACATTTCTTTAATCATAAAATGTAGTTGTTGATTTGATTGTGTGATTTTGAAGTTTGTAGAGTCATTCACTTACACTGACACAGAACTGATGCTTGTTCAAAATGCACCATATAAATGGCCAAAAAGACAGCAAGCATTAACAAGGAAGAAGAAAGGTGTGAAAAGGTGCCCTCACAGTCAGTCATTGCCCTGTCATACAGGAGGCAATCATTTTGACTTTCCATCTGGACATTCATACACACTTTGTACATAGAAAAAGGAAAATATATGTATATGGAAAATATACATAGGTCAAAGCACCTATACACCACCTCCTCGCTACCCTGCCCACACACACACAGTAATGAATGGCAACTAAGAACTTCACAAAGATGTGTGAATGTTTGGTGTGTGTGTGTGTTGGGTTGGGGAGGGGTTTTGCTTACATCATACATGCTGAGCAGGGCTGAGACCCTTTACGTGACCCTTTTTTTTCTTTTTGCATCAGCTCAGTGATACAGAGGAAATGGTGACTATTTGATACAAGGTAGGAAACCACCTGTAATATTTTGGGAAGGTGATCGGAAACTTGTGAGGATGCAGTTAAGTATAAAAGGGTGGTAAGCCATCACCTTCACAGACTGAAACCCCTCTCTACCAAAATGAAATTAATCTCTCTCATTCTGGGTTCCTTCCTCATATGTGCAGGTGAGTATATAAAAAATAATGTAGTCATGTACCTAGACCAATTTGACCAATTTCATATAAATTAATAATTATTTATTTCTGTATACATATTGTGATGTGAAGTTAACACAGATAAACTCTTAAAAACAGCTTTGGCGTATGACTGGGAGGGGCCTGACTATGATGACAACAACCTGGAAATGGTAAGAACACCCCTCTCCCCCGGTGATGTTTTTCACATCACTATAATGTCAGCACTTTCCTAATTTTCTGTTTGTGCACTTAAGGTCAGTGGTGTGGAAATGAAAAAGTTACCCGGTATATGCTGGGCATGCAAGTGGATCTTAAATAAAGTCAAGAATAACATGTCCAATGGCACCACACCGGTAAGAATTCATGTACTGGAAACTACATGCTAAAATGCGTGAACGTGTGCTAACTATATGACTCCTTCCATAGGATGAAATTCAAGGGAAACTGCGAGCTGCTTGTGAACAAATAGGCTTCCTCAAATCTGCATGTAAAGGTTTTGTTAAAAGATACATGATGATGTTGGTAGAGGAGCTCTCCACCACCGATGATGTGAGAACCATCTGTGTGTCTGCTAAGGCCTGCAGGTGAGTTCCAGTAAAAAATCATGTCAAGATCATGACAAGAGGAGGTTAGGGGGACTTTGGGATAAATCATAGCCTTGTAATAAAACCAGACCCTCATTCTACACATTTCGTTTCGAGGGTCTGGACATTCGGTAGTGAGATTCAATTGCTTGCCTGAGGTGTTTAAAGTTTTAAAAGATTGGTTCAGCCCCTGATTGATAGCTTGCCTTGACTGATAGCATTCTAGCTCAGCATTCACAACACCTTCCTCTGTTTGCTGATTGGACAGGTTATAATGCCACCTAAGACAATGAGCTCAATGGGATCAAATCCAGACTAGCACTGTAGGGAGATGATAATCAAGCGGAAGTGCTAGGAAGGCAAGGCCACGCAAGATAAATCTAGGCTGTGATTTCTTTTCTTCATAGGCCAAAGAAACTCATCTACATGTAAGGCACAAATGGAGAGACATCGCCATGAGAACCTCTGAAGACATAATTTTGGTGGCAAAAGCTACTGACCTGATTTGATCAGTACTGTGCATCCATTACCTCTTTGTATGTAGGACAGTAATTACTCAAATATAAACAGCAACATTTATAAACTACAGGACAGTTTTATGCAAACTAAAAAAATCTGTATTGACTGCAACTGTGTATCAACTGCTTCCATGTATTAACCATTTTATTTCATTAAACATTATTTAATGAATCAAAATCAAACTGTGAATAAGGATCCTTCTCTCAGATATTAACTACATTACTGGTGAAATTTTGACTACAGAGAGGGTGAGAGCAAGACTGGGCAAAATCTGAATCAGAATGCTTTAATGTCATTGTGCAAAAAAAGTACAGCAAGATTTGCTATGCATACTCTTAAAACATCCTCCTCGTGTACACTCAGACAAACACACAAACACTGTCCTAACATGTATTCCATGGGACAATACATGGGAACAGACACACACACACGTACGCACCTCTACTGTATAAATAAATAGGAATAAATTAGTAATACACTCAATGACCCAGGCTTATACACCCAGCTATAGGAGCATCATGTTCAGTTCAGTCCAGTATTGCATTGTGATGTCCAGATAAATTCATATGATGTGATGCAGGTGTTGGAAGGGAGAATAAGAGTTCAGTTCAGTTCAGTTTAGGGATGACCCTTGAGAGGAAGATTTTTTTCAGTGTGGATATGCAGACTGTGATAGCCTTGTAGCAGCTTCCTGGAGGCAAACGGGGAAAAGCTGGTGAGAGAGGAGGGTGCCATCTTATAGGATGCTGCTGCCTTTGCTGAGACAGTCTCTCCACTTTCTCCCCTTAGCTGGCACATATTACAATTAGTAGAGTTTTGGTCAATGCACTGATAAAAACTTTCAAGGGGCCCATAATCAATAGCTGATAGAGCAAAGTAGACTTGGGTACCAACAGCATAACAATGATAGGAGAGATTGGGTTGTCCAATTTGTCCAAGTGGGACATATAAAGGTTAAATAGTAATGGGGGACACCACAGGTCTAGGACATTGATGTTGAGGTACAATTTCCCATGGTAACATAGAAACGCCTGTCTTGTAAGTAGCATTTTAACCAAATGATAACTATACCAGTGAACCCAACCCAGTGTTAAAGTCAATGTAGCAGTACGTTGTGATCAAGTGTCAAAAGCTGCACTGAGGTCCATTAGCACCAGAACAGATGTTTTGCCTGCATCAGTAATAAGATGTATTTCACAGGTGACGGGTGTCACAGTTAAGGGGCTCACAGGTTAAGTCACGAGTTAAGTGGGCTCAGTAACATGCAGTAGCTGGTTGTGGTTGCTCTGGAATTAACACAAGGCTTAGTTGTTGTTAGGGATTGTTTTGTGTTTAGTTGGTCTAATTGTACTACTTACTGTAAGAAGGTCTAGCTGTCATGCCAACTGTTCCACTCACTTGGACAGTGAAGTTTGATGTAGAGTCGGCTCTTGGAGACGGGAGATAACCTTGGCCTTGAAATACTGTTGCCCACATCTATGAAAAAGAAAATGGAGCTCTGAGAAGACAGTCAAACAATCTACAGAGTGAGGAGGCCAAAAGAGTGAGTGTGCAAGGTTTGACAGGGTTAGTGTTGCTTTCCACACTTTGTCCCCCTTCTTTTATTTTCTTACTGCTCAGGATGTGTATCTCCTGCAAATAGGCCTACTTCATGTACTTGGAATGGCAGAGCCTTATGACAATGCTTTGAAAAATATGAGAGCCATTGAGAAATGTATTAAGTTACCAGCAAGTCATTACATTATTGGCTATTGTTTAGCTGCTACAGAGCACCATACTTATTGTCTCCCCTCCACCATACCTTTTGTATGATGCCTAAAATATTTTGGTTAGAAGGTGTTACAAAAACTTGTCAGTTTCTCAGGCAGGTCTATAAAAGTCATGTGTGGGGCTTGTCTTAAAAGATATCTGCCCCCCTCTATCAAGATGAAAATCACCTCTCTGATTCTGAGTTCTGTCCTCGTATGTTCAGGTTAGTAAACAAAGTTGTTATTGTTTTTTACACAGCAGAGAAATACATTAATATATTAATATCATTTTTATATTTTTATATATTTACTGGTTGTCCAGTCAACAATTGTTTATTTTAATATAAACATTGTGATGTACATATAAGTTAACAGAGAAAAACTCTTTAACAGCTTTGGCGTATGATTGGAAGGGTCTTGGTTATGAAGACAACAGCTTTGAAGTGGTAAGGATGGCACTATTTACATTTATGCATTAAGCAGATGTTTTGGCCTATTGATGTCGAAGCACTCACACACACACTACATGATTTTTTGCCAACATAGAAGCTCTTGTTTTGAGAAGTAGACAAGCGCCCACTCTGCAATTTTTGTATACAGAGGACATGCCCCTGGTGTCCTCAGTGGTAGCTACAGCCATGATGGCCTCAGGATGGCTCAAGGAGATAGACTGGATGTTGGTGAAGATGTACATGTTGGTGTAGGCTATGACTAGACCTGTATATTGAATAGTGTGAAGTGACATTTTCTTCATGACAGAGGAAACTCAATCATAGTTCAACTGCTCATCAGTCATGACACCCAAGTTTCTTACAACCTTAGTGGGGCTGAGAACCTTATTAAGTGGTACTCAGTGAACATGGAGGTGATGTGCCCTTTTAGGTTATTTGAAAACCAGACACGCAAACCACTACCTTTTCACCAACCAGGCCAGAAGATAGTAAGAGACAGAAGTCAATCTTGATGCAGATGTGTTGTTATTTGCTTGGCAAGACAATTTGATTTGGAAAGGGTTTATTTGAGATGATGTTTATTCATCTATGTGGATGTCAGATAGAGGTGGCAGCTCAACTAACAGTCAGACGATCCATGTCACTTTTGATAAAAAGTGTTTGCAAAATACCAGTCAACTTTTACAGTTTCCTTTAGATAGAGCATTACTTCCAGCACCTCCAACACATTGCACAGAAATACTACAAATCAGCTTCAGTCAAAATTGAATGCATATTCATCATTTTAAAGCAAACTTGGTGCTGCTGTTGATTTCCCCCCAGTTCTTACAGTACTAACATGAGCTCTCCAACTGATTTATTAACGTTGGTTTGTGTACCTCATGCAGGTGGAGGGTGGGGAAAAGCAAATGCTACCTGGTATGTGCTGGGGATGCAAGTGGATCTTAAAGAAGGTCAAGAGGTCTATCTCTAATGGCAGCACACAGGTGAGAACTAATGTAGTGGAAGCTACATTCTAAACTGTAGGGAAGTTGTGCTAACATTACTTCTTTCAAAGGAGGAGATTCAAGAGAAACTGCAAGCTGCCTGTGATAAAATAGGCTTTCTCAAGTCGGCTTGTAAGGCTTTTCTTAAAAAAACTCTGTCTACGCTGGTTGAGGAGCTCTCCACCACTGATGACGTGAAATCCATCTGTGTCAATGTGAAGGCCTGCAAGTGAGTTTCACACAGTAGCTGCTCACATTCAACGTGGAAAGTGGAGGTTGATGAAGCTGTAGCATAAAACCTGTGTTTTTGTTTTTTTTCTTCTGCAGGCCAAAGGAACTAATCTACATGTGAGATGCAAATGGTGGAAAACAACTTGGGAACTTCTGAAGACACCATTTCAATTGTTGTTCAGTTGTTGATCTTTAAACATTACTGTTGTTCTACATTTAAGTATAATCTAAATGATCATTTTACCTGCTCTATTATAAATGAACATCAGTATAAAGAAAACCTGAGGAAAACTCTGGCTATTTTCAACCCTGTTGTTTAAGGTCACTGTGAAGAGCAAGTCTACCAATGGGGGCAAGTAAACTCATTTTTAGTATTGGTTTACTTTCCCCCATTGCTTAGCTGTAGCTGCTGGTTCGCTATTTGGTCTGTTGTACCAAACTTTCTCATTGATTTTCCCACCAATAGCACTCAGTGATCAACAACACTGTAATGGGTTGAAAATGGCCAGTTTTCCTGTAAATTGGATTCTTGTAAATTGTGCTACTGTGTATTTTATTAAATTTAAGCCTTAATGTGCAAAAATTACTCCACAGTGACTTGCAGAGAGAACATTGTTGGTCTATTGTCCAGACAATAAATGACACTTTGAGCAGAAAAGACAATCACACATGTTATTTTTTACAAATCTGAACTTAAACCTGCTGCCTTTTTGTCACTTTCCACACTTTTTACCACACTTTTTGCCACACTTTCTTGGTTGTGTGTCTTTGACACAGCCTCCCAGGGGAAAGAACAGAAATGATCACTAATCACTAAATGGTCTTGGTTACAAAATGGGCCTACTCTGACAAACAATAACATTAAGAATGAGTTGAGGTATTCATATTTGTTGTCTGCAACATTTTCATGTTGTTTTTTCCCCCACATAAAAGTAAAAAAATGTGTGTGTCAGAGAGAGAGAGAGAGAGAGAGAGAGAGAGAGAGAGCGCATGTAGTGTTTTTGTGAATATGCTGTTGTAGGGAGGTGCTGGAGTACCTTGGAGGTTGAGCTGGACCAGGTTGAACAGAATCATTCATAGTGGTAAGGAATCACTTGTAATTTACTTGATAAAAAAACCCTTAGTCTTTTTGTAGATTACACATCAACTACAGGGGCCCCATCAACAGTAACCCAGAATAGATTTTCAGTTCACACCACACTTTGACCATGTTAGCAGCAGCACATTCACACATAATTGCAACAAGTATCATGATGCATGCAAAGATGACTCTAAACATAACTAATAACATGACAAATGAGCGCATGACAAGACACCACCCATCTTCACATCACAAACGTTTATGCCTTTTAAGAGAAAAGGCTGATTTAAGCTTACAGGAGTGTGTATCTTACTTTGGAATCACACATTCACTTGACTGGATAGAAAGAAATAAAAAATGTTAGAAAAAATAGTGGTGGGGACATATAACATGTCAGCATCTAATGCAATTTAATATATATTCATTCTAATTTTTAATTTAATTTGGGATTACATCTTGCATGCACTGTGCATGCTGAATAACAATGTTTTAATAGTACATGGAATAAAAGTGCAGATACATTTTCACCACACAGGTTATTTCTCATTGGGCCATGTCACACAAATAAAGGAAACGTCTGGGGTAAATCAACCTATAGCCCAGTTGCTCGAGCTCTCTAAAAAATGAGAAAACTCAGTACAGCGTAGACCTAATTTGCAAATGGGCAGCAAACAGTAACTGAAAGCAGCACAGAAAAATGAAACAGAAAGTTTCCTTGCCCTGAAGCATAACTGATGTTTTGTTATTCGGACCTCGACAAGCTTGAGCAGCAGGGACACTGGTTGAATGACGCCGGACTTCTGCTTGAAGCAATGAAACACAAGGACAATAACCATTTTATATGTTGCTGGGAAAGTCTGTGCTGGACAGCAAATAGCAGTATTTTTGCTACATACTGTAAATCATATTACATGACAGAGGTCCTAACATGGTGCACAACCTGGATGAAAATATCAAGACATTTCAAAAAGGCAATAACATAATTGAAAGACCAAAGAACTGACCTGAGCTCAGATTGGGCCATACGCTACATTTTGGCATTTAGGTCCCATACTACCACCTTGTGCAGAGTTTAAATTTGACCACATTTACAACAAAAAAGCCACTCAAGTGATAGCACCTGAAAAAAGTTTAATAGCATTTCTTCCTAAACATTCAAAACCACTTAAATACAACATACACAAAAGCACAATTACATTGTATAATAACGTTACAATAAAACACCTTATTACACATGTAAAAGACTTTACATTTACACAGTAGCACAACTGAAAACATGGTGTAGGGAGGAAACCTACAGAAAGGAACCAGAGGGGGTATGCCATTGAGAGTCAGGTTTATTGATGACAATGGTGCTGGTCATTCTCACATGGATCCAGTGGAAGTCATCATGCATTTAGACTGACGGAGAAGTGCTGGGCTGCGTCCCTGAGTACGCCAGCTCTGTTGCAAAGCATGCTGGTCCAGCTTGTTGAGTCTCTGGGAGCAAAGACGTAAATCATGGATGCACTGGGCAAGGTCATCTAAACATAATGCATTCCAAGGACCAGCAACCTGGCAGCCTGTAAAAGAAGAGCGAGAGAGCGAGGTAAAGTGATCAATAGAAAATCAATAGTGTATGGTACAGTGAGAAAGAGAAAGACAGGCAGACAAACAGACAGACAGAGAGAAAAAAAGAGAGAGAGAGCTGTGCTCAAGTAGGGAGATGCTGGATATACCCTGAAGGTTGAGCTGGGCCAGGGGCCTCCAGGCCTCCTTCAGGGCCGTCAGGAGGCTCTGCAGACCAGCAGATGTCACAGCCGGGTTGGCCGACAGGTCCAGCGACACCAGTGAGGGACAGACAGGCAGGCACCTGAACAGAGCAACACACCAAAAAGGCAAGATGACCAACCTTGGTCCTATCATAGATTACACATCAACACCCAGAAGCCACAATAACAACAGTAACTCAGAACAGACATCAAGCTCGCACCAGATCCTGACAATGCAGGCATTAGCAGATCATTCATGCATGCCTGCATTAAGATAACATGATGCACACATGCCTGCTGCATGTAAGCTATAGACATCAAAGATGACTATAAAGAAACAAGTAATAATGTGATAAATGACCACATGAGGGGGAAGTGACCAGAGGGAACTGTGGGATTGCACACAGACCTGGCCAGTGAGGCGACGCTGTGGTCTGTCAAACCATTGCTGGCCAGACTGAGATGAGTCAGTGAGCAGTCACCCTATGGAGGAGACACAAAAAAACACAACATGACTCAGCAGACATAAATAAAAGGCATTGAAACATCGCTGTAACGTTGCCTCCAACACATTGCACAGAAATACTACAAATCAGCTTCAGTCAAAATTGAATGCATATTCATCATTTTAAAGCAAACTTGGTGCTGCTGTTGATTTCTCCCCAGTTCTTACAGTACTAACAATGAACATCAGTATAAAAAAAAACTGAGGAAAACTCTGGCTATTTTCAACCCTGTTGTTTAAGGTCACTGTGAAGAGCAAGTCTACCAATGGGGGCAAGTAAACTCATTTTTAGTATTGGTTTACTTACCCCCATTGCTTAGCTGTAGCTGCTGGTTCGCTATTTGGTCTGTTGTACCAAACTTTCTCATTGTTTTTCCCACCAATAGCACTCAGTGATCAACAACAGGGTAATGGGTTGAAAATGGCCAGTTTTCCTTTAAATTGGATTCTTGTAAATTGTGCTACTGTGTATTTTATTAAATTTAAGCCTTAATGTGCAAAAATTACTCCACAGTGACTTGCAGAGAGAACATTGTTGGTCTATTGTCCAGACAATAAATGACACTTTGAGCAGAAAAGACAATCACACATGTTATTTTTTACAAATCTGAACTTAAACCTGCTGCCTTTTTGTCCCACACTTTCTTGGTTGCGTGTCTTTGACACAGCCTCCCAGGGGAAACAACAGAAATGATCACTAATCACTAAATGGTCTTGGTTACAAAATGGACCTACTCTGACAAACAATAACATTAAGAATGAGTTGAGGTATTCATATTTGTTGTCTGCAACATTTTCATGTTGTTTTTTCCCCCACATAAAAGTAAACAAATGTGTGTGTGAGAGAGAGAGAGAGAGAGAGAGAGAGAGCGCATGTAGTGTTTTTGTGAATATGCTGTTGTAGGGAGGTGCTGCAGTACCTTGGAGGTTGAGCTGGACCAGGTTGAACAGAATCATTCATAGTGGGAAATAATCACTTGTAATTTACTCGATAAAAAAACCCTTAGTCTTTTTGTAGATTACACATCAACTACAGGGGCCCCATCAACAGTAACCCAGAATAGATTTTCAGTTCACACCACACTTTGACCATGCTAGCAGCAGCACATTCACACATAATTGCAACAAGTATCATGATGCATGCAAAGATGACTCTAAACACAACTAATAACATGACAAATGAGTGCATGACAAGACACCACCCATCTTCACATCACAAACTTTTATGCCTCTTAAGAGAAAAGGCTGATTTAAGCTCACAGGAGTGTGTATCTTACCTTGGAATCACACATTCACTTGACTGGATAGAAAGAAATAAAAAATGTTAGAAAAAATAGTGGTGGGGACATATAACATGTCAGCATCTAATGCAATTTAATATATATTCATTCTAATTTTTAATTTAATTTGGGATTACATCTTGCATGCACTGTGCATGCTGAATAACAATGTTTTAATAGTACATGGAATAAAAGTGCAGATACATTTTCACCACACAGGTTATTTCTCATTGGGCCATGTCACACAAATAAAGGAAACGTCTGGGGTAAATCAACCTATAGCCCAGTTGCTCGAGCTCTCTAAGAAATGAGAAAACTCAGTACAGCGTAGACCTAATTTGCAAACGGGCAGCAAACAGTAACTGAAAGCAGCACCGAAAAATGAAACAGAAAGTTTCCTTGCCCTGAAGCATAACTGATGTTTTGTTATTCGGACCTCGACAAGCTTGAGCAGCAGGGACACTGGTTGACTGACGCCGGACTTCTGCTTGAAGCAATGAAACACAAGGACAATAACCATTTTATATGTTGCTGGGAAAGTCTGTGCTGGACAGCAAATAGCAGTATTTTTGCTACATACTGTAAATCATATTACATGACAGAGGTCCTAACATGGTGCACAACCTGGATGAAAATATCAAGACATTTCAAAAAGGCAATAACATAATTGAAAGACCAAAGAACTGACCTGAGCTCAGATTGGGCCATACGCTACATTTTGGCATTTAGGTCCCATACTACCACCTTGTGCAGAGTTTAAATTTGACCACATTTACAACAAAAAAGCCACTCAAGTGATAGCACCTGAAAAAAGTTTAATAGCATTTCTTCCTAAACATTCAAAACCGCTTAAATACAACATACACAAAAGCACAATTACATTGTGTAATAACGTTACAATAAAACACCTTATTACACATGTAAAAGACTTTACATTTACACAGTAGCACAACTGAAAACATGGTGTAGGGAGGAAACCTACAGAAAGGAACCAGAGGGGGTATGCCATTGAGAGTCAGGTTTATTGATGACAATGGTGCTGGTCATTCTCACATGGATCCAGTGGAAGTCATCATGCATTTAGACTGACGGAGAAGTGCTGGGCTGCGTCCCTGAGTACGCCAGCTTTGTTGCAAAGCATGCTGGTCCAGCTTGTTGAGTCTCTGGGAGCAAAGACGTAAATCATGGATGCACTGGGCAAGGTCATCTAAACATAATGCATTCCAAGGACCTGCAACCTGGCAGCCTGTAAAAGAAGAGCGAGAGAGCGAGGTAAAGTGATCAATAGAAAATCAATAGTGTATGGTACAGTGAGAAAGAGACAGACAGGCAGACAAACAGACAGACAGAGAGAAAAAAAGAGAGAGAGAGCTGTGCTCAAGTAGGGAGATGCTGGATATACCCTGAAGGTTGAGCTGGGCCAGGGGCCTCCAGGCCTCCTTCAGGGCCGTCAGGAGGCTCTGCAGACCAGCAGATGTCACAGCCGGGTTGGCCGACAGGTCCAGCGACACCAGTGAGGGACAGACAGGCAGGCACCTGAACAGAGCAACACACCAAAAAGGCAAGATGACCAACCTTGGTCCTATCATAGATTACACATCAACACCCAGAAGCCACAATAACAACAGTAACTCAGAACAGACATCAAGCTCGCACCAGATCCTGACAATGCAGGCATTAGCAGATCATTCATGCATGCCTGCATTAAGATAACATGATGCACACATGCCTGCTGCATGTAAGCTATAGACATCAAAGATGACTATAAAGAAACAAGTAATAATGTGATAAATGACCACATGAGGGGGAAGTGACCAGAGGGAACTGTGGGATTGCACACAGACCTGGCCAGTGAGGCGACGCTGTGGTCTGTCAAACCATTGCTGGCCAGACTGAGATGAGTCAGTGAGCAGTCACCCTATGGAGGAGACACAAAAAAACACAATATGACTCAGCAGACATAAATAAAAGACATTGAAACGTTGCTGAAACATTGGGCCTGACTAGCATGTTTGGAAACTTTCCTATAACTGATCAAACCTATGAAAATGGTAATCTAATCAATGTGCAGTTAGCAAAAGACACAAGCACAGTATAAAGAACCTAAAAAGGTCACTTATCAACCCTCAAAAGTCATTGAGGAAGTTCCAACCTGATTTTATGACAGAAATAACTGAGCTCATCAGAGGTACCTGAGTGAGGAGTGTGACCAGCAGCTCCAGGGCTGGCTGGTCGGCTGGGCCCCGGCACACGGCAGACAGGTGGAGGTGGGAGAGGCAGTGGAGGGGTAGTGTCTTCAGCACCAGCTCAAACCCAGTGGAGCCCAGAGAGTTATGGGATAGGGTCACTGTCCTCAGGTGTCCAGTGCCTACATCAAGAGAGCCATATTATCACTACAGACCAGCTGATGAGAATCCGATGAAATGGTTCTTTGACAGGAACAGTACAGAATTAATTAAATGGAAATCAAACAACTACCATCAGTTCTCAGTCTGCTGACAGACTCAGAGAACAGACTCTGTGGCTCATACAACACTAGTTCTTGCTATAAATTAAAATCTAACACGTAAACACAAAGACATAAAGATATTGTTGAGGGTAGAGAAGGATATTAGTGTTCGTAGGAATGAGATTTGTGTTACCTGCAAGGGCACTAGCCAGCAGGAGTCTGTGTTGTTGCAGGAAGCGGGCAGTGAGATTACAGCCTTGTAGAGACAGAGTGACTAGCAGGGGGCAGGCTGACAGCAGGCAGGCCAGGGCCTGGGTGTGCCCGTCACCCAGTGGGTTCATACTGAGGTTCAGCTCCTCCAGGCACTACCACCAGACAGAGAGAGAGAGAGAGATCAGCTTTCATTCACTCTGGATGATTTTGTAGTCCTACAAGTTCCCTCATTAGCGTCCTTTGCATGTTCAGCTTCCAGAATAATTAGGACACGGTTTTTCTTATGTTATTTTTTTCTTATATTATGGCATATATATTTTTTCTTTTCTTATATTATGGCATTTTGTCTTTATTGTGATATGTGGTGATAGGCAACGTGAGAGAGAGACAGAGAGTCTCCACAATTTAACTGTGCTCTGCAAACTGTATGTAAAACAAACTTGTATTGCAGTTTCCTTCCTGCTGAACAGATCACCTTACGGCGTCTACTTCCAGTTAAGAGTGAAGGAAACACCAGCTCGGTTATCAGCCCATTAGTCAAACACAATCACCCTTTCTCACAAACACACACACCAGGCAGGAAAGTGATTCAGCCTTACTCATCTGTTTGATTGCACTTCAGACTTACTCATCTGTTCCTGTGTGCACTCACCTAACAGTAATTGATGACCAAAATAGCAATGACTTGAGAAAATACTGAAGCCGCTAGTTTAAGTAGAGCCTCCACTCCAAAGTGCTTTAATGGCCCTTCTCCACTGTCCAGTACCAGCATGGCTCTACTTGCTTTGTTTACTTTTCCATCACTAAAATTTGACACCTTGGCATTCTTGGTACCACTTTTGTTGTGGTTCCAAGCGAGCTGAACTGATACCACAGATAGTTTAGAGCTATAGCAACCAGTTTAATTAAACAATACTTTTATGCAGTGGAAAACAAAACATCCAAAACCAAACCAAGTAGAGTTAAGTAGAGTTGAGCTGATACCATTCAGTGGAAAACTGCCATAAGACTACTCCCCAGGTCAATACTGAGGACTTCAGATATTTGAATATAAAAGTGATTTTGAGACCAACGGACCAAAAGTGCTTTATAGGCTTACATATATAAGGAACATTTGCAAATACATAAATGTAAGGACTACATAAGATAAGCAAGTCTTGCAAGTCGACAGTCTTGATAAATGATTGAATTGATAAATGTTAAGCCACTTGTATGGCATGGTTATAGAGGAGCTCTTAGCACTGCTGTAAGGAGCAAATAGCAGAGGTTTATAAGACCACTACATACTGCATCAAGGTCTAATGAAAGCAGACACTACACATATCCCCCAACAAGTAGCATAATGTCTCAGTGCGGAACCACAACCGCAAAAAAAATAAACAAACCAGATCTCTAGATGAGCAATATGCTGTATAGCTACACTGTGTGCTTATTGCACTTGTAAGCTTAAGAAATTAAATTAGTGGGATGCATTTTTATTGGATGAGGGGCTTTTTACATACAGTAAATGCAGTAACATTTGACGTTCACTGACTTTAATGTGTATTGTATAATATGTATTTTATTTCTTTTCAATCAATGTCACACCAAAAGTTAATTCCACAGGCAATCTATTGTGGACATTGGGGACATCACTTATAATCTTCTTTGTCACTGAGACCAACAGAATTGTGTGGTGATTACTTATATTTAAGTTGACAGGCCTAAGGTGATCATTCCCTTTATTATAAAAAGACCTTCAGAAGGTAAGGTAAGAGCCCTGCTGACTGTCTGACCCATGGGATACTCACTGGGAATGCTGGCTGACTCTTCCCGTCCAGCGAATCAGCAGCCTTCTTGAGCCCTTCTCCAGTGATCTGATTGGCTGACACATCCAGGAGACGAAGCCTTGGCATTGTGGCAACGGCGGCAAGCAGCTCAGTGATCAGACCATCGCCAAGGCGGTTGCCAGAAAGCTGCAGCTCCGTCAGGCTAGCTTGAAGCTTGAGGGCTCGCAGTAGAGGGGCCAGAGCCGCCGTGGTCAGTCCGAGCCTGCACACGCTCACTGAGGAGCCGCCGTTATGCGCCTCGCACAGACGCAGCACATGCACATTTTCGTCTGAAACAGATGCATGGGCGCACACATGACACAAGAACCATGCATATACACACAGACACAAACACAAACACACACAAACACACACACACAGTAATGAGATACAGGAATCTGGGACAAAATGAGCTTCCAGACAAGAACAGGCTAGTCAGTGTATTCCATATTGTCTTGATTCTCCAAGAATATTTAAAAAATACATAACGCACATACACTCAGTACAAACATTTATCTCAAATGTAAGGAAAGGATTTTGGGCAAATTGGGAAAAACCCAGAATGCAAAACTAGTTAAAGGACCCCTTTTGTTATACAGTAGTCACACCTAACTGCTGAGGTTGTGGTCCATGGATCCCTGCTATAAGCGTTTCTTGCTTTCTTGGAGTCGCCTTTTCATGCTGTCATATGGTCTTTGTTGTTGTGGTTACTATATGTTAGATGTAATGTATGTATTTGTTTTGTGGTGTTCATGTATTGTCTTGTACTTTAGCATGAATAAAGTCAAAGTCAAAGTCAAAGTGGTGAGTGGATGTGGTGAATGCATGCACAACAACTTGAACATCTGCCAAAATTGTGCAAAACCAAAGTGTGAGGAGCTCAACTGATGCACAAGGAATGACAAGGGAAGTGAATATTGGTATTCACACAGTATGCTGTACTAAGCTCACTTTTTAGCCTAAAGACTATTATGTGATATTCTCTATTCATGTGTAACATTATGTGTATTATGTGTATGCTGCTGGACACCTTAATTTCCTTCTGGATCAATAAACTCTACTACTCTACTACTCTATTCACCAAAGAGCTTGAGTTCATAAATCCACACAAACTTATACCCAAAATGACACTCAGGCCAAATACATGTCTGAGTTCAAGGTTTGAGAGATGCTCACAGATGTGTGTCAAGTGTCAAGTCAAATCAAGCATCTGAGTTAATAAGCTTCTCTTCCTGCCAAACCCTAACCTTAAGTCTTAACCTTAACCCTAACCTTCATCCAGATCATGTTTATACACATGAAGATCAAGTCCCTATAGAGCTCAATACTACAAAGTAATGTTCAGATACCTAATATACAGACAAACTTATTTCCTAAGTTAAGTCATTCTGTTGACAGGGTTGCAGGAAATCAAAGTGTTCATCAGAAGCAGAGAGCAGAGGGTGCAATACATTTCTATGGGAAGACTTTTTAAATCATGTGTCTCCTCCTATATAAGTGTCTCTGGAGAGCAGAGGGCTGAAGAAGAACTGGTCCCCTATCAGTGACTCACCCACAGCCAGGCTGCGGCAGGCCTTCTGGTAGCGCTCAGGCAGAGGTGGCAGGTCCCAGGAGCATACCTGAGCCAGAACCTGCATAGCATTCAGCACAATACACACACACACACACGGAGCACTGTGTTGGCTTTCAGTTATGGTCACACAGAAAAGACTTAATAAAATGTACTATTGTTCTACTATTGTTCCTACTGTCATTGTGCTAGTAGTAGCACCACTAAGAATGGTGAAGGCACTTTATTATCATGATTTTGCCCTCATGTTATTCATAAAATGTGCATAAGCACAATGTTATTGTTATTGACTTTCTGTCATTATTTTGTCTTTCACTGGGCCATCATGCTTTCTGACCTCCTCATTGGAGTGCAGGACTGCCAGTAGAGGGTCTTGAGGTGCAAGCATAGCACCCTCTTTCTGCAGCGAGAGGCGTGGCAGGAGACCACAGGTCTGGTAGTACCGCTGAGCTGCCTGCTCGCACAGCCAGGAGACGGTGCAGGTGTCGGCCATACTGCAGAGAGGGGAGCGGCCAGTCAACACATGCAAAACCAGATGCATACAAAGCCACATGAGTGCACTATGCACTACAAACTGGATGCATGGAAACCAACGGGAGACCACATATGCACAACCCACACAGACTGAATGAATGCACAAATGGACAAATTAAGCCACAAGTCTAGTGCACATCGATAAACAGTTTAGCTTGCAGAGGTCACCAAAGATCATTATAAGGTAACTGTAACAACAGTGGATGCATAAACATAGCGTGTAGCTAAAGAGGAGTAGAAGAGTACATCTTAGTATACAACATACTGATTCTGTGTTAAGCTCAAAGCTCACCACCAACTATAGAATGCACAACTGCTCCACACCCATACAAATAAGAGGAAGGTACCAGTATAGGCATTGTGGCATGACTCACACTTCAGACAGAAGTTCTCTAAAGCCATAATAAAGCTAACACAGTAACATCAGTGCATTCTTCACCTTTTATGTAGCACCATGCACTCTTGTCCTTTCATACAGGACTATTACAACATTATGCATCAGGGAATGTGTGTGTGTGTGCATGTGTCTGTGTGTGTCTTTCATGTGCTGTTCTCCAGTCAGCATGGGTGCAGTCGACGGTGATGAGAGACAGACCTGTGAGGAACTGGAATGAGGAAGGCGTTGTCCTGAACTTTGACTCGCATCCTGATAGGGGCAGGCAACGGAGCAGCAACGGCTGGAGCTGGGGCCTGACACGAGACACATTATAAAACACATAGGGAAATGGAGATACAATACATTTACACACACACGCACAGACACACGCACACACATACACATACACACACAGACACACGCACACACTCACAGACACACGCACGCACGCGCACACACACACACACACACACACACACACACACACACACACACACACACACACACACACACACACACACACACACACACACACACACACACACAGACACACACACACACACACACAGGTCTACACTAGACTAAAACTATGAGAACTTTGAGCAGGAATACAAGGTGTTCTTTGGACGCCTTAAAAGAAATGGGCCTCCTACATCCTGTTTTGAATTTGCATTATTTATGGGAAGGAATGCATGGACAATGGACAATGACAAAGCCCAAGATGCCCATACAGCATCTTTAATGAAAAATGAATTAATCTACATCACTGTTGTTACAAGCCATGTGCACTATAAAATATGCTAGATACTGCTATGTGTGGATATACACTTCAGATTCACACTACTCATTTATCAAATGGGTATAGCCAAAAACATCCCTCAAGACAACTTAACGAGCGATGAACCATCAGCAACTCCTCACCCTAAGAGGCACATTGGACTGGTGCACAGTTGTGAACTGAACAGGCTCGTCCTCTGGGAAGATAGTGGGACTGGGTGACCTGCTGACCTCTCGGCGGCCCAGCAACATCATGCCGGAGAGTTGGGTCATCTTCACCTGCCTGGACTTTGCCTGGCTCTTCTTTAGAGAGAGACCCCTGCTGGTGGAGGAGTGTACTGCAGAGACAGTGGAGAGGAGAGCATGAACTGCATTCTCTGAAATCTCAATAATGAATTGAAAGAATAAATACATGCCAGTATTAGCAAATACCAAATGAATACCTGTGCTATCAAATTGCATGATACAGTGGTTGATGTGGCACTGAGTGGCATTAATGGAAGACAACAGTTAGCCATAATTGAGCATGTATAGTTGTCTAGTTTGTGTGAGTGTGTGGGTTAATGAGCGCGTGTTATGTCCAAATGGGGACTCTTAGTTCATGGGGTACACACTCTGATCAGAATTTGAGATCAACCATATTGAGATGAGTTTCCTTAATATAAATACCCAACTCCTGAAGCGGGAGGTGATGTTATAAAACAGCATATAAGAACATGTTAGTCTGACACCGCTGTGTGGTGTGAACACACATTATATACTTATGTGTGAGTGCGTGTGTGCGTGTGCGTGTGTGTGTGTGTGTGTGTGTGTGTGTATGTGAGTGAGTGGGAGAGAGGTAGTGTGTGACTGTGGTTTAACAAGAATGTGATGAATGTGAATATAAAATGTGTGAATCTGAAATGTGAGTTTGAGAGTGTGTAAAACATAGGAACTGCTAGTCAGTGCTACATACCCCTGGACGAGGACGGCACAGAGGAGGCAGAGACCGAGGCGAAGGCTGAGTTAGAGGCCGAGTGGGTGACGGAGGATGAGGATGAGGATGAGGACAAGGCCCGACTCGAATGCCCACTGCTCTCACTCCTGCCCTCCAACTCGGGTGGCGCCATCTTCCTCTTCTTCTTGGGTTGCATGTCGCCCAGGTCGTCCTCCAGCCAGTCGTCTGCTAGGTACTCGTTCTCGGGGACCAGGGCGGCTTTGGTGCTGGTGCTGGCACAGGCAGGCGTGCTGCTGAAGGCGGGCTCAGACAGGCTCTGGGAGAGAAGGCGGGTGCTGGCGCTGCCCAGGCTCTTCATGGCCTGACGGTACTCTTCGGTGCCACATGGGTCGGAGGACACGGATGTGGCCATCAGCGGCGGATGTGGAGGCTGCCTGGATGTGTGCACTGGGGAAGCTTCCCGTTGGGGAGGAGCGTCAGGCGTTGAAGGAGATGCTGGGAAACGGTGTCTGGGTCGAACAGGTCGCAGTGGGCTGATGGGGTCTTCAGAGTCGCTCTGGTCTGAGCAGCTACTCTCCACCTACAAAATCACACACACACACACACACACAGTGTGGAAAAGTGAAAAAGCACACTCAAAAAAGAGATTAGCAGAGATGAAGATACAAACACAAGTTCATTTTAGACCATAAGGCTTCAAGTTCCCAAAGTTTACACACACTCCTGAGCAATATGAATATACTCCATACTATCAATCATGTGGGCACTGGCTTAGTAGCAAACTAAACATCGAGAAGAAGAGAGAGAAAGAGAGAAGGAGAGAGAGAAAGAGAGAAGGAGAGAGGGATTTCTACTGTGTGCTGTTGCTGTTTCCTGGAAGCAGTTGTATGCAGCCAAATTATTCCCTCCTGCCCTTTAAACACAGAAGCACTGCTAAAAAATTCCACTGCTCTGGTTTTAATGACCACGGGTCTAAAAACTAGCTTTAGACATATTAACTCCCTGTTTTTCCCCTACAAAAACCAGGGCTCTGAAAAAGAGGTTTTCTTGTATGTCACAGACACTAGGGTGCATTACACTGGAGTCTAAGATGGTCATTAAATGCTGGCGAACAATCAGACAACCATAAGGAGAATCAAGAGTCACATGTACGGCACCTGTCAAAATCATAGAAGGGAATGGGGATAAAATCCACAAAGAAAAAAAATCCACTAAAATGATTGATGAACATTTCAATGATAAAAAATATTTCACATTTTTTTTCTATTAAAGGAATCCTTTGTGCAAATGTAAGTTAAGCAAACTGGCCTGCACCTATTCTGTGCTAAGTGAATAGGCATTTCCTGTGTATAACTTTGCTTTCTATGGGCATTTTTAGCACACAGTTAGCAATTACAGATGTTCCTTCACATTCCGTCACTATTTCTGGGTTATTTTTGGGATGCTTTTGGCTTAAAAAAGGAAATCACCACAAAGCATCTTTAATCAAAACATAAGGACTGAGAGTAACAAAAAAAACAGTGACAGTGAGATAAGTAGTCAGTACCCCGAACAGGATGGCATCCTCCGTGCCTCGGTGGAGGCGAGCCGTCCTGACTGGTCGCCTCCGCTGGGTGCTGTGCGGTGCCACAGGGCTCTTCTGAGGGCTGATGGGACGGGACGGGGAACACTGGGTGGATATGAGCGGCTCTGAGTTCTCAGCGTCAAACAGCTGACTGTCCAAAAGAGGAACCTGGGGCTTTGGAGTAACTGGAGCAGTCAGAACTGGAGGGCAAAAGCAGGAAGCATACAGACAAAGACAGAGAGAGAGAGAGAGAGAAACAGAGACGGAAAAAGAGAGAAAAAGAAAAAGAGAAAGAGAGAGGCAGATACACAGAGAGCAAAAGAATACAGAAAAAAAACATTAAAGGCATTTAATCTTTTACTAATACCCATTTTTGTAAAGCTTTGCAAAAAAACATCTCTGCAGCCAATTACTGGAGCTCCACCTGATGGGTTCCACCTGTCTTATCAGGTGTGAACTTCTGGAGTTAAGCACATCTGTTTCTGTTTATATACAGTCGTTTAGGGATAAACGTTCTGTTTAGGGATACAGTCGTTACACACCTTGAAGAAGAGCATCTGGCCCAAAAGTGTGGGGATGTTCTATTTTAACTTTCTCAGTTAAACTCATACTCAAAGCATTACACAAATTACCATGGACCTAATAAATACTTTGCTGTCAGACTCTACTGACAACTTGCAGTCATTGGTATGACTGTTAGCTGAACAGTAAGTGTGGGTGTGCTGTTGTGTGGTGTTGGTGTGGCCGAACACAAACACTCACCTCCTCCCGCCATGGCCTTCCTTAGTACTTTCTCAGTAACGGCGCATTCCTGCTTGGCATCAGAGTCCAGCTCCCGACTGTATGTTTTAAACCACTGGCGAAGGCAATCCAGTGCCGTATCCCCCTGAACACACACACACACACCTCAAATGCAACTTCACATCTCCCTTGGGGAAATAGGACAATTTATGAAAGTGTGTACCTGTTTGCAAGTTTTCCTGGTTGAAGAAATGAGTGCATTTGGGCATAAATACTGACTTAACAGCATTACATTAGCAAGACAAGAAGCAAGAATGGACCCAATTCTGTAGTCTGTTGTGAGCCCCTGACGGAAGTCAACTAGAGCTGAAGCAATTACTCGAGTAACTCGAAGAATTCAATTACAAAAAAAATTCAATTACAAAAAAAAATTACAAATTCTTTGCCTCGAGGCTTTGTTAAATTCCTATCAGCAAAGTTCATCTTTTTAAAAAGTCTCTGATATCTTTCATATTAGTCACATTTCATAGTCTACTACTAAGTTCTGGAGTGTTATTATTGAAGTGCATTCAAAGGTAAGCTGCGTGGTTTCTTTTACTGCCTATGAAAACAAGCTCATGGCAGTTGTAAAAGGTAGAAAATGTGTACATTTATTGTACTGTAAGGAGGACAACATGAGATAGTGTATACACTGTAAACCTGCCATACAAATTAAAATTGGCAAATCTCCTACACCTGTACAGAAAGCATGATTGCTAACTAATATGAACACTAGCGCTAGTAAGAAAAAACAGTATTTGTGATTATTTGCGGCTATAGTAATGACTGCATGATGTTAAGTATTAAGTGAGCAAATATGCTCATCCGCTCCCCATCTCTCCTCACCTTCAAAAAAAAAAAAAAAACTATGGACAACTGGCCTTTATGTGTGAAGTTGTGTTTCATAGTTTTTAATTAGAAGCCAGTAAATCAGAGGTTTTGAGCTTTAATCCAACAACTGGAGTGTTGGAGTTGGAGTAAAAACCTTTTTTGACCAGGAATTATAGCCAATTGCTTGGTCATTTTAACAGGCCTTTTAGTTGTCAACAACTTTCAGAGGTGTCAGAAAACAGAAACAGGCACACCTTCAATGTGTGGTTACACATTATGGTCAAATAAGATGTCTTAGGGGGGGTACTGTAAAGGGAACTATGTGAAGAAGCATTCACACGTCTGTGTGTGTGTGTGTGTGTGTGTGTGTGTGTGTGTGTGTGTATTCATTCCCTAACCTTGGCATTGCGCAGGGTCACAGAGGCCCCCCTCTCCACCAGGAGACGGGCCACAGCAAAGTGTCCACAGCTCAGGGCATCATGTAGCGGGGTGATGCCGTCACACATAGAACCACCAGCGTCATTGATGTTGGCTCCTCGCTCCAGTAAGACGGCCACAATTTCTGTGAAAATGACGAGCCGCCAGAGAAGGCGGTATAAAAACAGAAACAATCTCCTTCCACACATGGGGTCTTGAATCTGTTTCTGTGGAGGGTTCTATGCAGGCTACTCGTAACAGTGGTAGTTTACCTCTACATATTCTGTCCACTTTTGGATTGTAGAAGCAAAAGAAGATTTTAACTACACTAAACAGCAGTCAGCATAGATAACAAGGCTTGGTTTTATAAACCATTTGACCAAAACCTTTGACCACAAACTAGAAAACTATTTTTCTACATGGCTCTACCTTCATGGCCATGGTTGCAGGCCTCATGGAGGGGAGTCCACCCACAGTAGTCCCTGGGATTGACAGGGTGTCCCTGTCAAGGAGAAGGAAAGGAGCCATCAGAGAAAACAGACAGACCAACAAGTCAACATGCAGAAGACCATTTCATACACTACACCTCATCAATTACCTGGGGTGCATGCTACACATGCTAAGTTATTAGCTAACCAGATACCTTCAGGTGTAACCGCTGATCTCCAAACAACATGTCACTTCATATTCAGTGCAGTGTTCTTTTGGAGATCAGTGGTTACTCCCAAAGTTCCCCAGGTTAACCAGTAACCTTGCTTCATAGTATAGGCCCAAGTTCTCTAGGTAGCGTTTACCAATAATATGCAAGCTTTGAGGTATACAAGAATTTAATCAACATGTGGAAATAGGATGCTGGGAAGTGAATTCTTTCACAGTGAATCTCCTCGCTCACTCCCAGCGATCATGGGCTCACTCACCTGTTCCAGCAGAAGCTGCACCTGTCGGAGGTTCCCATCAATGCAGGCCCTGTGCAGACACGTTTCCCCCTTCTCGTTCCGCCGGTTCCACTGCAGGGGCGCAGAGACGGGGTAGACATGTCAGAGCCAGCTTTCTATGGGTTCCTTTGCTCACCCAAACTCACTTAAGTCTGTGTTTTTGTTTTTCTTTCATCATTTTTGCAACTAAGCATGCTGCAAACTAGTTGGTCTACAATGCCATGTAAATCTGAGCGCCATAGTCAAGCAAGGCCTCACCAGTGCCAGAGAGGTACACCTGTGAGCAAATTAAATTAAATAAAACATAATGGAGGAGAGGGTCCAGATTTAAAAAAAAAAAGTTAAGCACATTATTGGTCATAAAAGGAAATCCAAAGCCTGTATAGTAAAAAAAGGACCCTAACAAGACAAGAGATGCATGTTAATGTTGATTTAAAAAGGGGAAAGGAAGTGAGATCAGTTCACTTTGTACTCGGACAAGTAAGTACAAATTTGTTTTGCTCAATTCTCATGAGAGTTTACTGCTACCTTTCCTCCCCACCCACTGCGGTCAACCCTGAGGTTTCACTCTGTGACTAACAAGCAGCAAATCAGCCTCCTACACTTGTTCTTAATGCAAGCAAATTTGGTAATTTTCCTTATGTTGCTTTGGTGCACTGGGTTGCATTGCTAACAGTGGACTTCTGCATCAGAATATGAAGATCTAATGCAGAGACGGAGCTCTTACCCGACCAGGCTTCCTTCGCCCAGACAGCATTTTGTCATATTCTTCCAGGTCATCATCTGAAAAATGGTGACAACCCACCATCACAATTAAGACACATCAATAACACCCCGTAGCATGGTAGCAATCCAACAGTCCCCCCTCACAGACTCATCGAGCATGAAACGACTGATGATTGGCTATTCATAGCAGTTAAATCCCAGAGAGTTCAGGCCAGAGTTACATTTCCGCACGCACTTGGACTGCACTGAGTGTGTGACGAGAACTGTCATCACTGTGACATGGGTAAGCATGCGCATACTTCCTAGATTTTGTTACCATGTGCAGAGAGCACTCCTGAAAATAGCTTGTTGGTTAAGCTATTTGGGAGCACTCACTCCCGAAAATAGCTTGTTGGTTAAGGTTGCGGTTCAGTAACTGAACTATTTTGCTGTGGTAGGTCACAGGACCCCGACCCTATGAAAAAAGTATGCCTGATTGTTGTGGTGTGCATTGTGTGCAAAATGTGCGCAGAAAACTGTGAGCAAAAAACTGTACCACCTCCTTTAGGGTTAGGGAGGACATTGGGATTCGGCTAGAAAGAAACTGCTAGAAAAACACTGCTAAATGTTGTTAACACTGTGTACATCAAAGGTGACCCCACTTTGATGTAAATTAATTTACCTCGCTAACAGTCTAAGCAGGAAAGAAACCATTTTAAAGAAGAGCTATCTACAGTGGAGCCAAGGACAGGGGTGTGTCCACACCAGAGTCTGAGAGCTGGATGTCGCTGTCCTCTAGAGGTTCGCTGTTCTCCTCTTCCTCTTCTTCTTCCTCTCCGTCGCTGTTGTCAGGGTTCAGGCCAGCGGTGGAGCAGAGCTCCTCCAGCCGGCGCCGGGTGTCGCTGGAGTACTGTGAGCCAAGCCGCTGCTGGGCGGCTAGCCATTGCCGTAACACCCGTTTCTGAGGGGGAGCGAAAAAAAACAACAGCTTAAAAAATTAGCATAATCAGTGCTCAAACTGTTTTCTTCAGGTAGCCAAGTGATGAAAGCACCAATGTGAAGCCTGTTAACCTTACATTAACTAGGTGACTTTCACAGTGCACAAACAGATATATCTATTCATACTTTCAACCACTAAAAACTACTGTGCAAGTCTCCACCATGACAAAATTAGAAACTCCAAGCTTTAGTCTCTCACCTGCAGGGTAGATGAAGAGGTTCCTGCCTTCTCAGCACAGCGCAGAGCAGAGGCATAACTTCTGTCTAGCTCGTCCATATCCTGCACTGCATCGTCTTGAGATACAGCGATGTTCAACCATGTTTTACACTCCTGATGCAATGGTAAAAAAAATATAGACATACAGTATACAGATATAAAGCATGTGACAGAACTATATGCAAATTATATCGGGAATATAAATCATTAATGGCCATTGACAATCATCAGCGCACTGCATTTGTCAAAAGCAGGAAGACTTACAGATGAGAAACACAAATCAATTAATGAAAAAGGACATATATAAGGTACAGAGGTGTATGAATGGAGTATTGTATTTTCTTAAATATATATTCAACTTTATATATTCAACTTTTTAAAATAAGCTCAATATAAAATTTACAAGCCTAATTAAAACCTTATATTTAGACTGCATATTGAAATGGTCCTTTTGCCTAAACGGCGTCCTCTTTGGCAACCACCATTGAACTGCAACATCTTTGTGCTATTTGACATCACTTGTAGGCTATGTACTACTATGTTTTAGTGGCTATTTCTAAATTCAAGATTTTCATATGAAGGTGGGCACAACCATGCCTCATGTTAATGATAGCTCTTTGGCCATGCACAACCTCTCCTAATTCATCAAAGCCAAGGCAAATAGATAGTAATGGGAGAGACTGACCTCACTGGGGTTGCCCTGTCTCAGTGCTAGCTCCTGCCTGTAGTGTTCTATGGCCTTCTGGTGCTGCCTCAGGTCTGTGTAGGTCATGGCCAGGGACACATGGATCACTGCCAGCTCTCGTGAAGACTTCCCCAGAGTCTTAGCTAAAGAAAGCTGAAAATACAACAGATGCATAGACATGATCCACATATCTATCAATATAACCAATGCTTACCATCAGAAGCCCTCAAAGCCTTACCTGACATGAATCAATTTCATGACTGGCTGACTCTTGCCAGGTAAAGCTTTGAGGGTTTAGGATTTAGGGTCAAGAGTTAAAGTGCATCAGGCAGAAAAGTGTAAAGGCCAATCCAAAGTGATGTGTAGTGTGATGATTTGGCAATAATTTCAACAGCACTCGGTTTGTTCGACTCGGAATTGGCTCTTGGAAAAGGGAGATTGCTGGTCTCGTTGTTTTTGGTTAAACATGTTTGTAACATGTGCGCATTTGGTCCAACATTCTTTACCGCAGAAAGGTGGTTCATCAGTGGTCTATAGCTGCTTCGTTCACAAAAAATTAATTATGTTTTCATTCATTTATTTATTTATGTGAATTTCACACTGAACTGCCACTGTGTATGAATACGCTATATAAATAAACTTGCCTTGCCTAAGGAGGAAAATTGGGATTCAGAAAGAGCAGCGTAGACTGTAATCATAGCTGGTAGCAGGAGTGGCTTACTTGATTGAGGTAGGAATCCAGTGCTTTGTTATAGCAGAAAACCTTAGAGTACAAATCCCCCAGTTGTTCAACCAGACCCATGGCCTCATGGGTCTGTCCCTCCTTGACCTCTGCCAAAGCCTCTTCAAGGTGAACGCCTCGAATAGCTGCAAGGGAATCAAAGACAGTCAGTTACAACAAAACACAGAACACAACACACAATGATTTAGAATGAAGACTACTGGAAGAATCTGGACGCTTTTTGCAGCTTTCTGACTTCAGTCCAGTGAATCTCACCCCGTTTTAGAGCCTTCTTCACAGCCTCCCGATCAGCAGTATGTTGTGACCCCAAGGAAAAGGCCTTCTTCAAGGAGCGACGAGCAGCCACAAAGTCCCCTAAAGAAAGCTGGATCTAGATAGGCAGAAAGACACAGAACTCAACATAAGGCCTTACAATGTAGTAGGACCAAACCTACTGTCCAGCTGAAATGGCAGCACTAAGCTAAAATCTACCACTATCCATTTTAGTTATGAATACCCTCCAGAGGTCTCACTCCAGCTCTCCGTACACATGGTGACTGATTACAGATGGGATGCAAACCATGCTACATGAATGAATTACATAGTTATAGGGCAAAGATTGAAATATGTCAACGCAAACGACTACCTCTCCAATACTGTAGAAACACTCGCTCTCTCCAAACTTGTCCTTCATCTTCCGGGCACATTCCTTGGCCTGCTCCAGACAGCGCATGGCACGGGAGTGCTGGCCATTGCGAAAATGGATCCTTCCCATCAGGGAGTTTGCTCTCTGAAGATCCTCCAAGAAGTTGTTTTTTCTGCATTGTAACAAAAAGAAGCATTCAAAATTGGGTTAGCTGACACAACTGAAGACCTCAGATCTAGCTGAAACTGCAACAGCTGCACTGTAAAAAAAAAAAAAAAAGCAATCCTTACATTCTTAACGTACTTCCACAATGCACAGCACTAAAAGTGAACATATTAGAGGCCAAGTTTAGATTAGATGTTTCCATCTCGGTTGAGTGTTGAGTTGAGTGTCAAACTCACTCTGCGATAAAAACGCTACGGCGGATGTACTCGCTGCAGCGCTGCGGATCCTTTAGGTAGTCGTAAATGCAGCCCAGGTTGTGGAAGAGGCGAGCCTTCATCTCACTCAGCTCCCGTGCTGGCAACACACCTGCAGGGGCCACACACAAACACATTCACACCAACCAAAAAGGTTATATTAGACTGAACATAAGTATATTGTGCATGTAATTAACCAAGCTGGATGTAAGGCTGAGTATAATTGACATGACTGTTAAAAGCTGTAAATAACATTGTCTCAGCTAAATTTAGCATTTTCTCTTTCTATACATCACATCACCCTGAGCATGAAATTGTTTTGGAGCTTGACCAACCTCCAAGGCGACCATCCACTATGGCCAGGCTCTTCTTAAATGCCTCCTTCGCTTGGCTCAAGCTTTCCTGTGATTGATCCGATTCATAACGGAAGAGATATGTCCTGCCAATGGTGGCCAAGGCTCTCTGCTCCTCTGTTGCATCACTGACAGAGCGTGCCAGGTCCAGGTGCCGCCTTTGATGCTGTGAGCAGAACAATGTCTCAGTTACATTAATTTGATAACTGTCTGATCTGTTATGTGTGAATTTGGGGTTAACCTCTCACCTTCAAAGCCAAGTCTGTGTTTCCCAGCTCAGCAAAAGATTCTCCAATCTTCCGATTGGCCACAGCTGAGCCAATGATATCACCCAGAGCCTCAGACAGGGCCAGCTCTCGTCTATGCTCTTCAATGGCAGCTTTGTAATCACCTGTTATCCATAACAACTTATTAAATTGCTTGTGGAAGTTAATGAAAATTACTTGCACAACACACTCACCATTTCTGGCCAATAATTCTCCAAGCTGATTGCAAAGACTGGCCTCTTCCTTCAGATTCTGGTTGCTCTGTGCCTTGTTTTTTGCCTTCTGTAATTCTTTACATAACATAATTCGTATATATCGTTAGATATAGCCAGCCTGCTTGCCATATTCATTTTAAGACACTAGCTAAGTATTCTATTTCGAATCATAGCGTAACTTATACAAATGATGCCTGCTACACATCAAAATCGTTACTGTAACATTAATGTTACAACAGAACATGAGTAGCATTTCAGCTGAAACGTTGGGCAAGTAATCTAAGCAGACAGCAGCAATAACGCACTTTTGCTATAACGTTAGCTTATTGCGATACCACGTAGCATTAGCTAAATTTAACAGTGATCTTTACACTGCACGTAGCAATTATAACCAAATATATATTTTTGTATTGTTTTGTATTGTTAAGTTTAACATTAATTTATTCTTACGTTTGATCTCCCGTGCAAAAGTCATTTTGATCAGCCAAAGACCAGTTGAGGTTAGCCAGTTATATTCAACCAACGCTAACAGCCGAAATTAGATGCATACAGCTAACGCAGATGGTTCAACAAACGTTGACCTGCAGACCCACAGACTGCTATCTTGTTTTTATTAGCATCCCTTAATGTTAATCCCAAATAAAACAATAAATTAATCCTTGATCATTGCTTTTCAAACTCTCGTGTAGGTACATTCATTGTTTTCAACTTGTTGCTTGACTTCCCCTGCAGGTCGCGCCAAGGAAGTTTGGAGCTTACTGATTGGCTTGTATCATATTACCCACAATGCAACAAATTGTCAACACAAGATTTGAGCGTGTGTATCTTTTACTGTCCATGGCGTGGAAGGATACTCTCCAATACCCTCACAGACCAGTTTTTAAGAAATGCTTTTACTTTAATATCCTCATTTTATGGCAAAGAACATCTTCAGGTTCCTTGGTGTTAGCATCACAGAAGACCTGACCAGGGGTGGTTACATCATATTGTAAAATAAAAAAAAATAGAGGCATCAATGCGTGGTTGCATTACAAAGAGTGGTGCACAGCACAAGGCATCTGTTGATGTGATTTAGACGTTGCATTAACATCACTAGTGATGAAGGCCTTTGAGAAAGTGATAAAGCAGGTGGTTCAGGCTAAGGTGCAGGGCTTCTTGGATCACCTACAGTTTGCGTACAGAGTAGGTAGCGGAGGCACTCTGATGCCGTTGAACTGGCTGTATCAGCATCTGGAGAGCCCTATGCCAGACTTCTCTTTATTGATTTTTCCTGTACAATACTGTACAGCCACATCTGCTTGCCAGGAAAATCCTCTCTGAATTTAAACTTTGTTAACATCACTGGTTGCTTGTTTTGACAGAGAACACGATGTGCAAGAATCAATGGGGTCCTCTCTGACAAGCTCCACTTATCCACTGGATCACCCCAAGGGTGTATTTTTTCTCCTCTTCTCTATGTTCTGTATACAAACAGCTACAGAAGTAACCCTGCCATTATTAACCTAGTGAGGGGGGGACAACAGTGATAGAGGGATCTGAGGTGAAACTGGTGGTCAGTCCTGGACAATAAGTTCAACTTCCAAGCCATCCATATCCTGAGGCTATCCATTAGAAGGTTCAGCAGCGTCTTTATTTTCTGACCACCCTCTTTGCCGGGAGTTTGTGCTTCTACCTTCAGGTAGAAGATATAGGGCTACCACACACAGGACTAAAAAGATATAAACTCTCTTTTGTCTGTGCTGCTGTCTGACTTGTGATCTGCCCTCCATCCAGGACATAACAGGCGATGCATCAGAAAGGCCAAAAAGTATCAGTGTGGACCCAGCCATACTAGTCATGGGCTGTTTCAGCCACCATCTGGCAAGCAAGCCTTAAGGCTTGGACCACCAGACTCCAGAACAGTTTTTTTCCACCAAGCTGTAAGAGTTATGAACACAGAAACAAAGACAGCCTGAGCCTGTGCCTGTCAGTCTTTGCACTACAGCACTCCCCCTCTCACACACACAGGCACACAAATGTACTTTTTTATTAAGCTTTGGGCTTGTAACCAAAGTGTTGCTGGTTCAATCCCTGACCAGTGGACCATGGCTGAAGTGCCCTTAAGCAAGGCACCTAACCCCTCATCGCCATAGCAGGCAGCCAACTGCTCCAGGTTAGCGTGTACTTCACTTCACTGGGTGGTGCTAAATCACTAAACTTCACTAAATCACAACTGGGTTAAATGCAGAGACCAAATTTCCCTCACAGGATCAAAAAAGTATTATTACTACTTTTTATCTGAAATATCTTTTTTACAAACTACTCTTCATTGTAACATGCTTTGTTACTGGCAGTCTCTAGTTGCAAGTAAAGTTACAGGAAGGCTAGTACACATTAGTCTACATCTGGCTTGAAATCTGCCTGTGACCGGACAGAATGTGGGACCTAAGCGAATGTGTGAATTGTCCAGCCTAAAGGACTTCCATATTGCCCTGTTGGGTTCTCCATGCCTGTGTGGTGCCCACACAATGGTATCTTTGGAATCTCTGCAAACGCCTGACTGGTTGTACATGTAGGTCTATCCTATTCATATTTCTCCCTCAGTCTCAGTCAGTTGATTAAGCATTACCACTGGATTTCACTAAATGGGCCTTCCTTTTAACCTGGGGAGATGTGAAAATCTCTCTTCTCCCATTCTTTTATTGCCTTAGTTCAATGACACACCTTCTGCAACATGCAAAGTACAGACACCTCATGAAGGTGCCATGCAATGGAGCACTGCAATGTTAGCATGATTCCATGAAACGTCTCATCATCTATAGACAGCAGTCAGCGGGCCAAAATGTTGCGTGTAGGCCTGGCTCACTGAATAATTAATGAAGATGGCTGGGTCTAATCACACTCATACTGCAATAGTTTCCAGAGGAACTGAGAGAACCAGGGTGTTAACCTGAAGTGTAAAAGGCTAAGAATCTGCTATGTGAGCGCATCAGGCATTTTGATCATGCTTGAACACAGTGATAAGCATGCGCACACAAACGTTTACAAATTGTGTTAGCAATAGTATGGTATATGATGCCCTCTGAGTATTTTTCACTGAGAGAATAGGCCTGTCACTTGCCATGTTATAACAACCAGCCTGATCAGGATGTATCAATGTGTACTGAGAATGCCTGTAACATTTTATCTTGACCCTTGAACCCAGGGCCGGTTCCTGGAATAGATGACCTAGGCAATTGCCTGTGGAAAAGAGGGGGCAAAACTCAAATGTGACCTAAGGCAACAAAATGGTTAGAGCTGGCCCTGCTGGTTATAGTTTCCTGTTGTGATGGTGTTTTCTTACCGTCATTGATTTAGTCATGCTGTTTGCAGTCTTAATCATTTCTAAATACCTACATCTCATTTCTCACATTTGGAGTCCCCAAACCACCGCTAGTGCTCCACCATGTTGGAATCACAACGAGAAAGGGAATGGAAGTCTTATTGTATCTGACTTAATCTTCAGGACAGATGAAACAGATCATTCAACTGACATTCCAAAAACTATACGTTGGTTTAAATAACAAAAGCCCATTTCTTTAGTAAACTGTGGAAAGCACTTTACAGGTCACACTGTGCAAGCATAGATGTCAAACTGCATAGTCCATTTGGACCAGATCTATGCCAGCGTGTCTTTGCTGTCAGGGTAATAATGAATACACAATGTGTACAATAAAACTATTGGTAAAGCATAGATCACATTCAGTTCACAGTTCACAGATCACACACAGTCTTCGAAGGACTGGGATCTATAACACGCAAAAAAACACATGCAAAAGTTGTTTAGGCTGAAGTGGCAGTTGCAATAGACTGTGATGTGATAGCATGTGATAGACTGAAATACCTGTCCTTATTTGGGCAGGCAATGAATAGACTCTTGAGAGAATAACTGAAACCATCACCTGGACAGTTAGTGGTGCATCAATGTGTGATAGATGTTAAATGTGACTGATAGTGAAACTTGTGTAGGTAAACCTAATATTTCTGAAGAGAAGCAACTCATGTGGTTAGTGTACAATGTGTCTGAATAATTATTTACAATTTTGAAAGAGTGAGTCACATTTATAGATGTGTATTCTTCAGGAACAGTGAAAAGGTCATTCCATTTATAAAGGCACATTTCACAGGGTCAGAGAAAAACAAGACAAAAACCATGAGCATTGGGAAATGACACCTTAAAAACAAAGCTTCACATTTGCATAGATGTGTAAAACCATTTCATTTTGCCCTAAGAAAACCTTTGTCTCATCAAGATGTATCTGTTTTTCTGCAGTTAAAGGTGAGTATGTCTCTGTCTGTCTCTGGGGGGCAAAGCAAGAAGAGCACAACAGACTTTCTTAATGATCTGTAATTATCACAGACCACTTGGGTCTTTGCATGCAGGATGTCAGCTCTCTCCCATCTGTGGTGGGAAGTGGTGACCGGGTATGCCACAAAGTGGTCTGAGATCAACTATAAATTCTGACACATTCATGACCCTCTTCATCACTCTTGAGAAGATGGGTAGGTCTGTACTCATAGTTTGCATCTTCCTCTGCTTTGGTGAGTACAATGCCTTCAGGAACATTTCTCAAACTGTCAAATTGCACATAATGCTAAACGTTCTTCCTCTTTTGCAGCTGTGAATGTCCTGTCTGTTCATGGATCCAACCATAAACAGCATTTTCAAGGATATACCAAAGGTAAGGGTGTTTAAAAATCCCCTCAGATGAATAAATCTTTGCAGTACATGTTCAAATTTGTTTTGAACCTTTAAACATTCTGTGTGAGAGATTTAAGTGAAAGCACCAGCTAATGACACAAGCATTTGTCCACATTTCTCTTCTGATAATATCAAGATGATAACATTATCGTGTACATCTTATAGATCCAAGTACAGTAGATGATATCCTGGAGGATCAATTGAAGCTTCTGCATTTGGAGTTAAAGGTATATCAAATGCATGTGTTGCATGTGAAAAGATATGATGAGCTGATACTGTATCTTGTCATAGCTCTATACAAAACTTCACCTGAAAAAAGACACTTATATGTTACAGAAACTCAACATCACCCATCAAATCCCTGGAATATGCAATGTGTGTAAATCAGTGCTGGGTGCAGTTATTAAACAGATACCTGAAAATGAGACAAAGGTATGGGGTGAATGAAAAGTGACATTGAATTAGTTTTTTGAATGACTCCATCCCACTTCATAGCTCATAGGACTACTGATGGTAAATCTCTCAATCTCAGTTTGCATGGCCTCCACTGAACTCTGTGCCTCTTTCCTCCTCTAATTCTTTTTTCTGTTGTCTGCCAGGATCACCTGTCCAACATCCTGCATGGTGCTTGCAAAGGTGTAGGTGTGCCAGGTTGGATTTGCAGCCAGTTTGTGAATAATTACCATGTCCAAATTGTCATTGACATTATCAATAAACATCTGAGGGATCCAAGTAAAATCTGCTTGGCCCTACGTCTGTGTTGGTGGCCAGTGCATAACAAGCATAACATAAAGTAATTTATGTTGTAGGCATGTTTTGACTTGTCAATGACTTGTCTTGTCAATACAATCACTAATAAAGTTCGCATTCATTAAATGACATGCGTTTGTGTGATGGAGATGTAAAGAGTGATTGCAAAGCCATGCACCTCTTCTGGTGGCCTGCACCCGAGGAAAAACTCAAACAAGTACTGTAATGCTGACAGCCATTTGTCTGCTTTAACCCTGAGTTTTGCTTTTGTAAAGAAATTTGGCATAAAAGAGGCTTCATTCATTAAGTGAATTACAATTGAATGTTTTCATTTAATTGCACTATTTTGCATACAAAAAGTAAAGGATTTTCACTTTGCTTTTAATTTTTAATTTTAAACTTAAATTTGAACAAAGAATGCTTATAAGAAGCAACCATGCATAAAAATAAGTGCTTTTATTTTCCAGTTACGGAAATTAGTGCTCTATGATATGTTCTATTAGTCCTTGGAAACAGTAACATATAAATATGTGCCTGGGGTCAATGACTTCCATTACTGCACTTAAAGAAAAAAAGACATTACAGAAGTGCATTGTAACTATCTGAGAAGCCACTGCGAAAGAGAACTAAAGTCAGATGTAAGGGCGGCTTACTGAACACTGATGCCACTGACAGGCCTCGTGGCCTGATGTCCTTATGTCCTGACAGTGAATGTTTCTTAAAGGGCAAGTTATTTTTTTACACTTAAAGCCTTCTTTCTAATTGTGTATGATGAAACACAATGCCTAAGATAAAACTTTTGATGTCTCTGTTCCAAGAATTTTTGGTTGTTGCTGTAGCACCTCCCCCTACCTACAGAATGGTGCACTGCTGCAATCTTTCCTAAAATGCATTAACCTTTCATTTGTAAAGACATGAAACTTACAGAATGGTCAGTATATTCACTGATATGCTATGTATAATACACAATAAAAATACTGTCTTTGACGCCAAAGCATCTCCATTATTGTTCATCCCTGGACCTCATGTTGAGAAGGAACGGCTTTGCTATGATTTATCAGTGTTGAATGCATTAAGATCAAAGTAACAAGCCGAATGGTGTGAGCCTGGGTTATAAGGTTCCTTCTTTTTGTTTGGTAGCCTGATGCATCAACACTTTCACACCACTTTATGCAAAGGATCTCAAACATATCCACTGGCATAAGTTTGCTTCACAGTGGTTACTGTTACGTTACTGTTTGGTTGTGACATGTGATGCTCCGTAAGCAGTGGTGGAGACGCTGCAGAAGCACTAGGCGTCGCCTAGCGGTTTGTCCAAAACAGTATAAATAAATGGTGCCAAGAGTACAGCAGAGGCACAATTCAAAATGGGTAAACTCTTTCTGACCACGTGTCTCATTGCAAGCTTTAGTAAGTAAATAATACATTTTTGTTCATTATATTTATCTATTTTTAATTACAAATGAATTATAATGAAATTGAATTTCACCTGCTATCCCTGTCATTGTATTAGTGTATGGCGGCCTGGCTCAAGGATTTGGTCGTGGAGAATACAATCTTGCACAGCACGGTAACAGCCTGTTTTTTTCCATCCAAATGAACTTTACATGACATCTTCAGTGTTCACTCTTGCAAAAATGAATGCATAGCTATAATTATGTTGTTTGCAGACACTTTGGTGTAGTGCACAGCAAAAAGATATCTAATGAACGAAAATACATGAGGATGTGTTATTTGGTTTTACTATGACAGTGTAGATTCTAATAATATTCATTACCTGTCTCAAATCAGTAAATTACAACATTCTATCCTGTCCTATCAGGTGAAAGCGAAATAGAGACTCGTTTGGAAAATGATCTAAGGGATTTTCGTATGGAGTTAGAGGTACCATTCTATGTGCCACAGAATCCTGGATAAATTAACATCACACATTGACTTCACTGCCATGTTCTACTTACCCTTTTGATTGCTTCTATATCTTTATATCTCTATTACAGAGGCTTAATGTCACCCATGAAATACCTGGTATCTGCAGTGTCTGCAAGTGGGTGCTGGGCGATGTTATCCCTAAAATGCCAGAAAAAGCGACAAAGGTATGGGGCATTCTACACTGTGAAAGACTAAATCGACCAAGGCTAAGGCAGTTACTGTGATTATTTTGCTGTATTGATTTACTGTTGATAATTTCAGTTTCTTAGGTAGATATTTAGGTGGGGGGTTGGTAGATAGGTATGTAGGTAGGTAGGTAAGTAGATAGATAGATACCACATCGCATCAGGAGACATTTTGCAATGTTAAAGGCTACATGAACCATGGCTAATGAAGTTTGTATTAACTGCATTGTTGATATGTTGTTGATTATTTCAGTATCTCAGATTTTTATAGATTTTACTCACTTGCTCACCCTGTCCATTCTGTTCCACTCGCTTATTCACTTCATTCATTCATTCAATCCACTCACTTTCTTCACTATCGCATTCACTCACTCACTCTTCTCTCCCCATCACTCCTTTATTATATACTTATATACTTTTTTTTCATTTAAAAAAATTTAACGTTGCTAACTTGTCATGCTTTAAATGCAAATGCAAGGGAAAAAATCAAGATTCTGTCACGTTCGCTAAAGCTCAAGACAGAAACCCAAAAGCAGATCGGCACGGTTTATTTCAAAAGAACAAAAACAATACAAAAAGCAGTATGCGGAGGAAGAAAGCTCAGGAGATCTTGGAAATTTCACGGTGGCAAAACAGGTAAACAGGTATCAAAAGAGCAGGGGTTCGGGGAAACAAAAGAAACTCACAAGAATTCCATAAGGCAGACACGAGAGACGAGAACGGGAAAAACACGAAAACAGAACTCACGGGTAGGTAAGCAGCGTAGATAAAAACTTACAACAAATGGGGAACGAGGTCAGATGATCAGACAGAGAAAAGACTGGGGTTTATATAGGGAACAGGAGCACCAGGACAAACAGGGGACAGCTGAAACTCATTATGGGGAAAACAGAATCATGAGTAGCAGGTGTAGAGCAGGGGAGGAGAAAGGGGCAGGGCAGGCAACAGAACAGAAGCACATGGGGAATGAAAACAAAACACAGAGGTTGCAGTTCATTGATAGTCCAGTGGGGGGGCCAAGGTATCAGGAAGCAGGACCATGACAGATTCAGTGTTATAAATAGTCATACACAAAGCTCTCTGTGCAGTACATATTTCCTTGCAGTAATCTCACTCCATGACATGATAATGCACAATCAAAATTGCTTGAATTTCATATGAAATTATAGCCATAATTGCCATTGCTCATATTACTCCTGTTCGTCCCCTTTTTTCTGCACCTCTTCCACTTCTCCTAGTCTACCTCCTATATCTTTGTTTCCTTTCATCTTTCTTTCCATCTCAAGTCACTGCTGTCTGTGCACCCAGACTAGCTTAGTGCACTCTGAACTAGCACAGACAGGTATAATCTCATTATCTCTTTGACATCTGTACTGTAATTGTGTAATTGACATCTGTACTGGTTGTGGTTACAATTATGCATTATGTACATAACCAGTTAAAACATGTTGTCCTGTAAGCCAAGAGAATGTGTTTATAATTTGCAAAGAAGAGACTGACCAACTGTACCTAACTAGTTAGAAAATTGATAACAATAAATGTGTTCAATCCACTGCACTTCCAGTTTAGAGAATGGGGTTTAGTATAGCCTGGTTGACCAGATTCTTTCACATTGTTTTCACATTCATTTCACATCGTTGCGACTCTGGACTCTGGACACTGTCAATAGGCATACGTTTGCTTCCTGGTTGGCAAATACTTTCTGTGAACTTTAATCGATTCGTTACTCCTTGGTCACAACATGGCTTTCAGCCCTCCCACCAACAACATAGCCCTCTCTCTATTCGCTTGTGTTCACTTGAGTACCCTGGCAGAGAACTGTAGTGAAATGCAATATTGAGCAGCAGTATTAGACATGTCTTAGCTTAGTGTCTTAGTATGTACTCACTGAATTTTGAATTTTGAATCTTGAAGAGCAAATTACAAGTTCCTTAAATAAAATGGCAGTAGTTTTCCCTCTTTATTATCATCTTTTGCGGTTATCTTTTATCCCTTTGTTTCTCCCTTTGTTCTCTAAAGACGCTGATGAATAAGGCCTGTGAGAGTTATGTTTTGTTTGGATTGATCTGCAGGAAGTTTGTGAATGGCTACATTGATACCATTTACGATGACATTGAGAATAAACATATGACAGTCCCAAGTTTCATCTGCAAAGCCATGCATCTCTGCTGGTGGCCAGCACCCCAGAAAAAGCACAAACAAATACTGTAATGCTGAAGGCCATTCATCTGTTTTAGTAGGAAAAAGAACGAAACTGAATAAGGAACCAGCAACTAACACTAAGTGAATGGGGCACAGTGACTTACTTTCAGTTTCATTTCAGTTAGCATTAGTTCTTGGTTTTTTATTCAGTCTATGTTCCATAAACTTTTCTGGTTCTTTTTCCTACAGACAGCATTCAAGTGGCCTTGAACAACAGCGCTTTTGAATGATTCATAAGGGATTTCTCCTATAATCACTGCTAACTGCTAATGATTTGACATAAAAGAGTAAACTGCATTTGATTGCATTCATTTATTTGCACTGCTTTGGATGAAACTGATTTTCACCTCGCTCTTACTTGGATATGAATAAAGATGGCTTCTGAGATGCAACCATGTATACATTTATTTTCGTTTGTTTTGTTTTTGATTTGTTCAGCTAAGAGCTCTCTGATGTATTCCAGTACAGTGCAGAAGTACAGTGTTTTGGACTGCAACCAATGTGTCTCTTGCTCTGCTTATTCAAGGGAATTAATATCTCTCTGTCTCTGCCACACACACATATACAAACACACACACAAGAATATTGTTACGCCTAAGTAATGCAGAGCACAAAGACAGCACAAAGTCTGAGTGGAGGGGAAAAAACACACTCAAGGTTATCATAGAGTATCACAGTGTCCTAAAGACTGAGGGTGCATTGGCTCAAATGTCTTTATGTGATTTGATTTATTTTATTTGTGTTTTTTATACTCTTCTTTTATCTGTGTCTGTTACACTGAACTGAACTGAAATGAATAAACAGTTTAGAATACTGACACAAAATATTCTTATATAGCACTTCACACATCATTTCAACCCATTCAACCCTTTCTATTTCAGGTCAACCCATTCTAAGCTTGTGTGGTGAAAGTATTATTATGATTGTTGTTTCTCCTCATGCATGAACTTTAAATCTCTACGTCCCAAGGTGTTTGTCCACCCTATCCATAATGAAGTCACAGTCACCAATAAAAACATGTTAATAAGAATAAAACACATTTGATATTTCAAACTCTATTCTAGTGTCGGAAGTCGAATCTCAGGTAGTCTACTGATATTAACAATTCCATAATATATTAAAAAGAGTCAAGCTTATGCATTTGCATGGGTTTAATGGAGATAACGGAGATAATGGAGGTAAACGGGTACAGAAAAAGATTAATCATTTTAGCCTAGTCATGCCCCATTGGCAAAAAAGTCAACACAGATGCAGTTAAAATTCTCTGAAAACAAGATAAGTAAATGGCTTTAACTGTAGCATTAGGGCGTAATTTCCTGATTATTAACTGAGGTCAATACATTGATTTCGCAAACTTTCTTCATCTATGAGGTTAATACATGGGAGAGGGCTCTATACAGGATTGCATTTCTTTTTATCATTCTACTTCATCTGATCTGATTGTGATTCAATAGGTAATGTTTAGTAAACAGAGGTTAATACATGGGTGAAGTTGATACAAGGGTGAGGTCAATACATGGTTTTCTTTTTTTATTTAGTTTGCATATAACACTGACCTGACGTTTATACACATGGTGTGGCTGATATTTTGTATATTCTGTAGACATAAAAAAGAGAGGGAAGAACAGGCAAACAGGAATATGAATCACATTGTTATAATCTTCAAGCATCTTTAATTCATTTAATTATTTGTCTTGAGCAGATGGAAATGGAGATGGAGATGGAAATAATGCTATCTATTAGCTTAAACTGTGTGGTTTCATTTCCTCTCAATCCAGATCAATGTACCTCTAATTCCATACGAAGGTCCTACAATGCATCTTCCAAGTGATCTTCCATAGTTTTTGCACCTACACACAGACTGTGAAGGAAAGACATAAAAGCATTAAAAAGACATAAAAGATGTAAGGCGTTTCCAAAATATACTGGTGTTACTGGCATTCACTTCTCATTCATTTCTGATTCTATGACAATAGGGTTCTAAAGGACATATTTCATTAGACATGCAGTTTCCATTGGTCTGAAAAGGAGAAAATGTAGATATAGAAAATCAACAAACTGGCAGACATGGCAACTTATTCTTGAATACTTCAATTACACCAGAGAAAAACGTACAAAGAAAAGGACTGGGATCAAACGAGCTCTCCATTTTGGGGATTTACATAACCTTCATTCAGCTACTGTAAGTATCAAGAAAAAAGGAATTTCTGAAATGCTGACATTTACACTTCACACTTTTGACCAAGGCTTTATCATAGTCTGTTTGTTTTTCACTGTTTGTAGAGCACAGGGTAGCTCTGGAGGACAGTCTTACTGTACTGCTGCGCAGTTTATTTTTAGCAAAAGCTCCCTGACCACAGCCATGATGTAGGGCTGAGAGTCTTCTGCTTTTGGGCCCTCCCTCTGGTTGTGGAGCTTAGCTACAAATTTGACATCCAGATGTGTTCAGCTTTGCCAAGGAGCACAAAAACAGCAGACTATCTCAGAAACGGCTTAAAATGTAGACTCCAGAAACTATACTGTGTCAATTTTATCATTTGCAGCAAGACTTCAGATAAACTAATGCTGTGTAATATGGCCTGTTAGGGTACTAAAAGCTGTGCTCTCTACACAGGATAATAACACTTAACTGCTCAAACACCAGCTTTTAAAATGTTTTTCAGGACGTCTGAAGGAGCAAATTTGTTTTTCTTGGGTCAGTCCCTTTATGTTGTCTTCACACATTCCAATAAAGAGGATGGTGTGTAAACAACACAAGCCTTGGCCTACTGCAGAAGTGTCAGGCCTGAAATGTGAGAAAATGGAATGAGCACTTTGTTGAAAGGATCTAATCTGCCAAGAACCAGAGGGCTCATTGGCTTGAACAGTGAATTGCCTCTCAGCTTGAGATGTTTGATTAGCCAAACAGTAAGCCTAGTCTTAGAGCTTTTCATAAGACAGACATAAGACATGATGTCTGTTCGGTAGGCTGCAACATAAAGTTCAGCGTCAATTTTCCCAGACTAATGGCAAAGGAGGAGTTTACACAATGGGAAACAGAGGAGGGCGTTGTGTAACTGTTGCGCTGGGAATGTTCGCTCAGCTGTTCAAGCACGGACTTAACGGAGACCTCCGGAATAGTTTTCACAGGAATTTTACAGTCGCCAAACTCACTACAGAAGTCAACAGAGGGGTCTTTCATGATGGAATTTCACATTGAATTTATGATTGTTTACTGGCGATAGTTTTACATATACATACTTGGATCGTTTCTTTAGTTTATTATAGGCCTATTGTGACTACTGTTTCGGGAGGACGAGCATCAAGACTGGACAAAAACAACCCAGACCCATGCTTTACAGGCGCTTATAGAGATAGCCTACTGCTATTTTTTTGGGAAAACCCATGATGGAGGGGAATCTGTTCAACTTTTCACAGAAGAATCAACAACACCATTCAACTTTATAAAAATGGGAAGTGGGAAAAGCAGAGGGAAAAGGGTTGCACCTGCATCCGAAACCGACGCTGTTGATAATAATTCCATAAAAGCCGGAGAGAACAACAAAAGTTCGGTAGAACACTTTAGAGTTCGGGCAAGCACGAGCTTGGCAAATAAAAATACTCATCCCGATTGTCAGAGCGAAGGACAATATTCCGAATGGTCCACTGACTTAGAAGGTGAACTAGAGGAAATCCTTGGCGAATCCGACGAACAGAAAAGTAATGTAAATAAAGACAGTTCGGTTAAGAAACGGTTCTTTAGCTCGAAAACATTTGGCCTGTGTAATTACATACGGGTGCGAGATGATCAACTTGCGGCCTCAACTCACCAATTGCCCAATGTCGGACTCGTCACTGGATCGTGTCATCACGCACAATCTGAAATAAGCGTAAAAGAAAAAAAACAAGTGTCCAACAAGTCCTTGGGGAAAACAACGTGCGCCAGCACAAGTCAACAGCAAGTAGGAAATAATTGTGTTGATAATCGCCCTTTCTACATTTTTTAAGGCACACATCCTACTTACTCGATGCATGGTTGGATATCACTGTATGTTCATAAGGGAAATACATCCCGCGTGAACCTCTCAAAACTCTCTGCAGGGTTGGTCGACCAGCCTGGGTCCGGAAACTCAATCCAAGGGTGCAACCTTGTGAGTCATCTCTATGCATTATCTATTAACTTACGTTGACAGGTTACGGTATTTGGTAGAGTGTTTCAGTTAATGAGTAGCCATTTAACTCGCGTGTAATTAGTAAATCCTGTTTCTTACTCTATCCTATTAAACGTTTCTTGGGTTCATTTCATTACTGTATTCCTTTTGATTTTCAGAGCTCCAGACACTTGTAATGGCCCATCCCTGGACAAGGCTGTAATCATATATGATGCCACAGAAGAGGACCTGATGGAAACCATTGAAAGAGAATTTAGTTAAATTGGTACCTTTGTGTTGTCCATTAAAATATATTTTTTAGGTTCAGACTTCACAGTATAGTTCCCTAGCTGAACACTAATATTACTCGGTCAGTCGACGCCTTGATTTATTTTGTTTGTTGCATCAATGAATGAAGACTTTGCTATTTTATTAGTACTGTAGTAGTAGGCCTAACGGTTTTGTTTTTGCTCATTACATGCAAAATATCCCCAATCGCTTCTCACGGAGGACTTCCCGCGCGCTCTTTCCATATTGGAACGCTTACATTGAAGTTTCGTTTCCTGAGGCCTACCATTAAGACCCTCCACCCTTCCCCTGGAATTCGCATAAAGTTTGGCGATTTCTGGGGCTGGTGGCGATTTATTTTGCTATTTGGACTGAATAATTCTAATAGAAGTTCACCACCCTTCCCTTCCCAGTCATTACGGAGAATCAGTCAGGTCATGAATTTAAACATTAATCAATTACGGGCTTCTTTGATAAAAGTGGTTGTGGAAGAAGCACATGGTGTCATTGCAAGGGTATTCATTTGGGAATATACCTGTTAGTAATACTGAAAGGCTGTGGCATGCCTATTTAGCCTGACGTCTTTATTGTCCATTCACATTTTCAAGGATGTCTGACTTGATTGATTTGGGCAATTACATTCCTGAAGACATAGCACTGTAAGCTGTAGACCACGGGGTGTCGCTGTTGGATAAAGGGTATAGATACCTAACTTCATTGTAGCGCTTTTAACTTGTGCTGAAAAGTCGGTCAGTATGGCAAGGGGGCGGGCATCGGGTTGCTTTTTTATTGGTCGCACCTCCCATCGCCCTTGACTGACGTTTTGAATTCATCATTGAGAATGAGTAGTGTTACGAGATCTAGGCCTACGTGACCTGAAACTTATGTCAGCAAGTTTTTATTTAGGGGACTACTTGGCCTACTTCAGGAAGGTGTGATTGCCTCCCATTACTCTCATATCTCAGATGAGGTGAGACCTTAATTGGATACACTCTGTGGTAGTAGTCCCTTCGAATGAGCTGATTAACCGATATGTAAGCTACATATGGGTTACAAACGAATACTTACATAATTGGTATAGACTATTTTTGGCCTAGTCTGTATTTCTTTATTCTTTATCTTATTTATTATTGTCAGTCACTGCGTAGCAGCTGACTGGACAGATTTTACGCACACAAGTTTCCTTCAGCAGAAAACTGTCTTGGTTGTTGTTAAGAATGTCATGTGTATCTAAGTTCTACAATAAATGTGACACCATCAGATAAGTCTCACCCGACATGTGACAGTTACGTGTGTAACAGGAATGGAAATGCCAGATGTCCAGTTTCATTTCCCTATCAAGGAAGCCATTGTCCAGATTATGACGCATTCTAAATAAACGAATGAGACATACCACGGAGTCAAAGTACATGGCTACTAAATAACTCTTACAATCTGATATTAGCAGTTCAGTGACCTCCCTGTCTGCACACGAATACTAGTTTTATTAACTGTATATCCATGTTTGTTTACAAATGTTTAAATGTGAATTCTGAGCTTGATTAAAAAGAAATCATAACCTACTTGACAATCCTCAGTGGCAATACAGCCAGCATAAAACAGCACTTACCAACACATCCCAATGAAGTGATGTACAGATCCATTGGATGCCACTTATTGCACTACTGAGAGATACTAGCTGCTGTGTATTTATTTTCACAACCTCTCTCCCATTCAGAAGTGTTTCAATGTATCTTGGGACACAAAGACAAAACTAAGACAAGTGTCTGATATACAACATTTTCTTTACTAAAAAATGAGTATTTAAATAACACAAACAGTAAAGAATCACAGTGTTGATTACTGTTCACCCAAGGATTCTCCTTGACGTAACAAAGACTAATTCCTGTATTTTGTAAATTAATGCATTACAGGACATCCATACATTCAGATGGATACAAACATAAGTATGTACAAAAGGGCATAGACGTCAAAACAAAGACTTTGGCAAAATAATGAATACACTGTACACAGCGTACACAGGTAAACAACAACAAAAAAAATATCACTCCTCTTATAGAAAGAGTTGCATGTGAGCAAGAAAAGAAGAGGAGAGCGGAGGACAGAAACAGGAGAGAGTCCAGTGCATGTTCTGTTTGTTTGGGTGTGTCCATAAGAGGCTTGAGCCTTGTGCTTCTATATGCAACTCCCAGATATGTTTTTTCCTAAGTGAGGTGAGCATTCACCTCATGTAGGATTTTTTTAATCACATAATTGCGCTCAGTTCGAGGCAGAAATGAGCATGCTGACGGGGAGGGAGGGGCCTGGAGAGGGTGTGGCCTTGGCGGCTGCAATCTTGTTCAGGTTGCGCACCTCGGCCTGCCAGGAGGGTATCTTCTTGGTGGTCATGTGACGGCGGGCGTGTTTGGTCAGGTGGTCGCTGCGCATGAAGCGTCGATCACACACTGGACAGACAAACTTCTTCTCGCCCGTGTGTGTGCGCCGGTGGCGAGAGAGCTCATCGGAGCGGGCAAACTTCTTGTCGCAGCCTTCCCAGCTACAGCTGAAAGGCTTCTCCCCTACAAGGAACCAGGAGGGGACAAATATGAGATGTCTGGGTTTTAACCTGATTAAAACAAACTCCAATGTCATTCTTGCTTCATCACTTCTGCACTCTATATGTGCATTCTCACAATTAATCAATGTAATGTACTCTAATTATGTACAAACAACAGGTTGAAAGAGATGCTATTAATATGATTACAACAGGACTACAAATTATTGTTCCCAATGGAGTCACTAGATTCACTGTGAGGTACTACCTCCATAGTAAGCTAACAGGCTACATGCCACATACCTGTGTGCGTTCGGAGATGTGCTTTCAGGTGGGAGCTCTTGAAGTAAGTCTTGAGGCACCCAGGGAAGTTGCAGATGTAGTTGCGCCTGCGGGAGAAGTCTGTCTGTGGCGTGTGGCTCTGCCCTGAGGGCATGTAGACGGGCGCTGGGGCCAGAGGTAGCAGCTTGGTGTTTCCCACGGTCATGACTGACTGCTGCTGGCACTGGGGGGCAGGTGAGACGGGCGTCTGGGGCACCACAAAGATCACCGCACCCTGAGGCACTGTGGTGCCCACCAGCACTGGCTGAGGCAGGATGGACTTCACCCCTGGACTGGGCCTCGGGGAGGGGCTCTGAATCAGGGCTGAGATAATACCTGGTTGGCTGTTCACTGGGAATGTCTGACATATGATTGGAGGACTGGGGGTGGGGGGCGGGGATTGAGGCGCCAGGGGAGAGGGGCCAGTGCGGAGAAGGTTACATGTTGCCTCAACCTTGCAGTGAGAGGGGGGTACTGCTGTTGGGTGTGGAGGGGTTGTGTGCTGACGTTCTGCTGTCTGCTCCTCAGTCTTTATTGGCTGCTGTGGAGCGTCAGCCACCGGAATGTGTCGGCACGGAGAACTGTCCGCTGTGTGGCGAATGACGCTGGTGGCCATGGCTCTGCAAGGCACAGCACTGGCTGGGTCTGTGGACTTTCTGCTGCAAGTGGTCTGAGGAATGGAGCCTGGCCGGAGAGCTTGTGGGCAGTGGGATAAGCTGGAGCAAGGCCTGTTCATCATCATGGGCATGGTAGTAGTCGCAGAGGTCTCAATAAAGCTGGGACTATGAGGTGGAGTCATGCACTGCAAAGACAAGTAGGAGGAAGAAACAGTTAACATCTGTAGAAACAAAACCAGATAAAAACAACACAAATACATTTTTCTACATATAGTGAACCTTGTGAACCTTTCTATCACCACAGTATACTGATCAAAAGATCAGCATAAAACTGTCTTCATGCACCAGGTGAACCCATCCCTATCTGGTAGCTTGATTATCTATCAGGTAATTGTTACTGTAAAGGTGGGGGGCCTGGCTGAAGTTCACACCATCACTCTTATCAGTAAACTGCCACCTGTTCTGACTACCATAAAGCTATCCCAGGGTTTTCAGCAAACAATTTCAGCAAACAAACAAAGCACAAATTTGTTCCAACCTCATTATACACCTGGCCCTAACTTACCAGTGAGGAAAGCGAAATAAAGTCCTTGGGGGTCTCTGGGTGGTCAGGTTGTGGCAGCAAATCGCAGGAGTCGGAGGCAGGAGTTAGGGGCCGCGGCCTAAAGGCGCTGGAGGTAGTCGACACCTGACCCCAGCCACTCATGCACACTAGAGCTTCAGCAGCCTCCAGGTCGTTATATTCCAGAGTGCCACAGGAGGAATGCTCACTGCCCTTTCTTCTCCTGTCCTGGAACACAGCACAATGTTCCACTCGATCTTCCTGAGGAGCAAAGAACCGAACCTTTAACACTAAAATGACTGTTGAAAACACATGGATATGTCCTTAATAACAGTTATGTTTGAGTATACTGGTGATGTCACAGCACTCTATTATTCCTACACTTCATGCAGTGAATGCCAGCCTGTAGAACCAGGTTAAGGAGGTCATTTTTTAAAAAAGGGAATGCCCTCTGTTCCACTAGGTGGATGTGGCTTAAGTGTGGCTCCTTTGAGGAACACCTGAGGCTGCATTACGAAGCATGGCACCTCCCATTCCCTGACGCTACATAAACAATAACGCTCTCTGAACATGCCATGTGAGAGACTGACACAAAGCCATCATATGGGCGTGGGAGGGGGATACATAGGTCATAAGTCTATGGTCTATACACAGACAATAAATCCATGAGCATGGGCACAGGCTGTTGTAATGTGAAGACAAATTTGCCATTATACAGATATGATATTCGAATTTAGGCTCATATATGAGTGGGTGCAGTAATTATTACAACAGGAGTGTAGCAGCACATTGTCATAGTCATCGGACTACAGAAAAGGTATTTGGAAAAAAAAAACATTAACACCAATATAAAAGCATGTTTAAATACCAAAATACCAGTTAAAATGACAGTGTCATCATAAAAAGGGCACACAAATGACCATTTCTTAGTCTGTAAATCTTCAGACTAACATCTTCAAAAATGCTATTTAATTATAAAGGTAGACTGTTTTTGTTTTAAAAACTGTTTACATAGGCTACTTAATACATGTTAGCTGTATAGAAAGAAAAACATAAATACAAAAGACAAAACGCAAATAAGTAAATTTAATCTTACCCGCCGACATGACGTATCCATTCTGTTGAGATTTATTTCCTCGGGGCGTTGGTAAATCAAGAAAAACTGTGACAACGTTTCTTTCAGCGTAATACAATGAAACAAAGAGGTAGAACGCCCGCTCCGAAAGGACTGCTACCGGAATCCACTCTACCAGCAAGGTCCAGCCTCAGCTGAGTGAAACAACTGAAGGAAAAAAGAAAACAAAATTCACAACACACTGGCGGGTGGCAACATACTACCAATGAAAAACAAATGTGTATGAGACTTTGGCCAATGGCAAGCAAGGCAACGCGTGATCAGTGCATGACAGCGGGACGATTGGAGGAAATAGGGGTGCGTGGCTGTTGGTGGGCGTGTGGGGGAGTCAACAGTGTCACCGTAAACTCGATGAACTGCTGGCATGAAAACTAGGCGAAAGGTCGTAGCCCTGAACGGGGATAATAGTGAATAACGTCGGAGTGTGTCTGGCCAACTTCAGCAGGAAAGAGCTGCTCACGCGCGGTCTGCTGAATCTCCCTTCTTTTGTCCGACAAACCAGCTTTCCTTTGCAATAAACATTGCAATTTGGCTTCTTTATTAATAACAATAAGAATGACATGAGGAAATTTGTTTGATTTTGGGCTGGGTTGTTGCAAAAGTGATCCAGTTCATATTTAGAGCTTACATTTGGCTTGTAGTAAATTCTCAAAATCATCACCATTCATAGCTAATGATCACAAGCAAATTTATCAGTAGCAGATGGTCTATAATGTCAGATATTAGTCTTAAATTACCCGTCTTCAACCTACCAGTCCTTTTGCACTGTCAAGGAATGCTTAGGTGGAGCAGTTGAACCTCTTGGGTTTCTTTGTTTTATCCTATATGTCCATTGGTTAAGGCTGGTTGTATCACTGTCAAAATCCAATCACCCATCAAGTAGGCCTGTCTCAACTGTAAAAAATAAGAATGTGTAATTAAACAACAAATTGTTGTGTAAAAACTATATATGTCTTGAAAACAGTTGTGGTGTCTTAGCCCATAGTCTCTTGTTTTACAACAATGTACAATCATAAAAAGCTTTCATACCTAGCCTGGTTTTCCCAGTTGATTACTTCAATATGAGATTGAGCTTGGTCTGGATACCTCACTGCCATTTCCCATTTTTCTGAGGTGGGATCAATGGGTCAAAACTCCTCTGTTGGTTGTTTCTTGATGTTAAGACTACCTCCTTGCATCAGGGGTAAAAGCCTGTTTTTGATTGGTTCCTTTATCTCAGATAAACAAAATGTAGTGGTTCCCCTATCTCAGGCAAACGGAATGTAGTGCAAATAGGCCTGAAGGCCAATCTGAGCTTCAGAGCAAAATCAAGCCACTTGCAAATCAGAATGGGTTTTCCCAGGTGATTTTATACCATTTAAATAAGCTAAATGTGATTTTATGAGTTAGGCTATATGTATGCTACAGTTGACAACTGGGTCAACAGCGACCACATCCATTACACAAACTTCTTAGACTTTCTCCTTTTAGCCCTCCAGATGACTGCACTTCAGCTGCTTGCATTTTGAAGACAGCTGGTGTGCACTGTTTAACCCAGGCTGATAAGCTGTGAATCCTTAACAAGACTCACTAGAATATTCTCTCAGAAGCAGTGGTTGTGTAATGCCTTGCATGGCAACATGAGAAATGAAAGGAGAGAAGGCTCATGTTGACTATTTAGTGGGCCAGAATGTGGAAAGGCAAAGGAACTAGAGGAAAGGTTATGTTGTTCGCTTCTGCCTCTTTAGACCCCCCTACCCCCTTACACACACACACTTTGGCAAAGACAGTTCCACTCCCCCTTGTCAGGAACTCTAGCCCCCAGCAGGCATGAACATTCTACACTCCTAAAATTTCTTTGGCCACATCTACTATGTCATAAGCTCCAAAAAAGTGCATTCTAGCATGCTTTTGCAACTCAATGCTGGCACCCAGTAGCCTATATTTTAAATGACTGTACTGACACATATATGTCACTATGTGAGCAATACAATCTACTGTGAGTATAGTTTCTACTTGGGAGTATATGATCAAGCTGAAGTTTGGTAATTAAAAGCACTTTAAAGCACTCTAACAAACTCTTGAAGCTTTGACTCAGCAGCAGCAGAAGAATTATTTCAATATGCAGGCAGCATGGTTCACCACAAACCTTTCACTCTTCTGAGAAAGTAACTTAAGACTTTTGCCAACAAATTTCACTCAGATTCACTCCTCTTCCCTGTGTGATAAGATGGGTCAAAGCTTAAGATGTTGTGTGACCTTTTAACATATGAATCTAAGTTATGCAAAGTTTTTGCAGGCTTCGTTGGTAGGTAAAAGAGATTATGTGGGACTGTGGAGCATTCAGCCCATGAAATGCTAGAGACCTGACATGTAGGTGAAAGGGCAGAGAAGTCAGAACTAGCTGCATTCATACACATAAATGGTTGTGCAGGGACAGGCCTTGCCTTGTAAGTCAAACAGGTATAGATGTACAGAGGTGAAAGCCTGTAAACAGGAGAAATACATTTAAGCTGCTCCCATGACTTTGCCATACACAAATCCTTCAAAAGGCTGACTGACCCCTAACCTTATGTGGCCACTCACCTGATGGTTTATGATCTGTGTGAAGGACAGCTGATAAATGTCATGTTTGAAAACACAAAAGTGGGTGTCACACAGCAATCTGTCACTCGCTGGGCTCGTGCTAACACTGCATGCCATGTTGTGTGTTATCTAACTGATGACTTTATTTTAAGACAGTCCATTCCGGTTCATTTCAGCAATTGTGCACCACAGTTATGAATGATTAACAGATTTTATAGCTAATATTTATCTTGCAGCTCATCACAATGCTCAATGTGTGACATCTGCATTCTCCTGTACTGTGGCCTTACAGAGGACATGGGTGAATTCATGTTTCTCTATCAATATCACCTATGTTCCAACATCTTCTGTGGTCTTGTTGATCTGTCTGTGGGTAATGGTCACCTTGTCTGAGGAGCCTAGTCCAAATCCTGATGACGGTAATAGGGGCTATAATTGCATGGAACAAAATGTTGCAGGCCACTAGAGGTAGGCTTAGTTGCCAGTGAGAGATGTTTTGTGTTATTGTTCCCATGTCAAAATTGCTAACATACCAAAGGAGAACAAAGTTCATAATGACAGCTGTTGGCAATTGTTTTGGCATTATGTTAGTGCTTATATTCAACCTTTTCAGAAACTCTCGGGTGTTTGTCAGTGCAATTCAATACAGGATGCAGTTTCATCATGCAAAGTTAATGCTGCTGTTTGATGACATATTAATATTAAAGTGGGATAATGCTCTGTAACTATTATGTACCTTAGCTAAAGACAACTTGAAATCTTCCTGCATGACCCCTGACAGTTGGGTTAGCCCCTTGAGTTGTGGATCTGCCCAAGGTTTCTTCCTAGACTAACTAAACATAAGGGAGTTTTTCCTTGCCCCTGTTGCTCTTGGGTGCTCCTTCTGTAAAGCGCCACGAGACAATACTATTGTAAAAGGCGCTGTATAAATGAAACTGAATTGAATTGAATCTTACATTGGATAAACAGTGATTTATTCCCCCTATTTTGTACTTCACCTCTTACCACATATGGAGAGTATGATTATACAGTAACACAATAATTATAAATAATATGGTTGGGGTGCCATTGCAGGTTAAAGAATCTGCTCTTTGGAGCCATGTAGATACATTGAGGCCAACTATATACTGAGCTCATATAATTGACACATGCTGTAATGTGATTCTGGTAAATACTCTCAGTCTAGCAATTAGTCCACAGATGAGAGATTGTCTTGGGGGAATCAGGACATGTTATATTTTACAGTCTAGACAATAGTCAAAACAGGAATGGATGTTTGCCATGCAAATCATGGTAATTTCCAATAAACTGTAGGACTGGATCTGTCACTTTAGTTGATAAAATATTGGATAGTTCAATGATATAGAGGCCCAGGTATTCATAATAGATCACAGTGTCTGATGGAAATTACTTTTTCCTTGAGAAATTGAAGCTGTTATTTTTTTAACCTGATGGCTGCACAACTAAAACAAAACTTTCAACAAACTGAGAAAACTCAAAGTGTAGACAACTAAGGATAATATCACACAGCTTCAGCACAGGAAGTTATCTAAACTGCTTTCACTAATTCTATTACTGTACGATTAGTTCATTAATTGGCTGTATTATGTAGGCTATGTTATCAAAGTTCTGTTATCAAATACCCCACAACTGACGTAAGACACGTAAGCCATGTGTAAATCATTGTTATGAATCAAGGTCATATACCCAAGGTCATATAGTCAGGCTAATAAAGTCAGTAAGACACCATGTTCTTTCATCAGCCTCTTATTAGAATGACTGCCTTGGACTTGTGTGGTACCTGAACTATCAGCTGTCTATTTGTTTCTGCACTTTTAGTATATTCTTAATAAACAATTTTGGTTACCATTTGTTTGTCTTTTTTAAGCCAGTAAAAAACATCTATGGACCTCTTGCCTTGTATGGATTAATGGACAAGCCCCCATTCAGAAACAGATGAATCACACGTGTCATGTAAGGGATTGCATACCATAAATAGACTCTCGGCATCAGGCAGGATTCATATGAATTTAGAGTAGGCCTAGGGCCAATTAGGCCCTGGGGTAACAGACTCAACAGTGAAGCCTCTCTGTGACAAATATACCCCTGCTCAAATATAGCTCACCCAGCCCCTACATCTGCTCTTCACCAGATAAGAGCAGTCTGCCAGAGGGGGTCCCTTCACCACACACACACTACACAGTGTCATCTATCATCATTCAGGGCCATAGACAGATAGACAGATTTCCCCAGAGATTCTCTGCTTTACTTCACAATCAGTCAATTTCTTAATTTTTTTAAAGTAAAGTAGTTAAGCAAACTAGTAACTAAATAAGTAACTCTGAGTCTGCTTTTCAGTCACTAAACCCTCCAGTCAGTCAGAATCCATAGCATGTAGCAGTCATTCATGAACAGACTTTCAGACCAACAATCTGGCCTTCCTAGCTGTTCGGCGGGAGAGTGCAGAGGTGTGGTTTTGTTGGTTATGCTGCCAGGTCTGCATGAGTCATGTGGTTGCAAGGCCGACGTGAACAGCACCGTAATGTTTCCCGCCCTCACTCCAAGGGACTGCCAGGGGTCATGCAGAAAAATTACAATCAGTAGTAATCATGACAGACTATAAGCTGCCTATGGTTTTAGCTAAGGTTCATAATAGTTCATAATAGAGTATTATCCCACTCTTACAATACATGGTAGTCAGTCTATAGGTGGTTATCAGGAATTATGGCTGGACAATGTAGCAGCGGCCAGGCATAGTGACAAACTCAAAGGAATGAGATGGGTCATGGGGGTAACAGTAAGGGTCCATTTGACAGCGCCATTGTGGGGGGGGGTCAATCACAAAGCCTCAGGAAAGGGAGTCGGCCCAGCGTCGGCGTCCAGGAAGGTCCTCTGTGATGGGGAGTCGGTCGTGAGATGTGCCTCCCGCAGTGTTGGTTGTAGTCCACTCAGGAGGGGAGGGTGAGAGGAGTCCGCCGGAATGAGGCAGGGATGACACTCAGCAAAGATAATTGTGGACAGAGGAAAATAGTGAATTAGGCCAGGCTCGCACATCAGAAGCAAAAAGCAGAAAGCAGTAATTTGGGCATACCTATATGCGCATAAATATACATATATACAAATACACACACACACACATATACATATATATATATATATATATATATATATATGCATACACATACACATACACATACACATACACACATACACATACACATACACACACACACACACATATATATATATATATATATATATTATTCGATTATTGCAATGCTCTGTTGTCTGGGTGTAGCAATACTTGCATCAAAAACCTACAACTAATACAAAATGCTGCGGCCCGAACACTGACCAGGACTAAAAAATATGTATATATATATATATATATACATACATACATACACATACACATACATATACACATAAATACACACACATACACACACACACATATATATAAATAGAGAGAGAGCTGAAAGAGAGAGAGAGAGAGTTGTACGGCATGACACACGAAGGTTGTGTGGCGGCACTGGGCTATAGCAGCATAACTAAGGTATGATGCATGGCAACCCAGCACCACTGCAGGGATGGTCAGTGGCTGCCATGCCTCGCAAGTGGGGGCAACAGCAGAGGCAGTCCCTTCCAAAAGACCCATGAGAAGTGATGATTTGCCATGCACCATCCCTAACTATGGGAAACAGTAAAAAGGAAGGTTTTAAGTCTAGACTTAAAGGTATTGAGAGTGTCCGCTTGTCGAATGTGGGGGGGGAGACTATTCCACAGGAGGGGTGCAGGTAACAGAAGGCTCTTCCTCCTATCGTAGATTTTTATATTCTTGGAGAGAATTCAAGGAGACCAGCATTTTGGGATCTTAGGGTTCTAGGAGGGTGGTAAGGGACAAGTAAGTCTTTAATATATGTTGGTGCATCACCCTTGAGGGCTTTGTAGGTTAGGAGGAGTATTTTAAAATCAATTCGACTTTTAATAGGGAGCCAATGTAGGGAAGCAAGTATAGGAGAGATATGTTCATATTTTTTAGTCCTGGTGTTCGGGCCGCAGCATTTTGTATTAGTTGTAGGTTTTTGATGCAAGTATTGCTACACCCAGAGAACAGAGCATTGCAATAATCGAGCCTAGAAGTAATACATTTTTCAGCATCCTCAAAGGATAGGAACTTTCTAACCTTAGCAATATTTCGTAGGTGGAAAAAAAGATGTTTTTGAAATGTGTTTTACATGACTATTTAGAGAGAGGTCCTGGTCAATAACTACCCCGAGGTCTTTAACTTTTGCATTACATGACAGTGACAGGCCACTGAGTAAGTTTTGGTGATGGGGTAGAGTTTTGGTCAGCTCTTTAGGGCCAATCATCATAACTTCAGTTTTATCAGAATTTAAACAAAGGAAATTATTAGTCATCCAGGTTTTGATGTCTAGGAGACATGCATCAAGTTTAGTCATTGGCATATAGTCATTAGGCTTCATAGAAAGGTAAAGCTAGCTATGTCAGCGTGTAGAGCCTGTACTGCGACTAGACACCAGTAAACGTGATTGTAGATAGACAGACAGGTAAATAAATAAACCAATATACACTGAATTAACAAATGAATAAATGAGAAAAACAACAAATGCTGTTTTTCCCAAGAACAGCCTGGCCTCCATTATTCTGTGGAGTCATGTCAGTGCAGTATTTTGAGCCCAGGTGCAAATGCCTGGCCTCGGTGTGGTCTTGTACTTTTCTGATCCTGTTTGGATGCCATAAACCCCAAGCAGTAGCAAAGGTTTCATCAGTGGCTTGAGTTATGATGAATTACATGAGAAGACCTTTGCAACTTTCTCACTCATATGGACTCATCAGCAACACACACAATCCTCATTGGTTGATTACTAGATATGTAATTTCCTATAAATAAGTTACCAGGATGACCTAGTTTTAGAGTCAGATGATTCGGTGAGAAAACAAAGAAACATGATTCAGTAAAACACCTTGGAGTTTCCCACAGCAATACACCACCTGTTACAAAACACAAGCCTTGTACCAGGTAGACTGCATACATTTCCTTTCAGGTATTTTGTCAACAGTGATAAGGCCGGTAAGAAGGTGAACTTGAAATCAATCAGTGGAAAAAAAAGAGTCAACTGACAAGCTTAGACATAAACTTGACGTTGACCTGAAAAGCCGTGGGACCTCACCTGTTGCCCGGAATCTAGGCCAGAACACTTGTCTGTGTGTATATATAAGCCTATGTGTATGTGTGTGTGTATATATATATATATAAGCATGTGTGTGTGTGTGTGAGGCCCACTAGAGGTGGGTCATGATGAGTGCACAGGGGAAACAGCTAAGAAAAGAAGACTCTCAGTGACTGGCAACCTGCCTGAATGGCAAGCTTGAAGGCCAAAGCCAACAGAATCTGAGCAAGGGGCTTTTTGGGCAGCATAATTCAGGCTAGTCCGTGAAGAGAAACAGAGGAGGAGGGAGGGAATGACGGAGTTTGGTGAGAAATGTGACTGAGAGGAGAGAGACGGAGAGAGAGTAAACAGGCCAGGCTGGATGACTCAGACTGAGGAAACAGTGAGCAGATGGTTCATTCTCCCTCCCTCCCATCCAGAGCTGCTGCTAGCTTTGCTGGATAGTTAAAGACTAACCAGCTCCTCTCACTCATGTTTTTTTTAGTTATCTCTGGCTCCATCAGCCTCATCTCATACCATGCCCCCAAAAGCCTTTGCTGCCTTGCCTTTGCTGGTCACCCCCACAGTTTTCCTGGCGGAGGAGTTGTGTGGACAGCTTGTCAGCATTTCAGGGGCTTATTCTTATCTTATCAAGCCATTGCCTGGGTGCTGAGGGAGGTAAGGTGGTTTTTGGCGTAAAGCTTTGGGTTGGTCATGTCTCTAGAAAGGATGAAAATGGCTACAGGCAGTTAGTCAGTCAGCTGCTTCCTAACACGGAAGGAGGGATTGAGGAAGGAAGAAAAAGTAGAAGAGCTGATGGTGTTGGCAACACATACTGAGAAAGAGAGAGGGGGACGGAGAAAGAATGAATGAAAGAGGGGGGGGGGGTTCTGGGGATATCTGAGGACAGTGGTGTGGTGTGGTGTGTGTCTGTTTGCTTGTCTGTCTGCCTGTTTCCTGTGTGTATGTGTGTGTGTGGTTCTGGGCTTCTGGCCAGACAGATGGGCTGTTGGACCACTTCGTCTGAACCATCACACTGCTCCCAGGATGACTACTCCTCCAGCTGAACATTTTGACCACAGAAGACATCACCCTGGTTATGACACACATGTACACACACACACACACACACACAGCTTACTGCTGCTTTTATTCAGGAGTATTCAGGAGTCAGAACTAGATAACTGAGACACGTACGGAAGGCGCTTTCAGGAATTCAGAACACTTAAACTGCAACTTTATAAAAAAAAATATCTTGGCATAAATACAGCAGGATTCATGTCATATAAAAACACAAACAAACATCATCTTATACTGGCAATAAACAGTTTCAACACACCATGTAAAATAACCCTTTCCTATGTAAATAAATATATACACATCAGCCAAGAAAGTACTTTCATACAAAACAGGAACTAAAGACTGGTCTGAAAAAAAAAAATCAGAGACTCTTTTTAACAATGGGACAAAGGCAGATCTTGTATTACCAAAGTGTCTGAAGATTTTGCTTATCTTATTACAGAAGTGTTAAAAATATGCATATTGCACTTTGTGCCAACTAACTAGATGGAACTTGATAGATATGTGAAAGTGAGGTATAGACTGAGTTAACCACATACAGATGATGATCTGAATGTACTAATGGTACAAATTTAACAAATTAATACTTTTATACTTTTTACAATTAATGTTGGTCATCTGCTCCACTAATTATGTATTTTTTTTGTTGCGGTGCCTAATCTAGAAACACACACACACACACACAAATTCATACCCAGAATGCTAAATCTTAACATACACAGAGAAATAGTTGTACAGTACATGCAAAATACTGCCACATGTTACATGTAACACAGTCTGCCAAAAGGGCCTCTGTGTCTCTGCTATTTACAGCTTGACCAGTGTTTTCCCAACCACATTTATACTCACAATCATCATCATCATAAAAAGACAAAGATCTTCAGTGCTCTGGTTTTCAAAGAGGAACAATAACAGTAAAATATAGGGCTTATCCTGGCCTTAGACCCCCCATTGTCTAGCTAGCAGACAATTTGTCAATATTACAAAGAAACATTACAGCAAAAGGTTGCAATTGCAAAAGATAAGTTCTCTCAACAGTTCACATTCTTCCCATTCCCACATAAAATACCTGTTTCCTATTTCACTGCATCTCAGTGGTAGTCTTTGATAAAGCACTGAGACCACTTGCATTAGTGCACCTCAGAAAAGTTCAAACAAGACTTAAGTCCCTCCAGAAGGGGAAGTGAGGGGAAGATCAGCAAAGAATTCTGGAGACCCATGTTGTTTCTCAGGCAGCGGAGACCAGCACATATTATACAACAGACATTTAAGGGGCTGTTATATTTTTTTCTGAACAGATGTGTAAACCTGCAGAGCCAACACTAAAAGGAAGAGTTTTTAAATGTGTTTGGTTAGATTTCGGTCAGCGTGAGCTTGATCACCCCTCCGATCTCCTCCATCTCAATCTGGAAGGTGTCCTCATTTGAGTAGTGTTTGATGATGTTGTCGTCCATGTTCACCAGGATCCTGCAAAGTTCACCAAAGGACATAGGAAAGCCTCATCAAACAAAATTCTATGCAGACTTAAAGCATACAATGGTAAACGGACAGACAACAGCAACAAAGTTCTAGGGAGCGATTACATCAAAAAAAGTTGAGGCAGCATACCCTTTTTTGCATTTCTTGTAGACTTTCCCCATCTTTTCAATAGGAACTTCATATTTCTCTGATATCTGTTAAAAAAAAAACATACAGTACTTGTTACAATGGAGAACACCACTTTGGATAAAATGCTTAGGTTGGACAACACAAGCTTCCCCTACAAATGGGCGGTTCACGTTTGCCATTCTTTCATGGGGTGGGATCTGGGGTTTGTCAGTGCTATGTTTGTCATTCACAGCAGAGGAAGGGATGGGAACACCCTGGAGAGGTCTTTACCCCGGGGAGCAGGACTCTCCCTGGGAGCTGTATACGAGCAATACATCCTTGTGCCGGAGGCCAGTTGAAAGTGCTGTCTGAGTCGATTTGGGCAGTTTTTGGGGGGCCGTTGAGGACTCATGCCGAGCTCTTTTTGGGCTCGATCTTCCCCTGCTGTGTCTGGATGCTTTTGTATTCATGCGTGGGTCAAGATCAGGTCCCTAAAAGAACCCCCTACCCACATCAAATCTTGTTGGCTACCCCATCCCCACCCCCAAAAACCCACCCCTCTTTGTAAACCCCCCACCTCTTTGTAAAACACCATTGTAGAAAGAAGTCTTCCCTCTCCCTCTTTCTCCATGTCTCTCTATTTCTCTCTCTCTCTCTCCCTCTGATGCTCCGTCTGTCTTGGAGGCACTGAGCTGAATTAGGATCAGGGCCAAGTGTTGGGGCTGTCTGTGGCAGTCAACTGCACTCCTAATTGCCTGGTAGTGCAGGCTGTGCTTCTCTCAAGCATCAAAAACAAAGCCACCCAGACCGGCCATGTCACATACTTAAAGTACAGGCCTCCCTTTGGCTTAGATGCTCTCTCTCTCCCTCTTTCTCTGTATGTGTCTATCTGTCTCTGTTTGTCTAAGGTAGTCTACCTCACCAGGAGTAAATTTCAGCAAATCAACAACGCTTAAAAGGAACATGAAGTTTTAATCCAATCTTCTTAATGATTAAATTCAGTTAGCATGTGTTTGTTACTTTCAGGCAGCACTATGTGTCCCAGTCCATGATCCACTGTGTGCTCATAAGTCTGTCTGTGTCAGTGCGTGGCAGCAAGTACTTACGGCTTCCACCAGGCCCTTCAGCGTAGGTGTTTTCAGCATGAGGGCGTCAAACACCTCCTCCGACTCCTTGCGCACGTACAGCAGTACTGAGGGGAGGGAGGAGAAGAGAGATGTGGTGAGACATGGAATACAGAGGGGAAAAAAAGAACAGCACATTGTGTCAACCACAGTTTTTCATGTTGTCCTTTTTTTAGTGAAAAATAGTTTTTAATGTTTGCTTCTTTTTCCGAGGAAACCACATTGAAGTAGCCGCCAGTATCTCTCTCTCTCTCTCATGAGGGACTTGCCCTGGACCACAAGCCCTCACTACCTCACGTTTTCTCCCCAACTTCCAGGCAGCAGAGACAGAGGCAGCAAAACTGGACGTGTGGGTGTAGGGGGGCAAGCTTCCAAAACCACCACATTGTTTTTTAAAATTTTTTTTTGGCTAAACCCTGGCTGTTTAGCACAAGAGGTGGTATAGTATCGGAGGGTTGTGGTGGGTGATACACAGGCAGAGCTGTGTGGTGTTAACTGAGGCCAGAGATTACGCACGCTGTTCGTTCCCTGCACTGGCTGCCCAACTGCCTGCCCGGAGGCCTTCAGGGCTGTTGCCTTTGGCATGGAGCCCGGACAGACATGGGCGCCAAGCATCTCTGATCCACAGCCAATAGGCAAATATTCACGAGAGGTGGGGTGGGGAGGGGTGGGGTTAGGCTGTGGACTCGAGTTGTGGGCTTGTGTCACCGGCTGCTGCTCTTGGCACTTCCTGTTGTGACTGGGTGGCCACTGTCTTTATGAAACAGAGTGCATTGTTTGTGTATGCGAGTGAGTCAGTAAATGAGTCTATGTGTGCGTGTGCGTGTGTGTATGTGTGTATTTTTTTGGTTGTGGTGCATTTGTGTGTCTGCGTCTATGTGTGTGGGGGGGTGTTTGTCACATAAGTGTGTTTGTGTTTCTATGTCAGTATGTGTGTGTGTGTGTGTGTGTGTGTCCATTTTATTTGTGTAGTGGTACATTTATGTGTCTGTATGTGTGTGGGTGTTTGGCACATACGTGTGTTTGTGTTTCTGTGTCAGTATGTGTGTGTGTGTGTGTGTGTGTGAATGTGTGTTGGGGGAAATACTGATCATCACTTGTTTTGGGTGTGTTTATGTGAAGATGTCATTGTTGTGTCTTGTTCTGTATTAGTTGGAAAACAAAGGTAATAAGAGGAGGTAGATAAGAGAGATTGAGCTATGTGTTTGTGTAAGACATGGGGGAAGGGTGTGTGTGTGTAAGTCACTGTGTGTTATGTGTGTGTGTGTGTGTGTGTGTGTGTGTGTGTGTGTATACACAGAAGAGGGAAGAGCTAGATGAGCCACACGTGCTACAATCTGTGGCCATGGATACCAGGAAGCACAAAAGGTCTCCTCCCCCTGGAGCGGGCTGGGGAATGGAACAGGGCAGGCAGCCAGCCATGCGGGAGTGAGCGATAACAACACACACACACACACACACACACACACGCACACACACACACACACGCAAACACAAACACAACACACCCTCCCCACACCATCCCTCCCCCAACCCTCTCTCCCACTCTGACTCTCTCCCTCTCACCAGCTCCCAGTATATCACTAGCCTAGGGTGGGGACTGCAGTCAAAGGATCATGACACAAACAAGTATGAGGTGACCAGTGCAGCACTGTTGCTATACCTTTCTTAGGCTCATCCATCCTGGTCATTTTGTGGGGTGGCGTTCCAAACTCATCCTCATTGCCATAGGTTAATCTCTTCATCCCCGTGCTGTGGGTGAGGATTGGAATGATATTATTATCAAGAGAGTGTCTTTGAAAGCAACCGTCCCCAGGCACACGAGGTAGCCATCATTCTGGCATCATTAACAGCTGCATAAACACATGCCTGTTTCTAAGAAACGTGTCCAGCACATGAGCAAAACATTAAGTGTCCAAATATTGTGTGTGTATGTATGTGTGTTTGTGTGTGTGTGTGTGTAGTGGTCAACTTACCCTTCTTCTGAATCGTCAGGAGAAAAGGGCTGCAGAGGAAGAAAAACACTAAGTCACGAGCGTAATATGATCTAATATAGAGACCCATTGAGAGTCATTATTTTGATTTGAATGTGAATCAGAAAATCAATATTTTGATTCCAATGTGAATCAGTTAGACAGTGAGGTATGAGATTACAGACAAGAGAAGGAAACAAAACTAACTCCAAAACTAACATGGTCAAACATTAACAAATCTATTTCAGTCTGTTGGTGCAGTGCGTGAACTCAAGCTTATTGAGAAAAGTCAATTCCTGCATACAGGGAAGCCTATAACCCCGCTAAGGTGACTGAACCCCCACGGTTCAACTGGTTTTCCCTAGGGTTCAGTGTCCACTCTGCAGTGCAAAAAAAATATGTGTTTTCGCAAAGACAACTGCTGCAAATGCAAACACTCAGGTCCATTTATTTTAAGATTCCAAGTCAGGTGCCTGCTGGCTGGCAGACAAACCCAACTGCACGGGGACCTGCATGTAGGTCAAGGGTCATCCAGTAGGAAGTACTAGGCCTGGTCTGAGGCCCCTCTTGCCCCGTTTAACGTTGAGGTCTTGTGACCCACAGTGAGGGGGGAGGGACTGTGGGTAGAGAGACGCAAAACTCCCTTTGAGGTGATGCAGAGCTTCGCTCTGACACGTTGCAAGTTTTCTAATTTCTCCTTTCTGGGCTTTCACAGACGCACACACACACACGAACGCGCACACACACACGGACACACGCACATACACACACGCACACACACACACTTGCCTTCAGTCACTTCAAAAAACACTGAGGCCTGGGAAAAACAAGAGAGGGCCAAATAGCTTTGGGTCAATTTGACCCAGAGTGTCCCCACAACCAGGCACGTGGACACTGGCTGAGTCACTCTGTATTTGTGTATGTATATGTGTGTGTGTGTGTGTGTGTGTGTGTGTGTGTGTGTGTGTGTGTGTGTGTGTGTGTGTGTGTGTGTGTGTGTGTGTTTGTGTGTGTGTGTGTGCATGTGTGTGGGCATGTGTGGGTGTGTGCATGCGTGTGTGAGCTGAGACCCGGTGTGCTTGGCATGCCTTCCCAAGGATAGCAGAGTTCAGCCAGATAACGTCTAACTTCAGCCATAAACTCCTACACGCTGTGCCCAATGAAGGATCACCCTGTTCCTGCCACTTGGCAAGCTGCAGGACATGAATAAATAGTATCCCGGTTCACAGTATCCCTGAAACACAGCCATATCTAAATCACATGTTTGTTTGTAGTTAGTAATGATGTTTTCATGTGGAAAATAAAAAACACACACCTTGAAATCAGCAAAACCTGAGTCTAAAATTAGAAATACTGGCAATGCAATATTAACTCAGACTGATAATATTTCAGCAGCTGATAATATATCAAAATTATTTGTGCACAGCACTGATATCTGTGACAGTTAAATCAGCCTTTTCTTTGCTGCATAGAGTGCCTTCGGAAATTTGCCAACCAACACACAAAATCAATGCACCAAAGTGAATCATAGTTTCAGTAATGTAGCCTGTAGCCTCAAATGTCTTTCTATACATCTTAAATGTAGCACCACTTGAATCCATGGTGAAATGTTTCATCTCACTATGTACAGTGTATTTGGCTGAAATGACAATAAAACACAATTTGAATTGACTTGACTTGACTTGACTTGTTATCCAATGGACAACTTACAGTTTATTTTGTGCTTCAGCAAAACAGGGACATCTACATTTACTAACGCTGTAGCTGTTTTCTTGGGTAGCATTTTTAAATTGCCCCATTCAGCTTAACCATTCACACTAGTAGTTAGTCCTACAGTTGTCCAGCAATGGCCTTGCAGAGGAGAGTGGGACTCCTCATGATTATGGATTGAAATAAGGTACTGGGATTTCCCCCAGAGTGGGACCCACCACAGAATGATCAAAGGCATAATTTGGCAAGAGGCTCCTTTCATGTTGAGACCCAAACTATGATAAGATGCTGACTAGGAAATATATAATAAGGCAACTGTATAGGATAGTGCTACTCGGGAGGTAAAAAATGTGTGTGTTCCTCATTTTGGATTCAGATTTATGATGGGTGGCCATAGATTATCAGAGAAATGGAGACCTCCCTGGGCAATGCATGTTTGTTTTTAATAAATTCTGTAGTAGCTTTCCTTCCCCCTCATTCCCTCTATCACCCTGTCCCTTAATCTTTCTGTCACTCTCACTCTCTCTCTCTCTCTTTTTCTTACAGACTTACACACACATAGACATGCATGTGCACACACACTCACACACTATGTTCCTTATTTGACTCCCCATTGCGATTATATCGGAACACTATCCAAGGAAAACATCCAGCAGACCCAGTGCAGCATGGGAGTATCTGACATCTGAATTCCAAGGCCAGGGTGGAGTCCCAGACAGGAGGGCATTATGCACACATGCATGTCAAATACCATACCGTACATAAAGTATGGCTTCTTATCTTATCAGGAATTCTATGGATTGTATGTTGTACATCTGTCAGCTGAACGTTTGCAAGTTCACCTTTGCAACAGCAAATATCAAATCACACTCTCGCACATCAAATCAAACAGCTCATCTTTGACAAGGCCACAGATATCGGGGGCACGACTCGTTCAGAGAACTGAGTTTCCAAGAATAACTCATGTTGAGTGTACACAGGCACACATAAACACACATCTGTCTACTACCATCTACCCATCTGTGCTGCAGTGGTAACTACTCACAGACACTACACACAGACTTCAACTGCTGTTTTTTCTTTCTAATATGTATTATTGCTGTTAGTATACATCATTAGAGCACTATGTAACACTGCTTAATTGCTTAAATGAGAAAACAAATTGGGCATTTGCAAGCTTGGTACGAACAACTGCAGGGTCTTCTAACAGACATCCTTGATGCAGTTATGGCATGTGACATGTCTGAGATGGACCAAGAACAGTCTTAGAAGTGCAAAGTGAAGAAACAACCACAGAATTTCAGGCTAGTCACTGCTGATTGTTGTCACTTCAGATGCACTGGTCCAACCAGTCATTGAACTAGACAGATTCTTTGGTTGCAGAGGCATCCAAATTGGTTGAACCTTGGATCCCTGAATAATGTTTGGTGCCCTAAAGAAAGGGACATGGGGTGGAGGGCATGGGGGGTGGATACTCACATGGCGCTGGAAACTAGAGAAGTGGATGTCAGGGATGAAAAGGACAGGCTGTGTCTCCAGGTCACCCATCGCTTTGAAGATGGTGATGTCACTCCGCTTGTGCAGCAGTGGAACTTTCACATCCACTGAGTGATCTTCAGCCACACAGAAACAGGCAGGCATACTTCAGTGATTGCATGGCCAGATTTTCACATTTTAAATCATTTTGCTTAGAAAGAGACTCTAGAACAATTCAGTCAAGAGTGTGATCATTATTGGATATTGCAAAGTAGGACAATTATGTTGCAATTACTACAAGTGATAAAGGCAATTGTTTTTACAATGTAATTACAACATTAAACAAACATAAAAAAGAATTAGCTGAAGAAACTGCAGTGCTAAAGTCTATGACCATGAGAGCAGGTAGAAAAAAGTCAGGAAACAATGCAGTTGACAAGTTTGTCATAGTTGGAGTTTTACTCACAGCTAGCCAGGTTGGTGTTGACGTCCGTGGTCTTGCCCTTCCTGCGTGACTGCTTGCGTTCCTCGTCGCGGATCTTCCTCTCGGCTCCTTTGTCGCAGAACACCTTGATCTGGCAGTAGGCCCGGTGGATGGGCTTGTTGCTGCGGTTGTTGTAGCTGTAGGTGTCGATCTGCAGGTTGAGCGGCAGACCCTTCACACCCTTCTGAGAGGAGAAGTCTGTACTCAGGCAGTTCACCGAGATAAAGATCTGTGTAAGGATGAAGAGGCACAGAGAGAAAGAGAGAGAGAGAAGTGAGAGGGAGAGAGAGAGAGAAAGAAAGGAGAGAAACAGGACGGAGGGAGATGAGAGCGGCAATGGGCGTAAAAAGGGTGGCACAACACTGAGGGGGCTTTCCATATATAATGATTTAGCATTAAAACATACTTGATGCTTTTTGCTACGCTTTACAATAGAATTTCTATTTATGGGATAAATAAAACTTCAGTCTGGAAAAGTTCCTGATGCCAATCCGTTGATACTAATTATGGAGAATTATGGAGTAAACTTCAGGTGTGAGTTGAAGCCTAAAAATCCAATAGCTTAAAAGGAGTCAGTATGCCGTTAACACAGGAAACACAGGAAATAATATTAATTAACTATACATATGAAGAAATCATATAATAAAAAATCCTAAGTGATTAGGGCATACATGTAATAAAGGTTCAGAACACTTGGGTCAGATGTATATAGAGCACTGACTTAGGAAGCATTGGAAGCCCCGTCGCTTAACAATGCACAAGTGTATAACTCCCTCTCCTGGTACAGTCTAAGTACTCCACTAAGTGTTGAAGACAAAGGTGTCTTCACCTCAACAAATGCTTCCCTGCGTTCAGTGGTAACAATATGTAAAGCACCTTTGCTGTGGGGAAATCCAAAACATTACAGAATGTTTTGCATAGTCACCTCATAATTTCATATCAAAGTAGCCTATACTGAAACCGTTTGGAGGGGAACAATGAACTTGTTTTTTACCTGTGCCAACCACTAGGGGGCGCTATTGCAATGCCCAAAAAACATTTCCTTTCCACAAGCGCAAACAACGCTCAATGCTCCTGCATGCTCATCTCAACCAATCTCCATGACACCCTACACCAGGGCACACGCACAGACAAACAGCATGAACTAATGACAATAGGTTTACACGGATGCACATCCTATGACTCCAGGGCAATCCAACGGACTACATCCTGGAGATATGAAAACAGACATCTAAAGGCACAAATAAGTTGATGATGGATGTCTTGTGATCTCTGTGTACTGTTTAAATGTGGTAATAACAGTTCTGATACAATGTTGAGGGTTGGCTTTGGTAGTGATCGAGAATTTTATGTTATATTATGAAATCTGTCATCTTTATGTGTGTAAAAGTGTTGAGAAAGGTCAAGAAGTCACTCGAACTGATACAAATAAGATTTACGGAAAAAAACTATCCTCTTTAACTCATGAAGAAACTGGTTAAGAAAAAAAAAGGAGTGGAGTTATCTGATTGCCAGCGTGATGAGCACCAGACAGGTTTAAAAGGTACCCGTCTGACGGGATTCCATCACCCACCGTCACGTCAAACCCTGTTGCCTTCCCATACGTTTCCTCATTCTTCATCTTACTTGCAGTGAGAAAGTATCACACAGAAAGATGTGTGCTGGAGTACAACCTTAATATGGGCTACAGGTGTAGCGAGTGGTGTGTGAAAAAGCACACATACTCATACCCTCCCTTTCTATTTCTCTCTCTCTCTCTTTCTCGCATAACGAAAACAAAAGGTGTCAAGTGAATTTGCAAACTCTTCTCTTTAAGCTCAATCAACAGCATTTAGCATTCATCCAAGGTGAGCATGGAGCATGGATTTCCCAGTGGATAACAACACTAAAATGTGTATGTACAACACCATGACCACATTAAGGCCCAAATGCATCTTGCTTCCTTGTTAAGAGTTAAGGACACAACAACACTGGTCCAACAACTTTTGTCTGACTCAGTCAATGGTTTGTTTATAAAAATAATAATTTCATCTGTCATCTGTGCAAATAGTCATGCTAACCCAATCTATCAAACAGACATCTTACAGGTGACATAACATATTCACTAGTGTAATTATTGAAGGCAAATTAAGGCCCTGTTTACACAGATCTAGATATTTTTATAAAATATTTTTATCCGTTTATTTTTTCTCCACAATCTCCAAACCACGTTTTAAAAAAATATCCGTTGAGGCGGCTAAAACTTTGTTTACATGTAAACAAGACACCCAAACAGATAAAAAAATATCTGTTCATAAAAATATCTAGATATGTGTAAGCAGGGCCTAAAGCAACACTATAGAAACACCATTCCATGTCATCATATTTCTGATATCCAAAAACACAATCATGCCCAAATCGCACTTCATTGCATTTTTGTTCCATGATATTGCACTCATTGTGGTTCATGAAAACCAAATGAAACAGATTGGTAGTCAGTGAGTGTGTGGGCCTGAGGCCTCCTTACCTTAGCCTCCTCGTTGATGTCCCAGGTGAAGGAGATGGCATTGTATGAGATCTCCTCGATGTTGCTGATGGTGTTAAAACTCTCCTTGTAGTCGGCTGTGGACCACAGAGGGAAGAAAGAGTCAGTGGAGGGAAGAGAAAGTCAGTGAGCAAGAGAGACAGATAGAGAGAGATACAGAGAGAGAGCAGACGGATGGAGATGAGAGAGTAGACTGCTCCACCAGCATGAAATGAGGAAGGATTAGTGAAAATGTGAAGGACACAAAACTAATCTAAAGTCCACATTGCAGACGGGTAGAACTGGCCCTTTGAATCACTATAAAACTTGTATGGCATGGGAGTGGCTGTCAATGCTGCAATTTCTGGTTCCTCTCAGATTTGGCCAAACTGGGATACTTGTATTTTCAGTGGTGTTGGCAGATTCCTCAGTATTATCCGTGTTTAGAGAAATAAACAGATGAACTGTCACCTTCACAAAGGCCTAGTTGTCTGACACAGTAATAGTACCTCTTGGTCAACAAGTCACAAGGCAAGTTAATCAAAGCTGACCTGACCTGAGGTTACTAGGCTCTCTACAATCTCTCTCTCCACACACACACACACAGTGAACACTAAGCACACAGTTGGAGACTGATGATTTGAGGTCATCCTCAGCCTATACGGGTCACGTAGTGAGAGATGATGAAGAGCTGCAAACTGATCAACTAATCCAGAATCCAAACCGATCAACTAATCACCAGATCACTTCTCTCTGGCTCAACATACCCACTCATAATGTCCAACATTTATAAGTTACACTTTTTACACCTGGCCTATCTGTGTGAAGTCAGCTGGGGACAATGGATCCATTTTTTATCAAATTATATGTTTCAGTTTAACTGAAGCCAGTCAGTTCAGGTGAGTTCAGAGTTAGCATGGTGGTGCAATGCAGATGAGGGCTGAGGTGGTGGATGGGGGACGGGTGACTGTGTACTGTACACTACAGGTGGACAGAACAAGTGGTGCAGAACAGACCCTCCAATTCAGTTCCCCACTGAAGTCTGAAAGGTGATGTTCAGTCAGTGTGAATGAATGAACTTTCAGGCATTCAGGAAACAATAGTGATATTTTAGGTTTGTATATATTTTTAAAACAAACAGCCCTAATTTCATTGCCAGGCAATGAGCAAAGTGTCACGTGATTAAACGAAGGCTACTTGGTGCAGTGTGGGAGAACAGAGTAGCCCTACCCATGTTTGCGTTTAGGATTTTGTTTGCGGTAATAAATTCGGTAAATGAGTTTGCAGAGTTATTAAACAGGCTTTGGTTTTGTCTTTGCTGGCTGTCCGACATTGCTTCTCGTTGCCCTTTGTGTGTGATTATGGCCTCTGGGTCTTTAAAAGTCTGGGCCTTACCAATGTCGATGCATCTCTGCTTGGCTGTGTGCTGTCTGGAGTGCCAGTATTTCCAGTGTTTCAGCTGGTCGTCTCTACACTTGTCCTCCCCGAAGACCACCATCACCACACTCTGAAATGCAACACGTCTCACAATAAGGCTGTGCACTTCCACACGAAACCCCATTTATGCATAAGCGTTCATACAACACTTGTCATTCTAGCCAGTGCCATCCCGTGGAAGGCAAGATGGGCACTCACTCGCACTTTGCCAATAGGCTGCTGGAGCACTTTGCTGTTATCAACCTCCCTGAGGCTGATGGGATAGAACTGGCCCTTGTTGAGATATGTCATCGTGCCGTCGCCCGACTTCTGACGCAGAGACTTTGATGCCTCAAGTGTGTATTCGAAGTTGTTACTGATGAGAAAGAAACAGAAAGGTGATCAATATACTGTTTAGACATAATGATAAAGTGTCTTAAAAAGATGATAGCTATTACTCATGTTCACTGTCATATGAAGATTAACTTCTATCTGTCTATCTGTCTGTCTATCTATCATTCTCTGACTGTTCTGCAGAGAAACCGTCCAATTAGTATGTCATTTCCTTTCCTAGCAGTGCTTATAAATCTGTAATTGTGGTGACTGTGACCTCTATTCACATTGTGTGAGGATCTTTGGGCTACCACTGTCAACTGATCTGATGGTGTGACTCCCAAGTGACTGGGGAGTGAATGAGGCCACTGGCGGCGTGTCGTGAACTGGCACAGTGGCCGGCCTGTTGGCTGGCTTACCCCGACACGGCGTCAAAAGTGGAGTACTCGTCCTGGCCGATGGGGGCCATGCGTAACTGGAGCTCCCCTGGGAACGCAAACACCTGCAGAGCACAAAAGAGGGGCGAGCGAGAGCGCCCGGCTTTAACACAAACACCAGGGACAGACAGGCCAGTCAGTGAGCAGGCTAGAGAGCAGTGTGTGTGTGTGTGAATGTGAGTGTGAGAGAGAGAAAGAGAGAGAGAGAGAGAGTCTGTGTCTGGCCAAGGGAACACAAACCTTGCTGCAACCACCCCCCACACCCCCAACACACACACACATACAAAAACACACACATAAACACACACACACCTCCCACCCCCAGCGTCCCTGTGTAAAGGTTTTTGTTGGGCTGTCCTTTGGAAAGTAATCCCCCCTTCAGGTTTTAATACAGAGAGGGGAGAGAGCGAGAGAGAAAAGCTTTTGCCATTGTGAAAGGAGGGGTGTGTGTGTGTGTGTGGGGGGGGGCAACACTTTATTGTGCACGGGAGACAATGGTGTAATGACATGCTAGCTGCTATTTTGGCATGTTCAAATACAAACCAGGAAGACCAAGCAAAGTGATGGCTCCACAGCCATGGATAAATAGGCTATTGTCTAAAGGAAGAGACGGAAGTTGTGTGACACTGTATGTATGCGGTAGAGACAGGCTGAGAGGCAGACAACAAGAACAAGGTGAAATTAAGGGGGAGGTCAACAGGGCCATTTGATCCCCACTCACCTCTTGGGTTCCATCTTTGAAGCTCTCGGGAAAGGTGGAGTCGGGGGTTCGTGGCTGGCCACTGGGGCTAAACTGGTGGGTCAGCTGCCTCTCGAACACACTGGCGTGGCTGTCGGGCTCTGAGCACTGAGCCCCGGGGAGCGTCACCGAGAAACCGTTCGAGGGTCCCTCTGTCTTGATTGGGTAAGTGGGTATTGCCGGAGACACGATGGAGACAGTGACTGTGGTGTCTGGAGAGGAGAAGAGGCCCCGCTTGTCCTGGGCCAGTTGGTTCCCTGGCAGGACGATGTTGAAGGGCATCCCCTTCAGGACCTGGATCTTGCTCTCTGCTCCCGATGTAGATGTTTCTGGAAGCGGGCCCATGAGGTTCCTGGGTGAAAAGCAGGAGGGAAAAAAATCAGACAAAATATTACATAAAGACACACACAAACACACATACACACAATCACACACAGACACATGATGCCCTGCAGCCTTGCATGAGGTGTGGGTACCATCATCATGACATTCAAGACTTAAAATTAAGTTCAGATAGTACACAAGACAGTACACAAGAGATAACAGCTGACTAATACTTCAAAACACCCTCCACTCCTCCCTCACACACACACATACACACAGGTAATTATGAGCTAATAGCACTCCATTCAAAGCATTAACTGGGATGCTACCTTTTGTTGGGATCCACATCAGAGCCCAGGGCGTCTGCTTTTTGTTGGGATATTGTTCTTTTTTCCCGGGGCACCTGGAGAAGGTAAACACAGCATATCTATGAGCCTGACTACAGCCAGTGGTCTCACTGCCTCAGCTGGTTCAGGTCAGCTGAATCGTAGGCCATGAATATAATCTGTAGGCAGTCTGTGTCTACAGATCTGTATGTGATCTATATCTTTAGATCTATCTTGACATGTATTTCTAATATCACTTCTGTTTACACATATTTACACATATCTCCTCATACAAAAGTTGTACTTCTTTAAAGACACAGCGTTTGTTTAATTTTACAACCATCACAAAATTTAGGGGAAATGGATTCTCTCCTTTACAATATTTGTTTTCTACCCACACAATGACATCAAACTAATCTAAATGTTAAAGAAATCTGGTGTTAATCAATCCATAGCCGAGTCGTTCCAGGTTCCAGTTAGCTAACACAAACTGAATGTAAGTTACTGTGCCCCAATCAGTTAAATTTTCCCATGCCGGTTTGTTATGCGGTCTATGCTGCATCACATTTTCTGCCTCTATTTTCAACGGACAGCACACAGTGACCTGAAACAGCAGGGCAATGGATTGATTCACATTGGATTTCTCCTTTAAGTATTCAGATGGGTGATGCCTCATATCTGAGAAGAGTCCCTGTGGACATACTGTATATAAAAAACACACCCATGGTTTGGTTTGTGGCCTGGTTGACTCTCCAGGTACCTTGTAGTAATCATAGAGAAGGCCCAGGGCAGCAGCACTGTCCTCGTCACCATTGATGCTCATCATGGCCTTGGTAGCGGCAGTGAGCGGGTTCTCGAGGAACGACTTCCACGCCTCATCCTCGGTGGTGAAGGAGCGGCGCTGGCTGTAGGCGGGGTCATTCTGCAGCACAAGTACCGCCCTCTTACTGCATGGGACAGTAGGGGGAAAAGCAAAAGGCAATATATATGAGTGTGTGCAAAAATTATGGACTAAGTAGACCAGCAGAAGACAGGTAGGCAAGGTAACAGATACAGTGATATAAACGGACAGAAAGAGAGACAGATTAATGAGGGTAGCGGAATCCCAATGTAATCACTAACCCGACACTCTGAACTCTCAAAGACTCACAGAAGTTGTTTTGTGCCAGTTTAGTTTTAGAAGGTTTAGGGCTTAGGGGTTACATTTGGATTCAGACACTGTCTTGTGGTCTATCTTGTGGACCATGACAAATCCAAAGTGATGTGATGAAGTGGATGGACAACTTGGTCATTACTTAAGAACAAAGGAGAAAGGGGCTAGTGTCTTCTTAAGTGTCAAAAGTTCACCCTGAGTCTATACCCTGAGTTGGAGTAGCCAACCAGCGACTTGATTGAGCAACAAATCTCAGCAGCGGTCACAACTTCCCGCTCTGCAAGATGTTCTGGATCAACCGGTAAAAAGGAATGATGATAGAAACCAACTGACAACTCATAGCAGCATCTGTTTTGACATTCCATTGGTCTCTCAAATAAATGTGTTTTTTTTTTCTTTTCTTTACAAAACCTGTTGCTGAACAATGCCGAGGCACTACTGGCCTCCATCGTCGCCATCTTCTTCGTGAAAAACAAGTAACAACTACTGTGTGCACAGTTCACACTCACACACCCAGAGACCCACAAAACACAGCAGCAGAGAATGATCAAGAATTTTTGTTCTCTTTATTTTCTCTTTTAACTATTTTCATTTTGGCCTGGGATTCTCCATTCACAAATTTGCACAAATATTTTTTTTTTCTATTAAGGGATCATATCTTTTGTGAAAGAAATCACTAGGCAACTAACCCAAAACCACTTACCAAGTTATTTCCATTTGACTGACTACAATTGAGTGGTTGTCCAGTAGGCATATAGGTCATCTACAGTTAACAGGATTATGAGTAATTTAATATCTAATTGTGCTATTCTTTCAAACCTGATTTGGAACCTGATAGATCCGTTATTCAGTGTCAATAAAATGCAATGGTCATGCAATCCACACTTAAAACAATAGACTCTGCCATGCACAAAATCTGTAACCACTGCCTTGTGAAGCATATAAGTGTAAAAAGATGAAAATGTTTTTTTTTTTCAAATTAGTAAGATTTTATTCTAATTGCTTTTAGAATCATTTCATTTAATTCGTTTTTTTAAGAGCCTAGATCGTGGATAAAATATACATAAGAGAAGCGGGCTACAGAATTAATGGGCACATCTACTATATAAATGGGGACGTATATTCTTCACGTGACAGTATATAATTTCTTTTATATGTGGTATTAATATTAGTAAATGTTCATTATAGAGAATATTGAATTTAGAACAAATTAAGGAGAATAGCTTTCAAACAAACACTATGCATTTGCGCGTCTGTAACCTGTTATAAAAAACAAACTAGGTAGAGCTTAAACATTGTTCTTCTGTAGAAACAGCCAACGCCTAATGGGTGTACGATTTCACTAGAGTCAACAGTCTCCTTGTCATTGCCCTCAAATTTGTTCAAAACATAACCCGGTATGCCATGTTGCCGGTATCTGATTAAAACTTCGACACGAATTTATAAGTAGAAAGAAAGACAAGTATCCTAACGGACACAAGCCAATGCGCACAGCTGCTATGGTATAGCGAAAGTGGAATTTCATCACACAAAACAAAATTTAGACTATTTTTGGATAACAGCATTAACACAAGTTGATGTTTCGCTAACTACCGTTCTTCTCTGCCGACTTTCTCCTGGCGCAACAGGTGCAGCTACACCTGTGAGCGTGCAGGCTCAGACATGACGGGGGGAAAATAGCTCAACAGCTCAGACCGACAGTTATGAAGCCGAAATCAAGCGGAGAGAGATCGATCTAGGCCAACACTGAGTTTTCCTAGGCGATGCTTCCCACACTGAAAACGAGAATTCCTGCTGCCTTGACACATTTTAACCTGCAAACTGTAGGGCTAATATCATTGTATAAATTATCCAGATGATATCCATAAACCGTTCTACGTTGCCCACACAGTGGTCCCTGTGGACTTGAGCTCAACTGGCGAGTGAAATCACTTACTTGTCATGCTCCTGTGACATGTCTGTCGGTCGAACTGGACTTTCTAGTTGGTACTGTAAATCCGATCTGTCCTCTTTCCTTGAGAAACACACGCGGGATCAGGGCCACGCTAAAGTTGTGTCTGGTCTGCAAGAACGGGTTTTGTTAGCTTTTCTTGCTTTTTAGGATATACTCAGAAATTAAGGCCGGTTTTACCTGTGCCTTGCCATTGGATTGGATTACCTCTACCTGTGAGGCGGGGCTTACAGCAAATACACAAGTTGATGGTCTCTGGTTGGACGAGACGTGGGTTTGGTTAAAGTTATTATCTGCACAGCAATTAACTTCTATTTAGGGGCCAGTAACGGTTCTCATCACTGTCCATGGACACTATGATACTATTCAATGTATTAAATATAATCAATTATACCACACTTACTTTAGAACCATGGACACTACGTCTCAAGACAGAATATGAGCAGATCATAGGCTACAATAATGAAAAAATAAAGATAAAAATAAAGATAAAAGAGCCATTGATGGATCAGGTGCTTAGCTGAACACCACTTGCATATTGACATCTACTGACATAGATGAATATCTTGCCTCCATATACAGATTTTTTTACAGTCCTTCCCACATCTAAGAATAAATAGCAAATGCATTTGAATGCACTGTTAGGGTATCCCAGTTGTTTTGTACACCAGTCTTGTAATTGTTCCTAAGAACAAAACGGTACCACTATTTACAAGAGTCATCATCCCAAACAGACATGTCAGGTTATCTCACTGATGAATCATACAAATCACAAGAATCATAGTTTCACGTGCACTGAATCTATAGATACACTGAGATGCAAAGTTGTTGATATGACACCTAATACACCACACTATCATAGACTTCAAAGAGAGCAAGACAAAATATCTCCATTGTGTTGCAGTAGTACACATCAGCCTTGGCCATTTAAGTGGATTAAAGACAAAGAAAGAAGTGGTAAACACAACTATAATCCTTAGCATTCGTAGAATCAGAGATGCTATCAGAGAGTTAAGGATATGACATGACTGAATGGGTAAACAGTGGGTAAACACATGAACTGCACCCCCCCCCCCCAACACACACACACACACACACGCACCTACACCTCCCCCATCAATGTCCTGCTTTATTGTTTATACATCCCATTGGAGAGACACCTGCTTCTCCTAAGTGCTTGTTTATATTTGCATTAGGCTCTTGAGCGGCAGAGATCTAGTCAGGAGGTGAGATCATCCACGCAAGACAGACAATACAGCTTGAGGTCCTGACTCAGTGTGGCATTATTAGTGGGCTTTTTCAGAAAGGCAGAAACCAGCCAAGAAGATTTTTGTCCTGGAGAAACTTACCTTTTGGGCCCAGGACAAATGCGTGTAAATGAATTAAGTAATGTTTTATTCTAACACCTGTACTCTGGTTGTGAGAAAGCTTAATCACATTTCCAATAGAACTCCCCTCAGCTGACAAATTAAATGTTACTTTTATAGATAGTATATAATATGTAGATATTTTGAGTAGTAATGTACAACAAATAAACACATGCATGACACTAAAATTGTTTATATTTATTGTCCATATACATATTCATCTCGCACTGTTACATGTCATTCACCATTAGACTGTTACAGTTCACAGTCTTCACACATGTGATGTATATCTGTTTGAATTGCCTCTTTGTTTAGTTGGAATCAACTGTCTTATGTGGAAACCCACACTCCCAACTTCTTTGCCCTCCAACTCTCTCTCTCTCTCTCTCTCTCTCTCTCTTGCTGTCTTTCTCCATCCTCCTGTCTTTCTCTCACACTCCATTTTCCCAGAATTCCTGACAGTTGATGGGAAGTGTCTTATTCCACCTGTCCTCATGAAACAGTGTGCACCCAAGGCAAGCTAAACAAAACCAGGATGTAATGGAAATGAGATGCAAATCTAGCTGCTTCTCCAGAGGTTGGGGCTTGTTCGGGGCTGATCATAACATAACAGCCCTAGAGGGGGCTTCTGACAAACAAAAAAAAACAAAAAAACAAAAAACAAACTTTTAAAAAGCATTGAACTTTCTTTAAGTGTCTGTAAACTGTATGCTTTCTTATCTGATCAATTTCATACTGCTGTTTTACTCATAGGAAAAAGAAGAGTCACTCATACTCTAAAAAACTCTAAAATAAAAAAATCTCTAGATAACTAGTAGCAACCCGTTCTCATGCCTCTTCGCGAAGTCATCACAAAAAATTCAAACGTGCTGCGATCATGATTCAAACCCTTTTTTCGTCCTGGGAGAAAACTTCCCTACATTATCTAGTAGTTGTGTTAAGGAAAATGATCTCATAGGACAGCATGACTATGTGAATGACAAACGAAAATAGCTTAGCTTAGCTTGTTTTTGGAGGCTATGTGTATGGAGTTTTCTTGGTCCGAGGCACAAACAAACATTCATGCCAGCCAGCGTTGTGGCCGTGCTGAGCAGGCCTGTTTTTGCCAAAGCTTTGCTGGGAAGATGTTATCATGTCTCTCCCTCTGCTTACAGTGCAAACATTTCAGAATGGTGAGGGTACCTCTGGCCCCCATACAACACCCCCCCTCTCATTTTCCCAGTCTGCCGTGTGTTGAGCACTCTTTCCATGTCTCCAGGTGTTATGGGATGTTAGGATGATTTGCTTGGGAGTCTGTTGCTGTTTTTCATGGCTTGCTGAGTGGGTCAGCAGGCTGCTGCTCTTAACAAGATAGCAGTTCTCAACAGCCCAGAAGCACCGTTATTGCTACAAACAACGGGAGGATAAATAAAAGTGAGCTGAGGTCAACTGAAATACATCTAACTGAAAACTCTCATGTTTGTAAATCTTCAGATGGAAAAGGGTGTATTCACATACTAATGAATTAAAACACACCCAATAATTCACATTGACATCTTTTTTTTGTACACTACTCTTTCTTTCTTTCTTTCTTTCATGAAGTACATGTTTATCATTGTTATTCACCAGCATGTTGTTGTCAGAGGCCCAAAGTCCAGATATGCTGGTGTGTGAGTGAATCAATGGGTTTCACAGATATCAAAAACTATACTCAGTTATATTAATGGCATGCAGAAAACAACCTCTTCTCTCTCTCTACATGCAAACTATCGTACTTGCAATGCTTTCTGCCTAGCACAAGCGCTACCTCTGTCAATACTACATTATTGTTGATGTTCCTGTTTGTTTTGATTACTTTTATTATTTGTTGAATCATTATTTCCTTCTCCTTGTTTGTTTGCTTTTTTATATATATTTTAAAGGATTGAGGTCATCCTGGTTTCTTAATCCTTGACAACACAAAGATACCTCATTCTGCTAAAGGAATACCCTTTAATTCAATATGTCTGGATGTGTGTACAAATAAATCATTAAAAAAAAAAAACTGAGAAGATTCATGACAATCTTTTTTGGCTGGTGACCCCACCTTGTTGTCACAAAACTTTGGTGAATTATTCACAACAGACAGAATTTTTATTAGTTTTATTTATCGTTTTATAGTTTTAACTACATGTTTATGTATCTGTCAAGTACATCTTGATGTGTCTGGGACATCTTACCCTAGTTAATAAGATGCTATAGGCCTAAATCTCCTTGTGTGACTTTACATAGAAGGAAGTACTGATTTCTGAATGTTAGAGGTGCAGTGTTCACTTAGGAGTTGCGTAATTTATCTTTATAACAAGGAACAATGGTAACCAATATGGCGACCTACTGAGACACAAATGCCAATTAAACTCAGGTGAACAACCCTGACAAAATTTCACTAATTTTCAGAACTAATCCTGTACCATAGCAACAGCATTGTGAGCCACCCATATTGAAAGTAATAGGTTGACCTGCCTTTCTCTGGAGCTCACAAGTTCTTGGCACTTTTGTTTCTCTCTGTTGAGGTAGACCGCAGGTCCTAACACGTTTGCCTTCAGATGAGCTTGCCCTGTCAGCTCGACATACAGGCATGCTGTCTACGGCAACAAGTTCCGTTTTTCCATAACTGATGTATTGTGATGAACTGCCTTGTACTTTCTGCTCCTGAATAAGATATTTAGAAACATATACTGTATCGGTACTGATTACCTGTATTGATACCTGTAGAGCACCTGTTGATTTTCGCACTTGAACTTTACCTGTAATTTAGGATAGAACAAATAGAACATGCAGTACGTAAAACTCTGTACACTGTTCAGCGCCCTGAAAATTGATCTAGTGATTATCAAAGTAATGGCACAGTAAATAAAGCATTGTTTGAGTAATCAGTTGGGATAGTGAAGTTTCGTTTGACGAGTAATTTGGAATAGAGTGTAGGGCTCCTCCTTGTCTGAAGTTGTCTGTAACTGACTGGAAACAAATTTGGCAGTTGTATTTGTAGACCTGGGCAATAGAGAGGCATAGGCTGTGATAATGTCTAACAGTATGTAACAGGCCCACACACCTCCACTAGCTGAAGCCAAGCTATGGCAAAAGGCCTATCCAAATCACTCCCACATCTCATCTTAATATGCAACAAAATGATAGTTCACAATGGTATTTGAATATATGTAAATCACGTATATGATTACACAGGGGAACTCTGCTTAGCATAAATCCCTTTTACCTATCTGGTTTTAGTCCATCCAGTGCAATCTGCATGAAGGAAGCACAGATAAATGCACTGCAGTACCTGCATATAATATGATCAGTCAGCCTGTGAAGAGGCTGTATGAAGGAAGCGATAAAATAGGCTAATGCACTGGGGCAATGCAATGCGACAAACAAGAAATTTGCAAGTTCTGAGGCCACCTGCTTGCCCGCAACTAAATTGGAATGCACCCAGACTGACTCTACTGCATTCTAACCTAATCACTAAACACTCAGACTTCCTTTAAGAAGACAGTGTTTTCAGAGCACACCTTTTGCAACGTTTGCACTGCATTAGCCTGCAGGACATTTCAACAAAAGGGCCGGGCTGTAAGGTGACGGGACTGTGGAGTCTTCAGAAAACAACCCGATGGACTTGGGCTTGGTGTTCAATCATTCAAAACTCTTGTGTGTGTCATTGTCTCTCAGCCACTGCTTTTCCAGAGAGGTCTTCTCTGCATGTGTTGGCATGCTGATGAATCATGAAAATCTACAAATTGTATGAATGCCACAAAGATAATTGGAATGAAATCGCCTCAACGTTTTTCCTTTCTTCTCCTTCTCTCTCTCTCTCTCTCTCTCTCTCTCTCACACACACACACACACACACAAACACACACACTACATTTCATGTATTTGTGGTTACCTGTTCCCTTCCTAGTCACTACACCCAGGAAGTTGCATCTAAAACCTGCAGAAGAATATCTCTGTTTAGAATTTATGGTCACATGATATTGCTGATGCACATTGAAATTGTCTGAGGTTCATCACTCTCTTTCTCTCTCTCTCTCTCTCTCTCTCCCTCCCTTTCTGTGTTTGGATGTATTTGTTTATTCTTCTTTAATGAGGCTGTATATGAAAACATTTACCTGACTGATCATGTAGGTGACTTCAGTCATTAGTCTCAGAGAGTGACAGTAAAAGAGAGGGGAGTAAGATCAGCATTTACCCCCCATGTCAAAATCCAACTGAGGCAGTTGGTTATGGGTCAGCTATGTGGTGGGCGCATGACTTGGTGAGACAGTCTAGCAGGGCAACCTGTTTGTTTGGTAGAGAGTAAATAGTAAGAATGGCCCTCTGTCTCACCTGGTTAGGCCACTTTTTCAGCCCAAGCAAGTTTCCTGTGACCGTGATTTGGAGAGAACACGTCTGTGTGTGTGTATGCGCGCACACGCGCACGCGCACGCACGCGCACACACACACACACACACACACACACACACACACACACACTCCTTCACACACTCCTCCACATAACTCCTTCAAAATATCATAGCTGTCATAGTAGTTTACACAGTAGTTCACATTGTAGTTTACACACAGGAGAGAGGAAGAAAGGGATTTGTGACTGCACATAATGGTGAATAGTCAAAAATGTAGAGCTTCGCCAGTGAGAAATTCAGGACATCTGACCTGCATGGCATGCCAATGCATGACCTTTGATTGTGTTATTGGAATAACATGTTCCAGAGTTCAAAGGCATGGAGTACCCTAATTCACCTGCAGATGGTGATATTGCAATAAACAGTGAATGTAGACGGGACTGCTGGGCCTCTCAACAAGAGAAAAAATTAGAAACAATCTGGCCAGTAGGCTGTTGTTCAGGGTTAATACCCTGAAATATATGTATTTTCCACAATGACTTCAACAATGAATTTCTTGAAGTTATTTTTTTTTAATCTGAAGATAATTATGTGTGTAAGTATGTGGATTAAGAATGTTAGCATCAATACAAATACATATAACTGAATATTAATGACTATTACACTTTCTCCATTACAAATTTCCAACAGATCTATTAAAGGATCCCAAACTGTGCACGCAAAAGTGGTCTCCAGGAAAGCCACCCTTTGTGCTGTTACCATACTAGCTAACTCACATTTCAATTCTGAATAATTCCTTCTCTCCAAGTCACACACCCACAGACACACACACACACATAGACAGATACACACCCACAGACACACACACACATAGACAGATACACACACACACTCACACAATGTGTCCAGTACTAAACTTGAACCAGTGATTATATGCTCTCCTGCTGGGATGGGGAGCATGAAACAAAAGAGTTTTGCCACCAAATCCTTGCACCTCTATTCCTTGTAGAGAAAGAGGAGGTGTTGGATGTGAGTTTTCCCTTTTCCAACCAACCACAATGCACTTTGCTAATCCCCTTTAAGCACAGGCTGAAAGGAGCCTGAGTGGCCTCGCTCCCTAGAAGACAGCACTGAGGAGGAGGAGGAGGTGGAGGAGGAGAGAGGCCAGAACCTTGATCTGGGCCTTAGAGGATCTCAGGGGGCAGGTTCGAACATGCTGCAGTTTCAGTTGTACCCTGGCCAAAACCTGGTGCCTTCATTACAGGCGAGCAGGGAAAGGTGAGGGCAGCCAGGACAAGCCACAACGTGGGTGTCGTTTTGTTTGGCTGAAAAACTGTCATACTTGTTGCAGGCATGGATTGAAGTCATGAGAATTTTTTTTGGTCCCCTTGTATCTGTTTCCTGGGTCCCTGGCTGCTAACAGTGTGGTGGGTGGATGCATCTCTCACACAATGAATGGGTTTCACACCAGCATGGCTAAGGAGGAGTTTTCCCGCGAAGCCTGGGAAAAACGGAGGGAAAAGTCCCACAAGACCGCCCTTCCAAGATTATTTGCATGCTATTCCTGTCACTGTTTTTTTTTTCTGGGAAGGGGATAAAGACATGAATGACAGCAATAATGACATGGAGCTAATATCTGTGCAAAGACAAAGATACTTCACTGAGTTGGAACATGCATAAACTTTTATGTATCAACAGTTTTTTTTTAATAAGTCAAACGTGGCAACATTTCTCTTGATCAAAACAAATCGTCAAACAAAGGTTTGAAAGTGTTTGTGTTTTCCACATTATCTGATCTGTGTATATGTCACAGTGACACTCTCAAAACCACAAGTTGTCTTGTTCCTAAGGGACTGTTCTTAATCTCAGAATAGAACGACATTTTGGTGTGAGAGAGAGAGAAAAAAAAGGCAGTGAGGCTTTTGGGGAGACTTCACGCACTCAAGGCAAGATGACACACTTGAAAACAGACAGTTTCAGTTGAACTCAAGCCAAGCTACCCACCCACAGGGAGGAATGCAGATGCTAAGGTGTGTTTCTGACTCTAGCAAGCCAAATTCATGCTTTCTCTGATCCTGGTCACCAGCACAACAACATTCACAGTTATCAGAAAACACTTAATTCCTGCCTGACCAACACACTGGATAGACTGGACTGTTAAGGCTGTAAAATAATTTCATTCATTCATTTTTAACTACATTAGATCCATCAGGTTCTTACAGCAGTGAAAATAAATGAATGAATGAATGAATTTTATTTTGTATGCTGATATGTAACTTGCAGGCTATATGTGTTACCTATGCAATAAGAGTAACAGTATCAATAAGAGTAACACTGTCAGTTTAGTAAGAATGACGTGGGCTGAGAGTGCAGTTGAACATCACTCTCCCACATTCATATCTGTGGCTGAGATGTCATTGGCAACGTACCTTAGGCCTAACTGCTTCTCAGGCCCTGCAGCAGTCGCTACCTGCTGCTCCAGGTGAGTGTGTGTTTGTTCTCTGAGTGCTGTGTGTGAGTTAGAGTATATTATGCGGTAGTTCCTTCAGTGTGTTGGTTATCCCCTGAAGACCACCGGTGAAAAGTGATGAAAGCTATTTAAACACCTAATTTACTTAAACATTTCTAAACCAACACAATAGAGTTGGAACAGTTTCAGTTTCATTACTACTTCACTTTACTGTGTGCTGTGTGTGTTTCACTAATTCACAATTGTGAAAAATGCAGAGACCAATTTTCCCTCGCGAGATCATGAGTTTATATACTTACACAATATTATACTTATGCTGCAATGTGGACTTGCAATACAGAACCCTGACATTGTTGATGTAGAACAGCAGTAAGTCACAGTATCGTTGTGGATTGGAGCAAGACCCTTTTCAGCAGATTCATTGGATAACACCTCAGTGCCACAGTAGTTCTCAAAACATTGAAAAAATGATGAAAAGGGCAATTATTATGCTGTGTTACTTTGTATGATCTTTAAATCATTAATTAAGACAAAATTAGTGTGCTAGAACTTCGCTGAATAAGCTGCACATAAGGTACACACTGTTTTCCAGCTGCAGAGAGAAGTATCATTGACAGTGGTGTGACTTCTCCTTTCCAAACCATTGACCATTCCGTGCCATCTTCTGGACCTGCCCATTCATTAATGTCCAATTTATTATGACAGTGGGGAGAGGCCCATTTCAAAACATTAGGTGTTCCTTGAAATTATAATAATAATCCAAAAATCCTTTTTCCTGACAGTTAATTGTTACCAGGTAGGTGAACCAGTTAAACCTGCCACACACTGACTAAGCCAGAAAGGCCATGTGTTTCCAATAATAACTTGTGCACTTCTTAAGGTCTTAAGACCTGTTTTTTTCACAAGCCATTGTTACCATAAGGAAACCTGTTGAGCCAGCCATGCTTACCACAGTGACCACACTAAATTAAATCAGTGCTTTCCAAAACAGTCAGATAAAGCGACTTGAGATTTTAGGTCAGGGTGTTTTGGTGAGATGTCTGCCAACAGCAGAGGGCACCAGGTTACTACTAAATGTAGTACATCAATCACGGTCATTCGTACTGATCCACTTTATGGATAGACATTTTTCAACTGAAAGCAAGGTGACCTAAGCATGTTAGTAATTGAATGGTCAGACGCACACACCACAACAGAGGTTATGATGAATGCAGGTGAAAGTTTGCTTAGCGTGTTCATCGTAATTTTCAGCCTTTTCAGAATTCAGATTTATTCATCTGACCAAATCCTATCTGACACTAAAACCAAGTGTCAGCCAAGCAAGGCTGATCACAGCCACTAAAGCAACAATCAAAGTGACATCAAATTATAGCACATAATAAAGTGTTACATCCAGTGAAGTGACACTATTATTACAGGCGTCATTTATATATGGAAAAATACACACATTTTATTTCATTTCTGTACATGTATTCATCCAATATGCAGTACAGGAAGAATTCCAACAGGGGGAGTAAGAGGCTCACTTTGAGCACCTTACGTCAGTGAGTATAAGAGGACAAGGGAAACCCAGTAGGAAACTGCTTTGCTGTTCGTGAAATTAATATATTCCCTGTTGATGTATGCATGAAGCATTAAACACCACTTCATGTAATCAGCAGCCTCAAACCAACACTTTTTTTAAGTTCCACAAAAAACAAACAAACAAAGTAATAAATGAGTGCCTTTAGACACAAGACCACAATGTATCTGGTTTTAACACCAAATGAGTCTTCATCATTCTGTGCCTCACTCATGGAAGGGTGGTTATGGGTTGCTGCAGTATAGCAGACATATACTATGCACTGCATGTTCTGTTGGATGAGACACAGCGACACATTTATTATGCATTGATTGGACAATACTTCAACATAATTGCTGGCTGTTCGCTTAGGGAATGTCATGGATGGCTATTTGTGGATGGATTTGCTTCCAGTGTATGTCTCCTACAGACAAATAGGCACAGGTCTCCTCATGCAAATAGAGATCTGTAAGACCTCTTGTCTATGTAAATCAGTAACAGCCAGGCACCGCTGCTGCACCTGTCACAAAAGACACACTGTTTGATATACAGCTGGCTGCTCAACTGGTGGGGTTCTATATGATGTTGAGCATTAATCAGCTGAGAAAAAAGCTGTGTGTGTGTAAGTGTGTGTCTGTGTATGTGTGTGTGTTGGGGGGTGGGCGTGGTGATGTTGCCATGTTAAAGAGTTGAAAAGAAAATTATACAGAGGTACTGGAAATGTATGCCTCCGACAGCCTCTGCACATATATTTCCTTGACGCATAAAGAATGCCTACAGATTCTCCAAGCATCTCCTTTCTCTAATCACAATCATTCAGCGATACAATGGGAAATACTAACACCAACACTAACATGCATTCCCAGTTCCATGTTCCCGTTTGACAGACAGAGTAATCAAATACAGAGTCAGCACCAATGGTTTACGTAGCTGGTGGCACACTCAACATTTACATCCATCCAACATTCGTGTTCGCCACAGTTACCAATAATGAACCCCAAGTGGGTAAGCAAGTGGCTAAACTACTGCACTAAAATGTGATTGCTCCTGTCATTCCCTTTTTCGAGCTTCTTGCTGTCAAGGCATGTGGGCCAGGCCCTCATTCCTTTCCTAAGAGAGAGGAGCGCCTGTGGGAGCAGTGTCGGGAGCAGACATGGCTGTGGTCGTCAACTCCTCTGGGTGTGGCTGCGGCTGATGCATGGCGTGGCTGTGGATCAAGGCTCAGAGCTCCAGACAGGCTAGCAGGAGGCAAGCAAGACTGCATTTCCTCCATAAAGCAAGGCACAGGCAGATGGTACGAGGAGCCTGCTTAGGCTAAGCTACTCCTTGTAGCAGGGGCCCCCAGATGGAGGATCCCAAGGCCCCTGGCTGCTTAGGGAAAAACAGCTGTCTGTCTGCAGCCAGGAGGAAATGCACAGTCTGTACAGGAAGTGAAGCAGCTGCATCAATCCCTCCACTTCCCTCCACCACTAGTCATGGGACTGATGCTTATTCTCCACAGTGAGCTAGGAGAATGCACTAAACATGTGTTGTTATAATAGTAAAATAAATTGAAGAAATCTGGTTTCAGTAATACACTTACTAGATTCCATTTATGAAAGCACCAGAGATGCAGCAGAAAAAATGATGATAAACACTGTTTTTTTTTTTTAAAGTTAACCTGGTATGAAGTCTTACATTTGAGGGAAAATAATCTGCAGTGTTATATTGTGCTTTTGTTTAAAGATTACTGCACATGTAAAAAAAGGCTGTGAACAACTCCCACACATACAGCTTACACATCGTCATCACCACCATTACCATTCCTACCGGCCTCATCTTTCAAATGGGGACTGAAAGAGTCCATTAACTGCATGTACTATGTCTTCTGAGAGTGTGTTACACAGCATCTGCCTCCTACACACATGCAGAGGCACACTGTGTGCACACTCACACACACACACATCTACAAGAAAAAGGCACACATTAGCACACACATAACACCATCAGATGTTGGGAAGACCACTGTTATGTTTTGCTTTTAAAGCCCAACCCTCACCCACCCACCCACAAAAGCCCACAGCGCTCCTCCTGAAATCCTCTGAGGACTCGTCTATTAGGCTCTACCCACGTACCACTGCATCGCGCAGGTCGCCATGGAAACCAGCACTCTCTTTGTTGATCAGAGTGCGGCCATGTGAAATGCACGAAGTGATTATTGTATTTTTTTTCTTGCTTTCTTTCCTGCCTGTTTTTTCTCCATCTCTACCGTTTTGGCCCATGGCAAACTGCGGTGAAGTTGCCAGGCAGTACTCAGAGTACCAAGTTCAAACTGAGCAACCATCATTGATTTGAAACTACAAATCTGAAGCTATCACAGTTGTATTATTTCATTCAGATAGACTTTTTTCTGGCCTCCCTTTTCCCCACCCTTTCCATCCATAGATAATGCCGTCAGAGATTTCTCTGGTTCTGCTACCAGCTCTTTCTGTTTTCCGGCTATTCTAGACAAGCCACAGTCTGACTTGGCATCCGTTCCTCAGTGGAATATATGACCTCACGCCTCTTAGTCACACAAGGAAGTAACAACTTGTCAGCACTTGTTTGCTAGCATTTATCTCCATGACAACAGGCTTCCTAACGAACACCAGCGTGATTATTTTGTGGTCTTGAAAAACATTCAGCCTTAAAATGTTTTAACTTTGTTTAAAGCTTAATCTAATTTTATACTACCCTTCTAAAATGTGGTTACATGAATATGGAACCCTGACATAAATGATCATTCATGTATTTTCTTTCAGACATCTCACTGTGTCATAGAACAAATTTCTCTTTTGGTTACCATAGTGGAAACCTGACACCTAATACAATGTTAAAGTGCCTGGGGTCACTAAATAATGTCTTTCTTATTTGCATCCCCCATATAAGTACCATTTTTAAATTATTCCATTAGACTGGGTCGAACCTTTTACAGTATGTAAAAATGGGCAAAAATCATCCTCCTTATCCTTACAGCAGGTCATGAGAGGCAACACCACAGCAGGGAACAGAGTAGGATTACCAGTGGGGATGCTGTGGTAAACAGGATTGTCATGTTTTAGCCCAGCTCGAGAGAACTGAAGAGAGAAACAAAAACTGAGCATGCAACGGCAGAGAAGTGTCAAAATTCAGAAACATTATCCTTTCCTTTTGGCCATCTTTCTCTTTCACCCACACTATCTGCCTTTTCATCCAAGCACGTACTCACACAGGCAGGCAGACAGACCAATTATATCACACGGATAAAACTGCGCAAAGAGAAACACACACACACACACACACTAATATGCTAACCTCCACTCATAAACACAGACCTACTCACACAGCATCCCCCCCCCCTTTTTTTTTATCAGCCAGGCAGCGTTGTGTGTGTTGGAGCTCATTTGTTGGCAGTGCCAGCCAATCCTGCAGGCACACTGCAGTCAGGCTCTACTCATCAGTGTCCCTATGCAGGGATCTCTCCAGCTCTGGGGTTATCTTAAAAGTGTGCTTGCCCAGGTGGAAAACCCCTGCCTGCCTGTCTGCCTGCGGGATGCAGGAGTAGGTGTGTGAGGAAGCCTGAGCAGGTTATGCGATCTATTAAATATACATGACAAAGCACATCTCTGGCTGTTGGACGCTGCATATCTAAGAGATGCAGATTGCTCAGTCAAAGCGCCTGAACTATACATACGTGGACATAAAGTGCCGACTGTGACATCATTTGGTCTCACTGTCAGCTCTGAAATTCAACTGAAAGGGCTTGTATGATTTCTGTTAACCAGTCTGTGATAAAGCTGTCCTTATGCACTCCAAAGTAACAAATGACATCAGTTTGCATACTAAAAAGTTCCGGTATTGTAAACATGCAAGCAAGCAAGCCTTTAAAATGTGTTATTAGTGCTTGCAAGGCTTCTGCGTACGGGTGTCACCTTAGTGACATCAACCCAGACAAAACAACACTGATACACATCTTTAGTATATTACTTCACCTTCACATAGCCTATTGTTGTTATGTGGAGATGTTAAGAAAAACAACACTACGGTGGATTACACATGGGAAGAATAGGATAGGTGAGACTCATGAAGAGGAACATGTATTGAACGTGTAGCAAAATCACCACCTGCATCTATATGTTGTGTGTTATTAAGATTGTGGGAAAGACCTCCGAGGGTTCCACTGCTTTGGGGCCACAGCCAGGGGACGTCCTTGAGTGTTGAGCGATGAAATTTCTCAGACCAGAACTGCTTCAGTGTGACGGCCCCTAGTGATTCACGCCTGTAAGAGATGGGGAAATAAAACTACTCCAGTGTCTACATCCATCATTGGCACTCCGGGATGCGCTTTCATGGCCAACTCTGGCCCCTCGATAAAAGAGGATGCCAAGAGTTGTGTGAGAGATGATGGTTAGGAGGGGCCCTGGTTTCTCCACAGCAGCAGTCAATTCCTTTGAGGCCTCATTTGAAAGCCTAGATGACATCACACACCACTGGGTCCTGGGATGCGGTTGGACCAACATTGAAGTCAATTTAACCCTTACAGGACATCCAGATCACACTATGTTTCAATACCTCCTCTAAAACACATAGATCTAGACTGAGGTGACCAGACTTCTGAGATGGGGACATTTCCTTGAATTTTCCTTGGGAACCGGGGACATTCCCATTTCCACAGTCAATATCATTAAAATATGTAATGTTTTAGCTTCAAAAATCAGGGACAAAGCGGGTTTTCTTTATTCTTTATTATTTTACCAGCGAAAGACCACCACAAACAGGGACTGTCCCTGGAAATCAGGGTCATCTGGTCACACTAACCTAGACCAATATTATGATGCAAAGAGAAAAGGATGTAATCAATGTTTATTTTAAAACTTACACATTTGATATGTCAACATGAACTACAATGTGCAGATTTCCACAGCCTTTCCACACACAGTGTGACAGAACTTATCATCTGACAGCTGAGACCCATGCACAGGCCAGACCCAATCAAAGAGTGAGGCACCGCACGTCGGCCCACTTTGCCGTCCCAGTGACCTCCCTGATCCCCCCCATGCCTTCTAGCCTGGCTCAATGAGTCATCAATCCAGTAATTAAAACCAGCTCTCGACCATCTTGTTTGACCCCAGCTAATTAGCCCGCTGTAAGGGTGTGCGATGCCGTGCTTGGGGAGGAGAATCACTTTGATGATGCGCTGTGGCAAGCCTTAACGCAGCACACTGTCATCACAGGCCAAAGTCACTCTGAATCTGGATTGAGAGCCAAAGTGGAAGCTGTTTCACTGAAATACTAAAGGAGAAATCCGGCATGAATCAATCCATAGCCTTGTTGTTCCAGGTCACTGCGTGCTCTCAGAAGGAAAAAAATGCTAAAACTATACAACATAGACTGAATAGTGAACCAATAGCCAACGCTAACTGAATAGGGCACAGTAACTTACTTTCAGTTTCATTTTCCTATGCCTGGTTAGCTGATGGTATCTATGTAGTTTCAAATTTCTGGTTCATTTTCCTCCAGAAAGCTCATGATGAACTGGAAAAACACGGTTATGGATTGATTCACGCCAGATTTCTCCTTTAACTGTTGTAAACCGGATTGAAAGAAACAATCAAAAGGCAAAAAAGAGACAGCAAGGAACAGTGAAAGAATGATTCTTTAAAGATGCTTTTTTCTTTAAAAAAAAAAGAAAAAAAGTGAAATGACCTTTTCTGGGTGCTGTCTGGTAACATTTTCCTAAAGTCGACCAAGGGCTATAATCAGAGGGCTTGCTCTGGGGTTATAGGGTGGAGATTTCTGGTCAGGAGGAGGGTGTGTCTACTGTTCAGCGTTCCGGACGGGGGTAGGGGTATGTTGTGCAGGTATGTTGCCATGGCACTGGTAAGTGCCCCGAGGATAGCAAGACAAAAACGAGACTAAAATGGAAATTTACTGCATTCCGCCAATGCCACACCTTCAAGCTTTTTTTGTGTGCTGAACGATGGGGCGTTGCCCGCGTCCGGCCAATACCTCTGACTGACTCAGCGAATTGGAGGAATAATGAAGAGCTGGTTGACAGGGTGCCACTTGCCAACGTCTCCTGCAAGCCTAGAACCGCCCCACCTACGTTCCTCCATGCTGAAGAGGGGCCGGTCCAGAACACCCTCCAAGAGCACCCGTTGTCCACATGGCTCTTTTTTCTCTTCTCTTGCAAGATGTTCAACAAAGATTACATTTGCCATACTCTTGCCCCAGAAGTAATTGCTTCTTCCAACATTTTGGGAGGGAAATGCAGTTTTGAGCTGAGTGTGCATTTTCCTGCCACATTTTCTTTTTTTCTTTAAAGAGAGAAAGTGTGCACGCAGGGAGGCATGCAGTGTCACGCCACTGCCCCGCAGCGCAGCTCTTGAGGACTCATGCCTCAGCGGTCTGTCAATAATGTCAAAGGTTTCTCACTAAGAGAAACAAGTTGCGGCGAGGAATGGGTGTCTGTCAAGCGTAAGTCATTATGTCATTAGAGACACACCTTTTTGGCTTTCGAGTAGGACAAATCCTTTCACCGGAATCCAGCCTTATCTCTTCTCGCTTTTGCGTTTTCTCAGCCAGTCCACGTATCTGACAGTCACACTGTGGAGTGTGTGTGTGTGTGTGTGTGTGAGTGAGAGTTTATGTGTGTGTGGGTTTGAGAGTGCATGCGTACAGCACTCTGTTGCATAACTTTAACCTTTGACCTCCCAAGTCTGTGGGGGTAGATTATGAGAGGAAGATAAATGGGACAGAGGGAAATGAGAAAGAGAGAAGGAAGTTTAGAAGAAAGAAAGAGAAGGAGAGCAACAAATAAAAAAGAAAAAATGGATGAGAGACAAAATTAGAGATTAAATGTAAAGCGCAGAGAGATATGGCCAGTCAAAAAGAGTTAAAGAAAGAGGAAGACCGACAGACAGAGAGAGAGAGAGAGAGAAAGAGAGAGAAAAGCACTCCAACCTACACATAGCAGTAATGTAGTCAAATCCACAGCGTGTGGTAGGAGGACGCCCACCTCTTGCGTAACACTTTGCCTCCTCCACACTAAGCACAATGCCAGTTTTTCCATCGCAGAGGTTTGTGTGTGCTCTTTCAATGCTCAGTCAACACTAGGTGTGTGGCAAGTGAAAGAGTACTATGGTTAGCATAACAGCAAAAGCAGCAAATGTAAATGAGTCCTCAGATTGTATGCTACAGCACCAGCAAGGCATAATTTGCATCACCTCAGGCAACATCAAATGGATCCCCAGTGTAATCTCAACAGACACAGTTTTTAATTGGAAACAGATTTGGTTATAATGAAAACAGAAATGTAATAAAAATGTATTGTTCAAACAGGTCCATTTTGCAAATTGATTAGACCTGACAGCTTTCTTTATCTATAACCTGTTCTATGTTTCCAAACACCCACGTTTGTCATTGGTGGGTATTGAGTCAAACTGGCTCGGTGATCATACTGGTATCACCTCAGCATTTTGGCTCTACTGCCCACCGGGGCTCTTCTGTGGCTTCTCTTCTCACCCGCCACACTAGCCAGGCAGAGGTGTGCTTTGCCTCTGGTGCCCGTGTGGGCAGGATCCAAAGGCAGAGGCAGCAGTGCGTGCGGTGTGGTGCAGGGCGAGTGGGCGCGATGCGATTAAGTTTGTTGGGCCAGTCAGGTCAAGCACTCCCCAGGTTTTCTGCGCTAACACCTATGCGCTGTGAAAAGAATTTTAACAGGATTGTTAAAATTTACATTTTTTTTAAAAAAAAATACTTGAGCTGCAGTTCACCACCACAGAGGGTGGATGCAAAATCTAAAATATTTAAACCTAAGATGCACAAGTAGCATTAAAGACAAAGTCTTCTCTCTCTCTGTCTCTCCATCCTTTCAAACACACACACATCTGTGTAGTTTCTTTCATATTTTTGTGGAAATAGGTTGATAATGAAGCAAATACATATGATGAAATCTCCTTCTCTAACAAGTGGTGTGACATATCTCTGATTTAATTATCTGGGAATCTAATAGAGTAGCATATTGTGGGTGAGTCCATGACTGCTTGGGATATTCACTTCTATATATTCCCTTCTGTGCCCTTCCACCTACTTTCAACTGTCTGCAGCCCAGACTTAGAGCATAGCATAGCATAGAGTAACTATCGCAATCCACAACTGCCACAACTCCCACATGTGAATTATGATGGAGGACCAATACTGGCCATTCAAAAAAACTCCACAAAGAGCCACACACATCCTCTGAAAATCATGGCAGACAAATTGTCAGGGAAAAATCAGAGCTTTACTTTCTATTTGTGGAAGACACATGTCTGCAATTGTTGTTAGCCGAAATAATGATAAACAACCAAATGCCTTTCTCAGTGGTAGCCAGTACTTAATGGGATGCCATTGCTTATTTCAAGGCGACAGGGTTCTATAATGAGAAACAAATAAAGCACAGCAAAGAAAACCACGCTTGGTTAATATGGGTGACATTTTCCCTCAGAAACTGTGGCAATTACAGAGGTGCCCACTCCCCCCCTTTCTCCATCTTACAAGCAAATGAAGAACGCTGAACGCTGCCAGAGGCTTTAATGTGCCTCCTGCATGTCAAGTCTAAATGCCCTCCCTGAATAGTTTCTCCCCCATGTTACTGTGCACAGTACACCAACACCCTCAGGGCAGATGGCAGCTCTGGACTCACCTGACCCATGCCATCCCCTTGGTTGCCTCCAAGATAAACAGCCACATTTGTCCCTGCGGTCGTGTTTACTGGGGTGTGTGGCAATGATAATGCCGGCGATCATGTGTATTTATGACCTGACGCCTGCAGACTGTGTTGTTGGTGGGATAACTATACAGCATTGATACTGGACTCTCCTGTACACCAACCTAAAAAACCTATTGTGTGTTAATGAGTGCTGAACCTAAGCCAGAGTGGTCATTTATATTTTGGAGCTATTATGACACTTAGATAAAACCATGGACAACTTGTAGTCTATTGTGGTTACTACTGATTGTACTTTTCCTGCATGACCCCTGGCAGTTGGGTTAGCCCCTTGAGTCGTGGATTTGAACCAGGTATCCTCCTAGTCTAACTAACATAGGGGAGTTTCTCCTTGCCCATGGTGCTCCTTGCTGTAAAGTGTCGTGAGCCAATAATATTGTAAAAGGTGCTGTATAAATATAATTGAATTGAATTGAATTTACAAGAAAATAAGTTTACTTCCCTCAAGGCACGCACTGTTGCTGTTTTTCATGTACACGGCTCCATATCAAGCAGATCTAGCGGCAGGCCTAAGCACAGAGTGTGAATGGGGACCTTAACTGAAACATGGGCTTTGAGTCATCCTATCTTTAATCTTTTGTCCTCTCTCTATTAAATCAGTGATCTGAACGCAAAGCACATTGAAAAGAGTGAAACCCAGGTGACCCCCTATGCCTTTTTGTGTGTAGTGCTTCAGTGACACAGACTTGCTTCTAGTTTACTGTAACTATGTTTTTTGGCTGTCTCTTTTTTTAAAGCATAAGCCACCTACTCGTGTGGAGAAGACATGGGTTCCGGTGAGTGGGAACGCTGCAGAGGAAATCAGTGCTGCTGATGGAGAGATGTGGGCTCACAGGGAAAACAGACAGAAAGAGAGATAAAATGGATAGACGGTGAAAAGAGAACAGCAGAAGCAGAGATAAGAGTGGGCAAGTGACTGATAGTCATTTCAAATATTCCATCTATGTGATGGTGATAACACAACACACACACACAAACGCACGCACGCACGCGTGCGCACACCAACTAACAAAAATATACACCACAAAAACTCTTTATCCAAACAGACACAAACCAACCAGACAGACCGACAGAAGCACACAGAAGGAGGGAGAGAGAGGGAGAGAGAGAGAGAGAGAGAGCTGAGGTCTGGCACAGTGAACAGTGCTTGGGCTTTGTGCTCTTAGTATGTGCATCATTCATACGTGCAGTCTCACCTATTGAGAGAGAACCAGCCTTTGAGACGCACTCCACACGCACACACAAACACATACACGACACAATGTTGCAAAGGCACAGATTAAATATTGTGAGAAAATCGCGGCATGATGAAATGTCACAAAACCAGCTGATCTGGCTTAGTCTGGGAACCCAGACAAACTGCAAATCTGAGTTATTTCTGCAGATCCTTGAATAATTGGAGTTCATTAGCTAAGCAGGCAAAAGCCACAAGCACCTATCACAACCACGTATCCAGCATGTGGTCAGAAGCCTCTCAACGAATCAAGAGATTTTCATTACAGTCTGCCATTAAACTGATTTAAACTGCATTAAACAATTAAACAGTTGTTAAAACAGTTGATTACATGAACAATGTATTTGCTACACTTTGAAAGAGTCAAAGAGTGGTAAGAGTTTGTCATGCTTTAATTTAACCAAATCCAATGCTGGTTAAGGCCCTCAATAGGCTCTCAGTAAGGTCAATCGCTCATTGCCAGAGCTATACATTTTCACTGATGTGGATCTGGCTTCTAGGCTAGATCTGTAGTTTTAGTAGGCAATGGAAATGTCCTGGAAAGGTACCCGTCAGGATGAGAGGATGAGAGGAAGAAGGAACGTGTTTGTGCCAGTGTAGGGGTACAGTGGGGAAGGGAAAGGATGGGGGGGGGGGGGTCTCCAGTTTGATGCTCTGTAATTGCCTGTGATTACAGTGGTGAAAAGGCTGGGAACTGGAGCATAGAAGGGCTAATTGCAATCCCTCTCCACAATGTGCAGCTTCTTGTTCTCTCTCTTACTCATACACACACACACACACACACATAATACCACATCTACGCACACAAAACCACAGCTTCACAAACACACACACTTTCCTTCTCTCTAACCCTCTCTCTCACACACACACGCTACTCGAACAGCTCATGTAGCTTAATTACTCTTGTATTAGCATGAACCACCCACTTACCAACCTCCTCATAGATGAGAGGCGCCTGTCATCCCCTAAGATGCAGCACCCTGGGCTTTATATGGCCATGTTGCTTCAGCAGAGGTGTCAGCATCACCATGGCTATCCCTCTCTCAGCTTGGCCCTCTGAATTGTCTGCACAGCTCCCAGCAGTCATCATCCAAAAGGTGATTCAAGCATACTGTGGTTTAGTTAATATTTTTAAAGGAAGATATAAATGCAATTACACAGTACGTCCAGTTGCTTATAGGATTTTATTTTAATTTTATATTAAGACTATTGGAATCACTCAGCTGGTTAGACATTACCATTAGGGTGATAACGTACATAAGGTTAATTTAATAATTTAGGGCAATTCTAAGCAAAGTGGACTTCATAACTGGACTGTTCATAAAATGCTATGGTTTTTGTATAACATGAACGATTACATGAAATGTGAGCATTGCTCTTTTTGGCTGTAGAACATGAAAATAAAAGTACGAAGCATCTTAACTAATAATTCATGTCATATCAATACCATGGCATTTTAGTGGAATTATGGACATAACAGAAAGCCCATAGTTCGTGGAACTGCCCACTAATGTCATCATGGTTATTACTGATTGTACTTTCCCTGCATGGGCCCTGGCAGTTGGGTTAGTCCCTTGAGTTGTGGATCTACCCAAGGTTTCTTCCTAGACTTAACTAAACATTTCCTTGCCCCTGTTGCTCTTGGGTGCTCCTTCTGTGAAGTGCCATTAGGCAATACTGTTGTAAAAGGTGCTGTATAAATAAAATTGAAAATGGAATTTAATTGGAATTGAATATATTTCAAGGAAAAAAAAAACAAGACTGAATCTATATTATATTTTGGGGAAATGATTTTGGTGTGATGACCTTGTCGTCCCTGTCGTAGGTTAGCTTTTGCATTGTGAGGTTGCGGTAGTGCAAGTGCTAATGTTGCTGACATCGCAATTGTATGCAGTTCAGTGGCACCAATGGAAGTAAAATACATGAGGCCAGGCATCAGGGTTACAGTACTCTGCACTGTCTCTGCATTGCGTGTATCCAGTGCAGAGTTTCTGCTTTTATCTCTCTCTCGACACACAAAACACACACACACACACACACACACACACACACACAAACCTCCCAACTCTGGATGTGGATACTGCCAGGGACGTGCACTCACACACACACACACTCTCTCTCACACACACACACTCTCTCTCTCAAACACACACACACACACAAACTCACACTGATAATGACATGATATGAAGAGCGGTATGAAACTGCTTATGGCCCTCCCCTCGCCTGGTACTGATGCTACCTATTGATTACCCCCCGGCAGAAAGGGTGGGAGCAGGAAAACAGGTCATCCATGTCAAAGAGCCACAAGCCAATTTCTCTCTCATTACTGATCAGTGCACACAATATCTCTCTCTCTCACCCTTTCTCTCTCTCTCTGCACCATTCAAATAATTCAGATGGCATTGACCATTCAGTGCTGCTTTTGGGTCCATATAAATGTCCAATTCTGTGGGCTCTGATTTGGAATCACACTGTGTACACAAGGTGCAGTTGAGAGTAAAGTCTGCAAGGTTTTTATAGCGTGATATAACATACTGCAACTACAAAAGCCCTCAGAGAGCGCAGACCTCCGCCAAGGCAATATAGGGTCACTGACCCAATTGAAATTCCAGACGGTATTACGGATCACCACCAAAATTTAATCATCAGTTCCTTCTCCTAATAACCACGTTGTCTGAAAAATTCATCCAAATCTGTGCAGTACTTTTCGAGTTATCTTGCACACAGACAGAGAGACAAATGGCGGTAAAAAAATAACCTCCTTGATGGAGGTTATAAGTGTAGCTAGGTACTGTAATCTATTGCAACAAATGCAAAGAAACTCTGTTCCACTATTAATAAATGTCTTAGGCCTACTGCTGAAAAGTACTGAATTGCTGATTATGTGGTAGGATCTCTTCTCTTAGCCTGGTGCACCAAATGTTTTCACATTGTTTCACTTTCCAATAGCGTGCTATTGGAGTCCTATGTTCGCTTATTGCCCTGCCGAAGAAATTGTCGAAAGGAAAGCTCAGCTAATGGAGAGATCACTGACTGTGCTGTAGCAAAATTTAATTGTGTTTTGAGCGGAAACACTAGGCGGTGCTAGCCTCCCCTCTGCCCAGAAACACTGAAGTGTGCATATGGCATCTTAATCCAGTGATTCCTCACCAGGGGTGTGCGAGCACACTGCAGGGGGTACGTGGAAATATTTAATAATTTATTTCCAAGATGATAAATAAATATTCTCAGTCATTTCATGTTAAGCCTGTCAATAAAATGGTATGTGTGCACTACAGCTAGTTTCCCCAGGGAGACAATAACCTGTGGCACATTTAATAATCAGTTGTGTTACATTCCACTTTTGGAGAATCAACACGTATTAGTGAAGGGGTACTCATGGTTTGACAAAAAGGCTCAGGAGGTACACAAGACCAAAAAGGTTGGGAAACACTCTCTTAATCAGCACAAAAAACACTTGCTTTAGAAGCCCATAAAAAAGGCAAGGTTATTATGTGTTGTGTAGAGATATACACACAGAAGGGAGGTGACAATGTTACCTTCATGCTAATCTTACTGATCTGTTTGAAAACGGCTTAAGAGTATCAGCTCATCATATGGGTGGGTCTGGCTGGTGACTCACACCTGAGTGCAGAGGAAACATATGGGAACATGAGGACCAGGTTGAGACAAACCGGTGAATCACCCAGCAGGACACTAGCTCTCCACAGACCTTGTTCAAATATGTGTCTGGATGTGAAGGCATTGTGCATACTTTGCCAGTGAATCATCTTAATTCTGTTAATCCCTGTTTAATAATAATAATAATAATAATAATAATAGTCAGAATAGTAGTAAAGAGTTAACACCTCTAAACATTATCTCCATAACAACAATAGTTACTTCCATATTAGGAAATGCAAGCCAAAAATCATTTTCAAACAAATGCAAGAACCCTTGAAAATGCTCATTTTTGAAAAGTTAATACTCATAATCACCATTCTTAAACCTGTGGGTGTATAATTAATGACATTTACATGGGTTTGGCAGTCAACCACACGCATACACATGCAGAAAGAGAGAGAGAGCGAGCAAGAAACTAGCCGTGAGCTAGCCGTGTGTCCCAGCTGGCACTGAGGTAGACTACTGCAGCTCCTTCTCACACCCAGTGCAGACATAGCCTGCTGGGCCACTGCCAAACAGGGTGTGAGAGCTCAGAGGCAAGCATTGCCCCGTCACAGGAGACTCACAGATATTGCACACCAAAGGACAGATTTGTCATTGGCATGGCAGACACAAAAAATGCTAAATGAGTGGTTAAACCATGCATAGTGGAATGTCTGTGAAAGGCCATTGTTTTCCATGTGCTTGAAATCTGTGAGAACATCTGAAAAGAGAGGGCAAGAAACTCTAAAATTCCCTCACAAAACGTGGTTGACTCCATTTCATGCTTGCAGTAAATAAGACAGGAATAATTTAAAATTAATTTCAAGTGTCAGAGACCATTTCTGATACCTCTGACAGAAACCCTTTGGAAAAATATGAATAACAAATGAATCTACCAAATTTGACAGAAAAATGGATAATGAATCTGTGTCCTTCAAAGCCCTCACTGGAGTGACTGGAAGGATTTGCATGTTGAAACAGCGCTGATCCAACCTGCCCCACCTAGGCGCTGCCCTTTACCAATGGGCCTGAATGTGTCTTTTGGAGTCTGAATGTGTCTTGCGGTGTCCTACAGTCGAACCTGTCATGCTTTAAAAACTTAGTGTCAGTTAATGAAATATTTTAATACCAATTGGAGTGCAATAAGTTATTTGGTTTCTGATCGTCAGACCTAAGGGCTTCCACTGGAAAAGTCACACACCTGTATGTGGTGACAGTTTACTCTTATGCCACATAAATTTGAAATTTTGACCCCTTAAAAATTTCACTAGTCTTTAGATTACAGTCATGGCAATTAGCAGGATAGTCTGAATGATAAATAATGCAAGCTGTAAGTCAGAAATCCTGTCCACAGTCCAGCTCTTACAATGAATAGATTTTGCTTAAGAAATGTTGAGTGGCTGTTAAACGATAGATTTAATACATATAGCATATTCCTACATCCAGTGCCTAGAATCATAAAGGTTATGCCTGGCTTAGAGGGGTGGGTGAGATTTTTTTGATGGCCTGAGTAATCACAATGCAAGTTTTTCCCCTCTTTTCTGTCTGTTGTGTGATTATGATGCACTATCCCCAGTGCCCATTTGATTACTCAGCAGCCATGAGAATACAACACAGGATGAGGGAAGGACAGCACTGTACTACCCTGCCGAAGAGTTGTTCTCCTCTTCAGAATTCCTCAGTCTTTCAATGTACCCTTCAGGATTAGAAGGTAACATTTCAAAGAGAAAAGTGATACATTTCAAAGTCATCAGAGCTTTGCACTGGTTCCTACTGGGTCATTGTCCTAAACCATCTCAAACTCTGAGCCCTCCCCAAAAGAAGCCTAAGGCATATTGAATTGAGTTTCAGTCACACTGACAAACCTGAGCAAAAACAGAAGGTGAAAGACAAAATTGAAACATAGCCTAAACACACCTTCATCAAATTACTGCAATTTTCTGTTCCAATCTGACTTTCCACACTCAGCAAAACAACCGGTGTGATGACTGGCGGCAAATGGTTCAACAATGTTTGCTTTCCTCTATCCATGGCAATATTATTGCAAATAGGATGCCGTCAATGGAGTGGCTAAGAGCTTTCACTTTAGCTAATGTACCATCACACCAATTATCTGGCATCAAAACAACAGACTACTACAGCAGACTGAAAGGAGACATTAAATGGGTTGTGCAAATAGCTAATAGGGAAGTTACAGTTGGCTGTCATGTGCCCCTTATTTTTTTTCCCCCTTTACTTCTTGGGGTAAAGGCATGTGAGTGTCACATCTAGGGGTAAAAATGGACTATAGGCTAGGCTGTGCTCATGTTGCTGGAGTTTAGCTGTTTTGGTGACAGCAAGTCAAGAGTTTTTTATTTTGCTTCAGCTACCTCTAAAGTTTCTTTGCAATAAACTGGTAATTGTTTCCTTACGCATAATGCAATGACTTCTAAATCAGGTTTCTCTTTTGAACTGGTCTTAAAATTCAACTAATTAATAGATACGACTACAGCACGAGAGCCCTGCATCAAGTGCTGGATTGTGGATAATGAATCTTAGCTGCTTAAATGGATCCCTGATTGGCAAGACTTGTTGGCCTTAGAAGACTGATGTTGGCATCAGCTTTATTCGACAGGATTTAAAAACACTCAAAATGCCTTCTTTTTTTATTACAACTTTTAAAACATTCATTTCATTTGCAAAGCTTGCAAGCCAGCTTTGCGTTTGTCTCAATGCTTTCTGGGGAATAAGTGGCATCACCTAGTTGATATCGATGGTGTAGTGTGCAGTATACAGCTTGATTGCAGCACCTTGATTAGTTCAAATCAGGTGATATCACTTTTTAGAACAACGGCTTTAGTTTCAGTTTACGAGTGAAAGGATTTTTAAAATATTTACAAAAGGAAATAGTCACATTTTTGTAGCTGACGCCAACGTCAATCTTATAAGGCCAACATGTCTTATAAGCCAGGGATCCCTTTAAGACCTGCATAAAAAATACCATTCATCTGCAGTTTGGAACAATCCTCAAGCAATATGTACGGAAAACATAAAGATCACGACTTAGCTTCTGCATGGTGTAAAAGAAACTGACGGAAGGCCCCCATAACCTCGAGACACTCTCAAACAAGAAATGGTGGGGGTAGAATAACCATAGCAATGGTGACGTCTTCTCCCTTGCTCTAATTGGAGGAAACCCCGTGCCCGATCTGCAGCCCGAGATTCAATCAAACTTGCTGTGATGGACCCGCCTCCACTCCCCGCGCAAAACACTCACTGGGTGACATTTTGTATGGCATTTTTTGCAATACCAAAGAACCAGTCAAAACCTAGCATTTATTCTTCGAAAAAAATATTGGGAAGGAAGGCACCTCCCTCTACAAGGTAGGTTGCATTCTACAATTGCATTTTTTCACACATTCATACTCAAAGCTGATCAATTCGGAGGAACAGGAACGGACCCATTAAGGTTAGACGCCGGCTTTCCTTCTCATTCATTTTCACTTCTTAAACATTATTCGACGTTCATATTTTGGCAAGGTTTCATTAACTCGCCCTATTCCGTCTCTTTTGAGCTAATTACTTTATCCACCGGGTTGTTAGGAAGAGACTTTTTTCAAACTGTCCATAGGCTTAGTTGGCGTTTCTCCTAACGCTAACGTTACTGATCTCGGGTGCAACTTGGCCATAACATGATCTTACCATCGTTTAAAGTTGACATTACGAATAACGTTATTAACCAGTCAGGTAATTATTTTTAAGGAGTATTTCCGTAATAATAATGTATTTATTTGCCATTACTATCTTAGATCAGGCTATAATGGTATCTGACATGTGAAATGTAGGTCTGTAACATAGCGTAGACCGTTCCTGAAGCAAGAACAGCCTTGGTCAGCTAGTTATAGCGAGCAAATAACCCTAGTTAATATTTCAACGTGAGCCAAATTCCTAACGATCTTCTAGTTTCGTTGGCACCTTAACGTTAATACGGCAATGGGAGTTAAGAAAGCCTAGATCACCGTCAACTTAACGTTGTAGTTTGTAAAGGGTTTTGCATAATGTAGCCAAGAGTACCCATGTTCGTACGTCTAGGAGTGGGTAGATTCGGACCTAACGTTAGCTTGCTTCCGCACGGCTCTTTAGTTAAATTAGCTGTGCTAGCTATGGCTACCGTCTTAGCTGACCTATATAACTCGTGACCCAGTTGCCGGAAATTTGGTCATCTTAATGCTCGTTATGCTTACCAGTAGAGTAGATTAATTGGCTAAGGTTGCGCATCGACGTTAATCTAGAAGAAATGACTATTGCGTTGGTTAGCTAACGTTAGCCTTCGTTAGTTTACAAGCCTTCTAACTAGCTTGCTGCTAAGTTGCCCATCTCTAGATATCCCGCGAACAGGCGGTTCCTGTCACCGCCCATCTTATCTTACCCGCCAAATAATCGTGGGTAGTAATGTTCCTCTTTAAAGTTATCCTTTATCCTTTTGTTTGTGATCAGGCTTTATCTGTAACTGTACTGCAACGTGTATTGTCTTCGTTAATGACGAATCTATTCCATAATGTATGACACGCTAGTTATAGGTTAAGTTATGAATGTTTTCGCTTCTTAGTATTAGCTTTCTGGTGTCATGCATAACAAGCTATTTTGCAACGTAATGTAAAAACTTACGATGACCACCATATTTCCTCCCTTTGCAGATATTCAGGAGGATTGCGATCACCCCCTATCTGTTCATCGTTTGCTAGCAAGACTTACTCCACGCCTCCCTTTCTCCTGCCGTCCCGGCCATACTGACACTATAGACTTAACCGCCTAAAGCAGCGTTTGCCTTTAGAATTGAAACCATGGATAAAACGGAGCTCATTCAGAAAGCGAAGTTGGCCGAACAGGCCGAGCGTTACGACGACATGGCCGCGTCTATGAAGGAGGTGACAGAGATGGGAGCCGAGCTAACCAACGAGGAGAGGAACCTGCTGTCTGTCGCCTACAAGAACGTAGTCGGGGCACGGAGATCTGCATGGAGGGTCATCACCAGCATCGAGCAAAAAACCGATGGCAGCGACAAAAAGCTGCAAATGGTCAAGGAGTACCGGGAGAAAGTAGAGTCGGAGCTTAAAGACATCTGCAACGATGTACTGGTAGGCAGCTTTTTAACGTTATGTTTCACACTGTGTTGGAAGATGGTGCACAATGTAATCAGATGACCGACTGTTCGCTCGCCCGAGGGAGTATGCGGAGAAGCTGAGCTAAATTAGGTTTTACCCTGTTGAAACGACCTTTGTTATTCAGTGGTGCAATAAAAGATACTGTGTGAGCGTCTGTCAGGAAGTAGCTGCGTGAGTGAAGCAGAAAAGAGGCACCCACTTTCCCTGTGATGTAACTGCAGCCTAGTTTTGGGCTCTCAAGCTGATGGCTCTTAATATAGAACAGTTCTGCGAGCAGCATCTTTGCATGGGCCTGTCGTAATTTGACCCTGTGATGGTTTCAAGATCCACTAGGCATTGAGCAAAAAGGGCCATGCCATGGATTCTCTGCATGGATTCTCACTCGACACATTGACGGAACCCATCCATGTGTAATGTGTCTGTGTGTCCAATATGTGTCAAATGGCATCCGGCTCTCCTCTGCAGCCTTGTCTTATCTTTAGAATACCTCTCACCGCCCAGCCCCCAAAGGCACGAAGCTTTACTCCTCTTGCGCAGCACTTTCACTCCTGTGGTTTCGTACAATGCCTTGAGTACGGTACGAGACTGCCAAAGGGTAGGGCAGTGTGTCTGCACCTAGGTGTGTCTGCCTGGGTGGGGCAGGGGAAAGGTAGCAGCCTACAACATGCTTGCTTATTCTCCCTCTGCATACCTGCACACACAGTAACTCTTGTTCTGCATGTGTGTCAGTATGTGATGTAATCTTGTTAATCAGGGTATTGGCACACAGATAGCCTAATGTTTTAAATTGTGGAAGTGTCTTGCTATCTACATTTGAGATTATCATTAGGTCATCTAATGTGAATCTATCCTGACCTGGTATTTAAGTTAACCCTTATCTACCAGGGTGGCTAATTTATTTGACCGCGTTTTTTTTCTGATAGAGCTCTGAAGAGTGAATTGGGGGTTCCAACCCTGACAAACAACTTGGTGCTGGTTGTTGCCCCTTGAATGTCCCAATGTCAGTGAAGGCTTTCCTTTGCCTTCCTCATCTGGTTTTTGCTGTTAAGAATGAAGATATGGGTTGCTAGTTCATCAGGGCTGAAGAATAAACCACTCTCCCTTGCTCTCTCACTCTCTTTATCTCTTTCCCTCTCTCTTATGCTTTCTCTCTGTCCTTCAGCTGGAGTGGAGTGTTGGGCTGAGCGATCAGTATTATGCAGCGGTGGGATAAGTGGGATGTGAGTGTGGTGCTCAGCTGTTGTGTTGCAGCAGGCCAGGCTCCCCAGTGGTGGGCTGTATTGACACAAGGCAGTGTGTTACTGGGGAAACCAACACATCAGATGATGGGCTGCTGCTGGCTTCCGCTCCTGCATTGATCCCTTCTTTGGGCCATCAGAGAGCTGTGTGTGTGTGTGTGTGTGTGTGTGTGGAGAGAGGGGGGAGGGGGGGCGCTGTGGGACTGAAAGGCCATATTCCTCATCGTATTCTATGGAGAAAAAAGGCTTTTGATGAGGTAATGGATGGGCTAAAAGGTTGTACTCTTCCTGGAAAATAAGGTGGATAAGACCTCTGAAAAGAACATACATATCTATATGTCTATAGGTCTATACATATCCTACCAAAGTGAGTTTTCTTTAATTGCATTTACCTAACCCAAATATATTATACTTCTTTTCCCATCATCACCATTGTATTCCCTCTTTTGGTAACATTGTTAATGAAGATACGATTACATGTTCAATCCTGTTCAGAGCCACGCACAAAAAAGTGTGTGTGTAGATGTAGTCATATACATCACACCCCTGTGGCATTGCTTTGTGTGTTTGTGTGTGTGTGTGTGAGAGAGTTTGTGACTCACGCTGTTGACTCTGTGCCGGAGGGCGTGGGCTTGAGCTCGCCAGGCAGCTCCCCATGCTGCCTCATGGTGCGCCAGCCAACACCCCCCCCACCCCAACCTCTTTCATCCCCAACCCTCCAGCTTCCTCTCCCTTTTGCAAGCCTAAGCTCACCCACTTGAGTAGAGGCCTGTCTGGACACACTTGCCTCTGCTTTGTGCCAGAGCAGTGGAAATTTTTTTTTTTGGGGGGGGGGGGGGGGGGGGTCCTGCTGGATGCTGTTTTATCTCTCAACACTATGGGTTGATGGCTGGCTTCACTCTTCCCTAAGGCTCTTTTTTTTTTTTTTTTTTTGGCCAAAGCAGTCATGACCAAAGTTGGTCAGTGTTTTTCATCAGCCTGCAGTGTTTGCACGTAGGGCTGCGGCTGACAATTAAAATGAAAAATTGCTGTATGATTACCATAGATTTGCCACATTTTACACTGGCCGTGTAGCAGCATACAGTAACTTGCGGTCCAAATTCAGTGTCCGACTCTGATCAGCCGAAATATGGCTATGGGAATGCTGTGAATGAAGAGAATGGCAGTGCATGGAGCAGGCCATTGATGGCCAGAAAACTGCAACGAGCCCCTCTGGAGAGCCTTCTGTCTAAACCCCCAGTCCCTCAGAGGCCTAGCTGTTCTCCTCAACCTGTCTGTCCACTCGCCTCTCGAGGGCAGACATCTGTATTGATTTTCATACAAAGTTGCCATAGATTTTCTTCCCGAGATTTCTGCTAGGCCCCCGTTTCTATTTTTGAGCAGACAAATTTGTCTTATTGGTGTAATTGAATTTCTGCCCGTGTTTGAGGAAAGTTTTTTTTTTTTTTTTTCCATGAGATTCCTGTGGGATCAGTTCTAGCAGTACATTGCCTGCCTGTCGGAGAGTGTTTCTTGGTGTGTGTGCGCGTGCGTGCGTGCTGGGAGGCTGTAGCAAGTATTTCCTGCTCTGTGTCATCTGAACTTTCCCCCTGCTAAAAATACATTTGGGCCGTACCACTCTTGGAACAGCTACAGCAGTGTTGGCCTGTATTGGACCTGTCGTCATTGATTCTGCTGCTGCTGCTGTTGGACCATGTGAGCAGTGTGTAGCAAAGAATGCCGAGCACTCAAGGCATTCTATCTCGCCTGTCCACCCCCCCTTCCCCAAATCCACACACACACACACTAGTGTTCCTGTGTTTCTTCCCAAACTAGCTGTCATGGCCTGGCGACAGTGCTGCCCACAGCTCCAGAGGCTGCTGAAGTTAATGTGTTGATGTTTGTGGTCTAAGCCGAACTGTAAAACAATTAGAGAAGCCCTCCCCAAGCCCTTGTTGTCAGCGACAGAAGCTTAGCACTGAGCTCCCAGCAGGCGACAAGGTCTTCCCTGAACACCTACCCCCGCCCAGCTGAGCTTCCTAAGCCTGTGGGTGGCTGGAGTTTCGCTTGCTAAACCTATAGCATTCATTCCTAGCTGGCAGCAGTGTTGGGTGTCAGTGGTATTGTAGGAAGTATAGGACTAAACCTCATATACCTCATAAACCTCTTTCTTTACATGTTAAATCATTTGTGAAGATTTCCCCCATCCAAATGACCACAAATCCAGCACATTCTTAACGAAAACAAAGCTAAATGTTGGAAATATGTAGTCTAACTTAAACATATTCATTCCAAAGAATGATCAATGATGGTTGATGGCTAAAAACCCACTATTTTTCAATGAGCTATCTGTGCAGTTGTCCTATATCTTGGTGCTCAGTTGGCTATATCATGTCTCTGACCCAGATTTTGGAAGGTGAAGCTGCCTGTGAGCTCATTTATTTGTGACCTGATTTTACACGACAGGCTTCTCTGCAGACTGCGGTTTCTTGAGCTGTGTGTGTGTCCAACACTGTTCTTTTGTTGAATAGACCAAGTGGTGCATTGATAACACATTAACAGAGACTGAGGTCCAAGTTGTATGATGGGGATGAATAATTAATGATTTTCTTTTTTCTTTCCACAGGAACTGCTGAGCAAATATTTAATCGAGAACTCCACACAGGCAGAAAGCAAAGTCTTCTATCTGAAGATGAAGGGAGACTACTACAGATACCTGGCTGAGGTCGCCTCGGGAGACGACCGGAAAGGTAAGGGTTCTCTCAGTTGTGCTTGGTCCTTCCGATAACACTACCCGCAATTCATAGTATCCTGGGGAAAAATGTGTAAATAGAAACTAAAAATATTCAGAAGACCCTCCTGAGCACAAAGAATGTGGCCTCGTTTCCTGAAATACACTTGTCTGACCATTTGTATGCCTGGATCCGGGGGAAACAAGTTGCTTCCTTTTTTTACTACATTGCTTTAAGTCTGGTCCTTGCATAAGCAACGATCTCAGTGTTCTTTAGCCAGCACTGCCATCTTCATCTCGCCATCAGAGGCGCTTTAAACCTGGTGGGAAGTACATGCCTGCACACTTGTAGACGGGGGTTGAACACGGAAGGTGTGTCATATTTCTGTCCCGTCATTTCCAGTCCAGGTACACCCTCTGGTAGCCCACACAATTTACTTTAGTGTTGAATGCAGCTGGGAGTTTTAAACAAATCTTGTAATGGAAAGTGACCTTAGGTCATTTCATTTCTGATTTCTGTTTCCAAAGCTGGCTTTTCTCAGCTGAATACTTGAGCATGTACTCTCCAGGGAGATGCCAACTCTGTAAATAAGGCTACTACCTCCTGCTGTTTAGCCAGCATGACGTAGATTAGATGGATTTTCGCAGTCGGAGGAGTCTCCATGGTGTAAGGCCCTCTTACTCTCAGAGTTAGATCTCTGAGGCTAACTAGAGCTGTAAAGCAGAGGAAATGGCTGCCTTTATGTTCCTGGTAGATCATTTCTCCCATAATTTAATGAAGGTTAAACATGGATTCCATGCAGTGTCCAACTTGAATATGTGCATCAGATAAAGCCTCAAAAATGTTGTCTTCATCATAAATGAAGTTAATCCACTTCAAGATTTCAACCATGTAGCTGCCAACTTAAAATCTACTGCAATTGTGGACATTTTCATGCACTGCACTGTGCATTTTGATTGCAATTTTGGAACCCCCTAACACACACACACACACACACACAGAGTTTCTGACCCACATGGTGACATTGCTGCCTTGGGGCCGTGGGCTTTGTTGAGGCTGTTGTTGATTGAGCGTTGCAGTGGCCTTCCGATCCTCATGGCAGTGGCCAGCGAGGGTAGAAAAGAGCTCTGTAATCTCCTTAATTAAAAACAACTCTGCTCCCTGTGCCTCTGGTGTTCTGCCCAAATAGGAGAGGCCCTTATGCCTTGAACCAAACACTTGAGTCTTGAAGCTGGGGAAGTAGATGGCCAAAGAGGCCAGCGTTGGGGATGGTGTCGGCGTCAATGGAGCACTCATCAGCGCATGTATCTTATGAGGGAGCTTTATGTAGAATAACATGTACTCATGCAAACCAAGCTTATGTCCATGACATAACATTGCTTGATGTTACTTTTGTCACTCGTGAATTTGAGATGTTAAATTCTTGACACAGGTCACTTTCAGTAGTATTTTCTCATGTCATTCCTTATGTAAAGTGTGGATACTCCTCTTTAGGAAGCTAGAAGGTTCTCAATACATAGTCACGTGCACCATCATTCAGTGGACTTGCTTGCATCACTTCTTCTGTTCATTGGGGATCTTCATCGTTGCCCTTTGAGGAATGTCCTGGATTTGCTTTGACCTGTTTTTTTGCCTTGTCTTGTTCCTCAGCAACCATCGAAAGCTCTCAGGAAGCCTACCAGCAGGCCTTCGACATCAGCAAGAAGGAGATGCAGCCAACACACCCCATCCGCCTCGGTCTGGCCCTCAACTTCTCTGTCTTCTTCTACGAGATCCTCAACTCCCCAGAGCAGGCCTGCTCACTGGCCAAACAGGTGGGCCTCCTTGCAGCTCCCTGCAGTCAAAATGGAGATCTGCACACTGTTAGCAAAAATCTATTTTGTCTATTAAAAAAAGTTTTTAATAGACAAAAAACATTTTAATCGGCAGAGAAGAGGCCTTGTAAAATCATGAATACAAAGCAAATCTGTACAAAGACAGGTAGTCTACACAGGTGCCATGTGTGTTGTGTTGTCCAGCTTTTGGCTTGTGCACTAACAACTTTGTCTCCTCGCAGGCTTTTGATGAGGCCATTGCTGAGCTTGACACACTGAATGAGGAGTCCTATAAAGACAGCACTCTTATCATGCAGCTGCTCAGGGACAATCTAACAGTGAGTACCTCCATGTCTCCTCCCAAAGGCACCACACTGACTCTCACCTTCATAACATAACTGAAAGTACATGGACACGGAAATTTTCAAGCCTGTCTTGTGTAGACGCCAAATAACTATAAGCACCCCACCATGATCACCATAGCAGTCAAGGAAACAAAAGCAAATGTATCCAAATGTCCTCCTTATCTTGTCACTCAGTTTGGACTGGGGTCTTGCTTGCTGATGCCATATTGCCCAGGCTTTGTAATTAATCATTGTGCTTGTCTGTGTTTTGTAGTTATGGACCTCTGACAATGCAGCTGATGAAGGAGAGGGAGGTGAGGGTGGAGAGAACTAAACATCTTCCTCACCAGAGCTCATCTCCCCATTGAGGACACGGAAGAAAAAAAAACCTTTTTACACATCTCCATTCCTTTTTGCTCCACTTTAAAAGAAAAAAAAATCTAGCAACTGAAAAAAACCCCATCAGTACTGGAACAAGCGCAACAAAAATAAAATCATTTAGTCTTTTTTGCATTGCATTGCAGCTCATGGACAAAGAAACAAAATTGAGGTATCCCCTGAAACAAAAAAAAAAAAAACTTCTTTTCAATTTGTGATTTTGTCCCGGCCTACCGTGTGTGTGTGTGTGCGTGTGTGCGTTCTCAGCTGTAGAAAAGTATGATGTATGATTAGCCTCATTTTGTATCGACACTCTTAACTTAGTAATAAAAATAATAGGATCTTAATGTTGCTACAGAAAAAAGACAAAACAAAAGGTTGACTCTGTGCTATTGGAAAGGTAAAGGGTAACCAGACTAACGGTTTAAAATGGAAAGCTTGTCTTGTACCATTTTACTGTATTTTTTTTTTTTTTTTTTTTTTTTTTTTTTTTTTCCTTCATTTTTTTTCTTCTGGTGGTTGGCAGTGTCCAAACTTGAGGTTATTTTAAAAGAAATCTTATAATCAAGAGAAGCATTCCAGTTTCAGCTCTTCAGAAGCAGAATTCTTTGGGTTTTATTGTAGGTCGTACAATATTGAGTAGTCTCCATTTACTCTTGTAGTGTTAAGATCAGGTAGGAAGCATTTGCATTGGCTATGTGGATTCCATTTTAGGAAGTGAAGAATAGGTCATTTCCCCACAGTATGTAAGGATTTTGACCCTTATTGCAAAGAATGGCTAACTTCAATTCAGTGTAGATTTGGATATATCAGTGGAGATCCTATTGGTATTACCAAGCCCTAAAGAAAATCATAATCCCACTGATTGTCACAAACTGGTCCTAGTTTTTCACTCTTAACAGTTCCTTGTAGTTCAGAGGTCTCTTTCCAGAAGACTCACAAACACTCCTTTTAGGTCGTGGTACACACTTCACTTGAAGCATGTCTGAATAGAAAAACGAGGCTGTCTAGCGACCAAAAAAAGTTAAACGTGGAAAAAGTCCTTGCATGTCTTTAAAAAATACACTGGAATGGGAACCAATGCTGTATGCACCAAGATGAAGAGACCAACACAGTACTTTTAAACGCAGGCTTATACACATTTAAGGACACGGGAGGGGTTGGTTAGTCCAGTGATTGTTAGATTTGGACCACTATTGTGTTTTTGCTAATCATTGATTGTAGTCCCTAAAAAGCCTTGTGGAAATGTCTAATGCCCTATATGTATCAGTTATGTAACATGAATAAAGATGTCATTTTATAAACCAAAACGGATTTTGTCGACTTCAGTTTGTCTTGAATTGTTTGATTGTGTATTAGTGACACTGCTCCCACTGATTTGATGCTTATTGAAGAATTTATGTAACCCGATGTATGTTTTGTAAGGCGAACATAATTGCATTTAGTGTATTTACGATCTAACAGTCATAGAAGCTGTTATGTTTTATGATAGAACAGCAATAGAATCAACTTAATAGAATTGACTTAATTAGAATCAACGGCACTCTGGCTCGTTGTAAATTAAACAGCTTCTGTGTCTGGTGTCCCTGAAAGGGTGGTAAACGGTAACAAGTTCATGGAAGAGTAGAATCTTCGTGAGGTTGAGTTTTGTCGCCCTGACCTCGCCTACTGGCAAGATGGGGTACTACAAGGTGGTGTGAGCCAAAATTAATTTGTTTTGAGATTGCTACAAGTGTAGCGTGGCCGCTAGAAGTGTAATCAGAGACGGTTAAATAGAAGCACTTTAGTGTAGTATAGTTTATCAGCACATTATTACAGTAATTTTATGCCTTTGTAAAGAGGAAAGGAGCTGTTGTTTAGGTACATTTGTATGTAAACTTATTTTGAGCAGTAGAGATGTAAGCTCCCCAAAGAGGCAACGTGAAGCGGGCAGAGATTTTTGTAGACCTTGATTTATATAGCGAGACATTCTCGGACAGATAATAAACATTTTGTTTTTATTTTGATCTGACATTTCCTCAAGTGACGCAGTTCCGTGTGTAATCATTTCCGGGAGGAGCATTCAGTTAGTAGCGGTAGCCACCCCTGCTAGTGCTTTGTATCAAGTTGTAGGAGCAAATAGTCTTTAGTTTTAATATATTTTTAGTTTCTATCCAAGTCATTCACAAATGTAAGATGATCTTTCAGTAGACAGGGTGGTGTCGTTTATTTTGCCGCGAAACTAGATAGAAGAACCCATGTTGAGACGTCTAGGATAGCTAGATAGAATTAACGTTAGCTAGCAATAATAACGTTAGAAATTTTACTCCCAGGTCCGCAGAAAAACGACGGTGACGGTTGCTGAATAACACAAATATTTCATCAGCTAACTGTAGTGAAATGATGGACTTAATGTAGTTTTATGTGTGGGCAAATGGTACGCAAAATGGGGACTATGTTACTTTATGCAGTGTTATTTTGCCCTTGTTTGGTAAACTGTGTAACAAGTCCTACATTGCTTGAGGAGGAACGGTCACAGGAAAAAAACAATGAATTTGGTAAGTGTCGTTAACGTTAACTTTACTTGCTGTCTTATCATATCAGTTCGCTTTGCTTGACAGTGCTACCGGTTAGCTTAATGTGAGTTATTTATAGAATAAATAGACCCGTTAAGCCCAATTGAGCTTGTCCTTATGGGCCACTTCATTAGGCCTTGTGAAGAAGTAGTAGCCTAACGTTATGAAGGCTGTGAAATTCTTCTAACGTTGTCGACTGTAGGTAGTCAAAATAAACATGTTAACATTAATGAGATGTGATGGACGCAGTGTCACAAGCACATTTAGTGTGTATTCCACTATTTTATTGCTTCCTTAAATTGTAATGATTTTCACTCTCACGTATTGTGTTTAGTGCAAACTTGTTTCCACATCTCATTTTCACGCACCGGCAAACACGCTGGAATGAGTACGTTTTTCAGTATTCAAAATGTTAGCCTAACAAATTACAAAAGGCTTTCCCTGTTCCCCATATTCTGTCCTTACTTTGAATGTTGATTTATCTGCCATTCTTTTAACTAGATGAGGCCATACCAAGAATGAAACCCTGGGTGAAATGTACCACTTGTGCTCTTGAGGTGATTAAAAGCACCTTTAATCTTGTAGTGACACTAAACAAATTTTCGACTCTGAAACTTTGTGCAGGTGTGCTTCACTCCCTGTTGGCTGACTTTGAAGTTGTCCCAGTCTCCAGTTTACAGAGACATTCGCTAAGGAGGAGGGACACAACCCCACATTCACATGTGGAACGACTGGTCAGCTTCTCCGCATTGAAGAGGTACAGCCAAGTTATTGGTCACACACACATGCACATACAAACAATGGCTGTCTGTATGTGAGTGGGGGAGACCTCTGGGCTCAATCCATGCTCCAACAAAACAGTCAATGGTGAAAGCTGGAACAGCAGGCCTGTGTGTGTGTGTGTGTATGTATGTATGTATGTATGTATGTATGTATGTATGTGTGTGTGGCAGAGTGGAGATATTTTGTCAGATTGCAGTGTCACAGCCTCAGGCACTGCACATGATCTATGGAAGCTGCTTAGGCAATGAAATGCAAGCAATGGGATGCTTCATGTCGGGTCATGTCTTGGACATGTAATTTTTTTTTCATTACTCCAAGCATGAAAAACTAAGAACTGGGGGCTATTTGGTAAAACTAATATCCTTTATCACAGAAATTTTCAGCTTTACTTGACCACAAACACAGACCTCTTCACTGAAAATTTCAAAGCAGTCTTTGTCAGTGAACAAGGGAAGGAGGAGCACTATGAAGTTCAGATGGAGAATTATTTCAAAGGCCATGTTGTAGGTAAGATAAGTGTGTGTGTGTATGTGCGTCTTTTCATGTGTGGTTGTTTGTCCAGCGCCAATAATTCTGCAATTCTTCAATTCTTCTGAGGTAATTGTGAAGGCTCCTTCAGGTGTGAGAGACACTCAAATTGAAAGTTGTTTATGAATCATAGGGGAATTGAAATGGCAAAGTCAGGCTATTAATCCTCTGGCCGCTACACTGATCCTCTGTTGGCCAGAAGGTTCCCATTTGTGCTCACGTGCTCATACCTGTTTCGCATGGATATTACATTTATGCATTTAGCAGACGGTTTTATCCAAAGCGACTTACATATTTTGTCAACTATCAATTACGTCAGGGCCAGTCTCCCTTAGAGCAACTTAGGGCTAAGTGCCTTGCTCAAGGGCACAACGGTGGCAGCCAGGATTGAAACCCACAATTTTCCAGTCTACTTGCATGCTAGCTAGGTTCCTTAACCACTACGCCACCACCAGCCCGAAATACACACAAGTTGTATTGGTTTGTTGTTGATTATGGCTAACTAGATTAACAATCTAACTAGATTGTAGATTGACTTTGTAGAGAGAGCTTAAGCAAACATATCTAAATTTAAGCCATTATCCCAATGGGCAATTCCATTGGCTTCTTTGTCACCGCCATGACGTTATTAAAATGAGCAAAAATGTACAAATATATACATCATATTATACCTGCTCATGTTCTGTCGATAACGCTGTTGCTTCCTGGCATAGGAGAGGAGCACTCTCGGGTTCAGGCACATATGGATGGGGACGAGTTCTCTGCTCATATCCTCACGGATGAAGCCGAGTACAACGTGGAGGTAAGGACAGTGTTAACCCCTGTGTGCCATGTGGGATCTTGATGCAATTTTTTTGGCGTTGACATGTCTTGAGTGCAGCTTTTGCATCAGCTGTATGTGGTAGAATGTATATTATAAGACATAATGAGAAAAGCGAAACCTGACACCTTTAAGGGTGTTATGGCTGACAAAAGGACACGTTCCCTGCGTCTGAGGAGAGTAGTGAAAGTACATTCTGGAATGGCTGTGTAAGGGTTCATGTTTGTTTCTATACTGGTAGTATACTTACTGAATAGCAGAGTCTTACAGTAACACCTATGTGTTGACTGAAGAATCTGAATAGGTGTGGATTTCTTTAGGTTAATTTAACAGATAGGAATGCCTTAGATGTTAACAGTGAAATCATGGAACATAAACAGAACAAAACAAAAAAATCTTTTAGTGGATATCAATTTCATTATATTGCTATATCATTTGGTAATATTTTTGGCACATTAGAATTTACATTTAATTAAGTATTTTTTTTCCCCCTCTCTAAGCCTCTATGGCGGTTCATGGAGACAGACCCCGATGGTCGGCTGTTGGTCTACCGGTCTGAGGACATCAAAAACATCAGCCGGCTGGCATCACCTAAAGTGTGCGGTTATGTTAATGCCAGGGACCAGGATCTGTTGCCGGAGCAGGTCAGGGAAGGCGAGGAGGGCATTGAGTGGACAGGTTAGTACACTGTAGGTGGGTGTTTGTGTGTCCATAGAAGTGCATGGATATGCTTTCATCATCACTGTACCATAGTGTTCTTTATATGAATGGAATGAAATGAGTGAAAGGAGACAGGAAGTAAATGTGCCTTTATACACACACACATGCGTGAGATCGAGTGTGAACCTGGGTTTATTTATTTCTATGTAAATGTATACACATGTCTGTGGGTGTATGTTTTTTTAGGGTGGTGAGAACAGAGTGCCAAAGTATTTTTTCTTTGTTGTTGGTAAAAGCATTTCCGCCTTTAGACACAGCCTCCTGTTGCCATGCTGCATGCTCTGTGTGTGACTCAGTGAGCTTAAAAGGAACAGACCACAAAAAAGAAGTAGTCCTTTTCAAAGCTGTGATTCAGCTGTTTAGGAAAAAAAAGCCTAGGACATTGAACCAGCGCTCGGCTCGCTCAGGTCTACGGTGACCTCGCTCTGTCTGTTTTCAAGATGAGCCACAGTTCTCCAATATTGAGTGAAAGGAAGCACGACATGGGAAATTACTGGTCATGATGCTCTTTGTCCTTTGGAACAGACTGTACTGTCAGAGCTTTAGTTGGTTCAGTGTTGTGGAAGATATCAGTTGTAATAAGGTTGTTGTGGTAATTAAGGTGGTTGAATGTGCAAAATGAGGAGGAACAAATCACAAAGGCTGGCCCAAGCTGACCAGTCCATTGTGACTGATTGCCAGAACTGGCTTCTAAACATTGGACCATAAAAGAAGATTGCTATTTGTAGCACCACATCTGAAGAAGGAGAATTATTATTAGTTTTCAGCAGTATGTGTGGGGTTTTTTTTGTCATTTGTGTTCCTCTGGTTGTAGTGCACTTATTATTAGGAAAGCTTACAGTGATTAAAACTGCCAATGCATAAAGGCCAAGCATTTTGCCTTGCCTCATGTGGTTCCTGATTGAAGTTTTCTGTCATCAGATGTTGACTTACTAGGCTCCCGATTGAGTTGTCTCTGATAAGACTGCTTATTGCACCTGTATGGTCTTTGTAGAACCCCTTCATAGGGAGAATGTCAGAATTGCCAGGGAAGAAGAACGAAATTGTCATTTCAGAGGAAGCTGAGGAAGAAATAGCCTGTGACCTTTATCAAGCCTCTCCTTCTTTTGACCCTCAGCAATTCAGTGCAGACATCGCAGACAATGCCTCCACCGTGTGATAAGACTGCTTATTGCACCTGTATGGTCTTTGTAGAACCCCTTCATAGGGAGAAGAGGGCTGCACCCCATGACCACAAGAGGAACACCTGTTCCCTATTGCTGGTGGCTGACTACCGCTTCTTCAGGAGCATGGGACGTGGTGAGGAGAGCATCACCCTCAACTACCTGGTGAGCCGTGCGTCTGCTCCGGCTCTGAATTGGAAACAATGCTGACTGTGTTCCCCATCAAGAACAGTTTAGCTGTTTAACTTCAGAGTTTTATTCAGCCTCTTGTTTACTGTGCTGTTTAGCTGTGGTCATTTCTCTAGTCCCATGCCTAAACATACCACAGTATAATTTCTGATGTATTAGCTTTTTAAAATATAACATAATTGCTTTGATTTACGATTTTTTTTTTCTGATGTCCAGATTGAACTGATTGACCGAGTGGATGACATCTATAGAAACACTTCTTGGGACGAAGAGTTCAAAGGTTATGGGGTTCAGATCCAGCAGGTGAGACAGGAGACAGAGCCAGAGACAGAGCCCATCTGAGGACTGTATTAGGGGGCCTAGCAGAAAATAGCCTGCCAGCTTGGGAGCTCGATGAATGAGAAGTAGAGCAGCTTGTCTTTCAGGAGGCAGAGTGTTCAGAGGGCCTCAGGGAGGGGAGGAATCGTACCAGTCCAGCTGGCAGTGAGAAAGAGAGGTTATATTTGTCCACAGCCCACAGCCCCTGTTTTCTCCCAGGCAGGATGCATTCCTGTGGGCAACGCTTGTCCTCAATGTATCTTCTCTCTCCTGTGCTTGTCTGTGTGTGTGTGTGCAGTTTTTTCCCCTTTCTCTTCAACATGTCTGCTGTTCATTCCTCCCAGATAATCATTCATAAAGAGCCCACACAGGTGAGCGGGGGTGAGGCCCACTACAACATGGAGGGCAGCCCACGACCATCCAAAGGCCAGGTGTGGGACGTCAAGAAGCTCCTAGAGGTGAGCACCTTGAAACGCAGTCACTGAAATGGACACAAGATCACTAACACACACACACACACATCGTGGTAGTGTGTATGCAGCATTAGCTGTTTTACTAAAAGAAACTACTGCTTGTGTAGAAGGGGGATGGACCAGTATACAAGTTTAAAGGTGCCCTGCCATACATCCATAGAGTCTGAGGTCTCCAAAGACGGTATGTAACATTAGTTGTTCTGAAAAGGGGTCCAAGGAGACTTTAAGAGGGCCCTCTGTAAACTATTTAAATGGCCATCGAGTAAAGTGCCTTGTTTTTCCGCCAATGGTAATGAGCTGTGCTCTAATTCGCTGCTGTATCTTGTCAGCGTTGCATGGCTCTGATGGCACGTAAGTGAATATATTTACATTGGTACGGTAATGTCAGAATTGCCAGGGAAGAAGAACGAAATTGTCATTTCAGAGGAAGCTGAGGAAGAAATAGCCTGTGACCTTTATCAAGCCTCTCCTTCTTTTGACCCTCAGCAATTCAGTGCAGACATCGCAGACAATGCCTCCACCGTGTGTCTGGCTCATCTCTTCACCTACCAGGACTTTGATGAGGGGACGCTGGGACTGGCCTACGTGGCCCCGTCCAAACCTCATGCACTTGGGGGGCTCTGCCCAAAACGTAAGTGCTGTTAGACATATGAAAATACTAAAAAATGTAAACAGTACTTGTGTTTATATGTTTGTTTGTTTGTTTTTGGTTTTGTCCAGCTTACTTCCCATCTGCCTCTGCTAAAAAGCCTAGTTACCTCAACACTGGTTTAACCAGTACAAAGAACTATGGGAAAACCATTCTTACCAAGGTTGGTTTCTTGTCATGAGTTTCAGGTGCTTAGGTGTGTGTGTATGTGTATATGTATGTGTTAAGTTCAACAGTTATTTTCTGTAAAAAAAACCTATGAATCTAACTTAGTGGTATTGATGTCCTCAGGAAGCAGACTTGGTGACCACCCACGAATTAGGACACAACTTTGGAGCTGAGCATGACCCAGACAACATCGCCCACTGTGCTCCAAGTGACGACCGTGGAGGGAAGTTTGTTATGTATCCCATTGCTGTGAGTGGGGACCATGTCAACAACAAGGTACAGCTCCACTTCCCAGACTCTCTCCCAAAGACAGGTCTGTTAATTAGTCTGTGAATAAAACAGTTGATCTCAACTAGTTTCCAGTGAAACTCTTGAGTTGAATGTCACGTTTGGAACATCTGCGAAAATTGAAGCAAGAATGTGAAGCAAGAATTGTTGAAGTGTTTTGCTTTTTGAACAGGGACAGTCACAAAATTTGTATAGATTCTGGTCTTTCTTTGCCTCCCTTCCTCACTAGCGCTTTTCGAACTGCAGTAAGACGTCTGTCAGCAAGACGCTGCGCTTCAAGGCTCCACTGTGCTTCCGCGAAAGGAACAGCAAGCTGTGCGGGAACTCCCGTGTGGAGGAGGGCGAGGATTGCGACCCGGGCCTGCTACATCGCTATGACGACCCCTGTTGTACTCCCAAGTGCAAGTTCAAACCTGATGCCAAGTGCAGGTATGAACTTTGTAATGTGCGTGCACACACACACATCTTTGTTTGTTATTTTAATGTCCAGTTTGTGTCTCCACCACATAAACAATAATGGGGTGTGTTTGGATTCTGACAGTCAGATTTACCTTTCTGTTTTATGTCATTGAAATGGATTGCTGTGCTCATTAGGACCCGTTTATTTTGCTGCTTTGGTCATGGATAAATATGCTGAAGTTGTTTGTGTTTGTATGCACTTGTATGTACCTAGTGATCGTAATAGCCCGTGCTGCAAGAACTGCAATTTTGAACAGCAAGGGAAGGTATGCCAAGAGGCCATCAATGCTACCTGCAAAGCCCAATCAAAATGTACAGGTGAGCTCTACATTGGTGCTATACAGAAAAACACAATAGAAGCCATGTAGCCATATTGACAACTCCATATGCTTAACAGAAAAATGTTCATACATTAGAGTTATGTAGCCTTCAGTAGGGGTTAGGTGATATCACAGATTCATTAGTTCATTGGTGTGCTGTTATATGGAATTAACACACACATTACCAGCCAATAAGAAAGCAGTATTCCTTTTCTCCAAGTGATGATGTGCAATAAGAAATTCTCACATATACAGGAAATGTCTGAAGTTTATACACTACCCAGAACATTGTCTCGAACAGTGCTAATGCTGTAGTACAAATGAGCTCCTCCCTGGTGACAGGTAACCACAGCGATTGCCCTGTCCCCGGCAACCTGCCTGACGAGACGGAGTGTGTGGACATGGGGAAGTGCCGCAAAGGAGTGTGTGTGCCATTCTGTGAGGCCTTACACAACCTGGACTCCTGCGCTTGCAACGGTGAGGAAACTGCAGACTGGCCATGTGGAATAGTTTCTATCCAAACTACGTGACAGCTGGCGCATGTTTATTTATTAAGCTGATGCCGTTTTGATCAAAGTAACCTACATTTTGGTATTTGTTATTTCAGTGAAATTGTTAATCAGTCTTGAGGGTGAACATAAAAAGGAGGATTGAGAAAGTTTGGCAGCTAGATTATTGCTGTCACAACTGGTTATTCCCTCCAAAAGCAATGGCAAACACTCTGTAATGACTGGTGTCTGTTTTCAGTCTGTACACAGTGTTTTGTCAACAGTGTTTTGATGCTGTTAATAGTGTTTAGTCTGCACATCAAAATGTGTTATGTCTAATCATATTATGTAGTTTATCTAAATAAAGACGCAAATAGATTAAAGGGATCATGCTGACCGACCCTACAGAGAATCCAGATGGGTGATGGTCAGGAGACAGGAAGTTCAGTCACGTGTCTGACAGGTGTGTGTGTGTGTGTGTGTGTGTGTGTGTGTGTGTGTGCGTGCGCGTGTGTGCGTGTGCGCGCGCGTCTCTGTCTGTATGTCTGTCACTGTCTTCCTCCGTGCCTCCAGAGACGGATGACTCATGCAAAGTGTGCTGCAAGAATGCAGACGGCCTCTGCATACCATTCACCAAACCAAGTGGCAACTTCCTCTTCCTGCGCAAGGGAAAGCCCTGTACTGTCGGCTTCTGCGATGAAGGGGTGCGTGCAGATGTCAGGCTGTAACCTGTGGTCTTTTGTTGTATGCTTGCAAGAATGCAGACCGTGATATCACCCAATGAGCTGAAAAAGTGTGTTGAGCATGTCGAGTAAACTTTATTAAACCAGACACTAAGTGCTGCTAAAATAGTATCAATTATATGGTTATTACTAAGCTTGCTCCTATGCAGCGACATGTTATTTCTGCCAGAGAAATGTGCTGACATGCTGCAAAAGAAGTCATGCATAAGGTGCCAAGGCAATATACATTATCCAGTGCATATATACTTTATGAACTTGCTATCATTGCTAACATGCCTGAGTTTGTCCTATTCTTGCGGGCCATAATGTGCATGTAATGTGTTTACTGCAGGGGAAGTGCATGAAACAGGTACAGGATGTTATTGAGAGGCTGTGGGACTTCATTGACAAGCTCGACATCAACACTTTTGGTGAGTGTAGTGGCGACTATAAACTGTTAAACAAATTAAAATAAAATGGACATCTCTATCAGTTTGTATAACAGTATAACTCCCTCTTCCTCATCCCTTTGCAGGGAAGTTTCTAGCAGACAACATTGTGGGCTCTGTGGTGGTGTTCTCCCTCCTCTTCTGGATTCCTCTCAGCATCCTGGTGCACTGTGTGGTAAATACCAATCTCAGCACTCCTCTCAACCCAGCTAGACCTACAGTATCTGATATACTTTACAATGCAGCTGTAAACATACACTAATTGGTGACATTACTTTTGTGTGTGCGTGTTTTTCCAGGACAAGAATCTGGACAGGCAGTATGAGAACAGCAAAATCCTCATGTACCCCAGTGTAAGTCACAGACATCTCATGTAGGTTGGTGGAAAAGTGAATGCGCACATCCTGAGCTCTGACTAGTCTGCTGTTTGCGGAGTGAGACCCACAAACATGGCATGCTGGAATTGCTGACGTGCTCTTACCCTCATCGCTAACGTCCTCAAACGGTGTTTGAGTGAGAGAGAATGTGTGTGTGTGTATGTGTGTGTGTTGTGTGCGAGAGAGAAAGAACATGTACATGTGTGAGAGAAAGGGTGTGTGTATAAAAGAGAAAAGGTGTGTGTGTTGTTGAGAGTGAGCAAGAGAAGGAAAGCTTCGCTGTGATTGGCTAAATTTGACCTGTCCCATCACTGTTTGCCCCACGTGTCGTGGAACTGCAGCAGATGGTGGTGGAGGTGTGTAGTAAAGCCCTGGCCTCAGGTGAGTGAGCGGGGCTGGCTGTGCACCTGCTAGTGGGAGCTGCTAGACTATGGCAGGAACCTAAAAGAAGGAATGCTATCTTGTGACTTGTGAGCGTGTATGTGTGAGATGTCTGTCGCCCCCCCCTTCCCGTAGGCAGACATACGTTTGGGGTTTCGGAAAAGGGGTGGGTGGGTGGTTGAGCGGGTAGGTGGGTAGTGGATTGCAGTTTGCAGCTGTGGTTTGCCGTTGTGGTTTGCCCCCTGCATCTGGCCTGTGTGTGTGTGTAGTAATGTTGAAGTGTGTCAAGTCAAGTCAAGCCGTGTCCTCCCACTTACACAGCTTGCGTGATGCGTGTGTTTTTTGTTTCATTTTGAGTTGAGTCGTTTTTTTGAGTATACAAGAGTTAGCACTAGCCCCGGCGGTCCGTCTGAGACCCTGAGTCTGGAGTGATGAGAGAGGCTGGCCCCCAGGGCTAGTGTCGGAGTAAGTAGACAAGACACATCTCCTTTGGGTGACCCCTCACTTTGTTGTTTTTTTTCTGTTTTTGTTTGTGTTCTTCCTGTTCCTCCTGCTGCTGCTCTCCCTCTGCTTGTGTCCTTTTTGGGCGAACCCTTCGCAGAGCGTCGAGATGCTGAACAACCTGGAGTCAGCGCCCGTGCGCATCATCAAGCCCCCGCCGCCACCCTCGTTCTCAGCGGCCCGGGCCTTGGCATCGGGCCCCGGCCCCAGCAGCAGCTCCAGCGGGCCCTCAGCCCCCCACCAATCTCATCATCCTCCAGCAGTGGCGCAGCACCAGCAACAGGAGCAGGCGGGAATGCCGACGGGCGCCTCAGGCCCTGCCCCGGCCTCCGCCGTACCCAGAGCGGATCAGCCGCGCATGGCCACCATCCAGGAGGACACCACCAGCAGCAGCGACTCGCTGGTGGGGCCGCTGCAGCAGGACGACGAGCTTCTGGAGGGGGCCGTCTTCCCCCTGTCAAGCGGCCCTCCCTCCACCGCACGTTCCTTCCAGGACCTGAACGAGCCGGCGCCCTCTCCCGGCAGGGGCGAGCGGAGGCGCCTCAAGAGGCAGGCCTGCATCGACAATAATAAGGAGACGGAATGCTGAAGGGTGGGGGTGGGGGGTAGATTGAAAGGGGCATTTGCATGTCCAAACTTATATATTTGTATGAATATTATTGTACACTGCACACAGACAAGGTAATATACACTGTATGTTGATGCACAACTTCTGTCTTATGGGCAAAGACAAAATGGAGATAAGAGACGGTTGTGTCTGCCCATGTGTCTTTGACTACGCCTGTTAGTCATGTTAAAAGATGAATGGTTACAATATGCACCGTTCAAGTGCCCTGTGAGTATCGTCTATAGGTGTTGAAAACTGAGTCATGGGTTTAAGAGAGTATAGGAGTGATGTCATCTTTCACCTCACCTTCCTCCATCAGGAGATGTGTGCTCTGTAGATCTGCCTGTTTATGGTCCTAAAAGCCATCCAATCATGTAGAGGGATTTTCTACACAATCACAAAGCACTAGATACATCAAAGATCCTCTGATTGCACAGGTCAGGTATTCTGATAAAGATGACAGTCGGTCAGTCAAGAATAACTCTACACCTCTTGTCGGTCTAAGAGAATCATAACCCTTTATAGTTCCAGTGATGCATTTAAAAAAATTAAAGCTTAAGACTAGTAAATGGCGTTGTAAAGAGGCTTGCTTGCTTAAAACATCAGTAATTACACATCATAGTGAAAAGAATAAGAGCTTTCCTACTGAAGTAGGACGTGTCAGCAAATTTGCACTCTAAACTAGGGACCCTGTGATCCTTTTTGAAATCTGTACTTGGACAAAGTCATGTCGACAGGTGACTCTTGTGTGTATATTTGAATGCTGTTGAGTCATCCTGGTTGCAGAAAATATGGTTCACATTGTTGGAACGCATGTAATGCCACTAAAGGTTTTAGGAGGTTGTGAATGACACCATATAGCTTCATGTTACCTACTGAACATAGGAAACATTTTTAAATCTAAATGAAATGAATAATTCTAGAGTTATTGTAACTTGTTTTACATGTTGTGTCTATTATGATTGCTATTGTCGATGTACTTACTGTAAGATGTGCCTTTACATACATTTATTTCTACAATTATATGATTTCTGTATTTCATTAGTTTTTTTTATTATTCAGTATTCAGTGTAACCAAGCAGATACTACTTGTTTTGAGAGAAATATATCTAATGAAATTTGAAATCTCCTATTCTACATATCTAAATGTCAGTGGGCCCCTGCTCTTCTGACCATTTGTGCCATGAAAATATCCTGTCAAGACAAAAAACATTTATTTTGTTTGTTTTTACTTGTGTGTTTAAATGTGGATTCTGTGTTGACTGATGATGGTGAAGAGTGTAGGCCATGAGTTTTTCCTCCCCATCATGTCTGCAGGAAGGTTCCGCTTTTATTCAACCTTTTGGAGAGTGTGTGTGTTTTCAACTGTCTGTTACATTTGTCAAGATGAGCACCCAATTAAAAAAAATGAAATTGTCTGAGGTGTAATGTATGCAGTAAATACTGGTTCTCATTTCTACTTTGAATCATTAACCACCACATGTTTGCAAAAACAAATACATTTATTTAACCACCTCATCCCACTGAGGTATTCAACACTACTGTATTCTTTATTTTTGACAATGAAGAATGAAAAGCAGCCTTTACCTTCTCTATTTAAAACATCCATAAAACATTATTCAGTGCAGCAAACAGCTGTCTTTTTATGAACTTAGCCCATCATAAGTCCATGCAGGCACAGGCACAAACACATGAACACTGCCAGGAAATGTAAGGTGCTGGCAGAGCTGTGGCTCTGTTCTACAATGCTCAGTGCTGCCCCTCTGTGGCAGATGGGTCTCCCTGTAGGCCATCAGACAGCAGGCAACTCTCTGGGTTTTTGGGGTCCACGTCTCCCCAGTAAGGCAAGATGAAAGGTAGGTGATTGAGCCGGCTCTCAAGAAGTCTCCACAGATGTTGGGCTACAAACTGATTCCCCTTTTCCGAGAGGTGTAGGCCATCACAGAGGTAGACTGAGATGTCCTGAACACGCATAATAAAGACATACACTCAGATTTGTGTGTGGTATGGCATGCAGTATGTATGTAACTTTAATATTCCATCTCACCTGGCCATCTTTCTGCATTAGGGTCCAAAGGTCAAGCACATCAGCTCCACATTGACCAGCTGATCTCACACAGGTCTGAGCATACTGTCCAGCTACAACATTAGTGCGATTCAAGGCACAACCTATAGACAGAGTGAAATAAAATAAAACCATCCCAGTGAACTGAATCCCAGTGTCTCTCAACTTAAATGACATAACTTGCCAGTTGATTCTTGAAATTCCAGAGCATTACAGGATATTATTGAGACTCAGACACAGAATAGAAAGGTAAGACTTTAACTACTGAGATATTTGCATGTGTAGACCTTTCAGGATGCACTGTTTCTCCCAGTCAGCGTCGTGGAGAGGCGGTGGGGTGATGAAAATGACCTTCTCTTTGGGCACGCCAATGGAGGTCAAATATTGGGCAATGTCCTTCAGATTGTCTGAGTACTCTTGTAAGGGAACATGCTGCTGTGGATTCTTATCTGACAGCAAAAATGGACCAACACAAACAAAATCTGAATTAGATAAGCATGTTACAGATATACAACTGTTTACTGCTAGAACGTCAATTTGGGTCCTTGCCTTCTAAAGCGCAGTCGTTAGCTCCAAAAAAGACAGTAACAGCAGCGACATGTGTTGACACTGCCGAGGGTATGATGCGTGGAAGGACAATCTTGGCCCATCTTGTGTTGTAACCTGATAAACCTCTGTTCACCACGTCACATTTCCTAACCAGTTACAATAAAATGACGTTTGTCACAGTCCTAAACACTGTGCCATAGTCACCTAACGACTTTCATTAAAGTTTAACAGGCTAACGTTATCATTCACCTGGCAAGTTTGTCTGCGATTTCAGCGCCCCATCCATTTGTTTGGAAAGAAAACTGTAAGAAGGAAAATACTTTTCTTGATCCATGATAATCAGGTATAGTCAGTGGTGTTCTTTATTATCTGAATCACTTACTTGTGTAATGGAATCTCCAAAAAGAATGACCTGAGGCCAAACTATGTGCTTGATTTTCGACATCACTGATTTGCTGTGCAGGCACAAATCCTTCTGCCGGGTTCGTATTTAGAGTTTGTACCATAGAATCCTTGCGTTGAACGAGAAAACCTCCCAGATTGAGTTGTGCCCTCTGTTGGATGGTGGTGGAACAGTTGGGAATAAAACAATTACATTGTAACGTCTTCGCTTATGAAACTGTACAACAATGTAACATGAATTCGATCGTTCTAACTTGTGAAGTGGCAACACTGTTTCTTTACACTAAAACTAGACGAGACAACCACACAAGTTATTATCTATTGACAATGTTGAAAAGTGAATATTTAAGTAATGCTGAATTGCTGCCACGTAAAATACATTTTTGTTTATATTACTTTTTGAGAATTTAAGCGGATTTTGCCATAGAGAGATACATGAAAACGCTGTTTGTGTTGGATTTTCTGTTAGTTGTGCTTCCCCTTTAAATTGTGTTGGGTGGAGCTCCAAAGGAAGTGAAGCGTCAACGCGACTTTCGCCAAAACAGAGAGAACTAAGGACGGCGGCTTTGATGAATTTACACCCCCAGTGTAGCATTTAAGTGGCACAGATCAAGTTTAAACAGAGGTATGCCCCGTATTACTGCTTACACGGCTCCACTTGAGTATTTTTGATGGAATTGGTGTACAACTGAGTGGATGAAAATACGAAAGAAGTGCTGGTTGAAATGTGGGCTCCGGGTGTGGGTGGGGTGGGCTGTGGTGTTTATCCTAGCAACGGGGTTTCCGTTACTTGCACTGGGGAATAATTTACTGGCCCTGGACAATGGTCCTTCATTGAGCTCGAGTTTATAAGTTTACTCAACGTGTAATAGGCGTGAAGTCTAATTAATGTACACGTGTGCGAGACTCACAGAAGGTCTTACGGAAAGTTATACAAAGTTTTGAAATATTTTATGGACAGCAGTGCGAACTATACTTGAATACAACTTTATTCTACAATCCGCTGTTCATTTAAAATGTGTTGCAGCAATGTAATGCAGTGTTGCAATGCAGTTTTTTTCATTATGAGTTCACTAGAAGTATTGGACTTATAGTACAGAATTGCGCCATTGTTGGACTTTATGCACACCTCTTGTCTCATATAACTGATAAGATAATATGTCAAAAGATGCAACAAATACGTGTAATGTATAGTTAGGCGTTAGAGGCGAGGTCTTCAGCAACAGCTGACCACAGTGCTTTCCCCTGTGAGGTTTCTGTACAGCATTTTGCACGTGTGCACGCTTCTTTGGCGTATTTTCCCCAGCGTGGCTTGTTAAACCCGTGAAGATGTGACATAAACCAAACACTACCATTTTACCTGTGAATTTACTTTGTTTGGTCTGTGGTGTTAGTCGCCTAGACATTCAGAAGTCACCCACTGGATGGTTGAGCAGCTGTCAGTCGTCATGGTGAAATGTTCCGAAAGGTCAAAAAGCGTCACAGCAGCAGCAGCTCCCAAAGCAGTGAGATCAGCACTAAGAGCAAGGTAAGTAAGGCCCAAACAACAAACTAGTATTTTTTTTCACTTAAAATTAAAAGCAAACTAGTCCTCTGAAAAAAAAAACCTATCTCTCTCTCTCTGTATGCTTGCACCAGTCCGTAGACTCGAGTTTGGGAGGTCTTTCCAGATCCAGTACTGTTGCCAGTCTTGACACCGACTCTACCAAGAGCTCAGGTTTGTTGCAGTTCTGTGACAAAATAGTAATGACCTGACTCCTCTTTGACGACTGATTGACACTTTATCGCGATTCCTCACAGCAGGCAACAGTTCCACAGAGACCTGTGCGGAGTTCAGAGTCAAATATGTGGGAGCAATTGAGAAGCTGCACTTTGACATGAGTAAAACCCTACAGGAGCCTCTTGACCTCATCAATTACATTGATGCTGCTCAGGTGAACAACTGAATTTGTTGGAAAATAACAAGATCATTATACCTGATGTGATTGGGAATACCATACAGCAGTGCTGTAGTCTTTTTTTTTAAGCATTTAGCAGATGCTTTTATCCAAAGCGACTTACAACTCACATCAACTATCAAGTGTTCAGGGCCAGTCTCCCCTAGAACAACTTAGGGTTAAGTGCCTTGCCACAACGGTTGCAGCTGGGATTCGAACCCACAACTTTTCAGGCTACTTGCACGCTTGCAGCCAATGTTTTACTGGATATACGCAAACCCAAGAACTGGGTTATATACTGTAGACTGTAGCATACAGCATGTACCATATCATAGAGAGGTCAGTGGTGGTGCAGTACTGTATCTCCGGGTCATCTCATGTTAATTGTAATGGGGCTCTGTATGTTGTTGATAACAGCAAGATGGAAAGCTGCCCTTTGTTCCTGGAGATGAGGAAATGATCTTAGGCGTGTCCAAGTATGGAGTCAAGGTGGCCTCATTGGATCAGTGTGTGAGTCTTCGTCATCCTCTTGTTACTGACACTCTAGAAGCCTGAATATACTACCACACGTCAATATGCAACAGCTTGAATTCATCTCCTCAAGAGTTATTCAGCCTGATCAGAATTTCTCCTGTTTACCATTTTTAAATGCATACACATGATATTTGTAAATGACCAATATGCTCCATCACCTGTTCTGCATAGAGCTGAAGCCAGATGGCAATTAGACCTTCTCTCAGATGGTGCAAACTGTTCTGTCACATATTCAATCACCATACAAGTGTAGCTGGGTGATGTTACGTCTTGCAAATTTAGAAATACAGCTGTCCTGACACAGTGTACCACTCTAGTAAAAAATAAGAAATTAGGCCTTTCCCCATGGCCACATGCATGGCACCAGCAAGAGGTTTGGTATAAAATGTTAGAGCATTAACTGTTTTTTTCCCGATTCTCTCTGCAGGATGTGCTACACCGGCATCCACTCTACTTGATCGTACGGATGCTGTGCTATGATGACGGCCTGGGAGCGGGCAAGAACCTGCTGGCACTGAAGACCACTGATGCCAAGCAGCAGGAGTGCAGCATCTGGGTGTACCAGTGCAGCAGCGCGGTAAGTGGGCACCGAGGCAACCACATGCCAGTAGACATTTTACCAGTCAGAGTTGTCAGATGGGCAGTTCCATGACGAAGACTGCTCAACAGGAGAAAGCTTATTGTGCTGCTATGTTCCATGGTCTTCCACAAATTTGATAGGAATTAAGGGTCCAACCAAAGTTCCTAAGAAAATGTAGCCACGTTTAGTGTTCAAGTTCTGAACTTAAGCTTGAACTCTCTATGCTATCTGTTGCCCTAATGTTAAATGGTATCATTCTTAGTTGCTAGTTTTACTAATTTTCTTTAGCTATGTGTGTCTGATAAATCAGAATATGTTGACCTGCTTTCCAATTCTGGTGTATCACACATTTTGTGACTCTTTTTTCGTCTTAATTCCCCAGGAACAAGCACAGGCTATTTGCAAGGTGTTGTCTGCATCTTTTGACTGTGTGCTGACCTCTGAGAAGTCTTGAGGCCTTTCGATGGAGATTTGTGTACGAGGCACGACCCTTGATCCTTGAACTTTGCACCTCTGGTAAATCAACCAGCTGGCACAAGTGGGCCCTAGCCCTTAGTGTTTACCATGAGTACCAGAGTCCCCCTTAACCCTCTTCCTTTTTACTTCATCCTGCATGCTGTGACCCAACACCGCCTGACCACCGCCAGCGTTGGCAGACGGGCTCCCATCTTGATGTTTGCAACCTAACTTAATCTATTTAATGTAAATACGCCTAAAACCTCAAGCGTGCGATTCCTGCCCGGGCGGAAAGTGAGCTTCGGCTGTGATCTGCCGTAGCGGACCGGGCAGGATCGGCATCCTACGTGGTACATCGCAAGGTCGCTATGACAAAGCGAAACACAAGGACCCTGTCACCACAGATGCTGTAAATCAAGTCTCCTTTCCTCCCTTCCTTCCCTGCTTGTCATGGTGGAAAAGAAATCACCAGCCCAGTGTTTTAACCCCAGCCTTCCCCAAGTTTTGTGATCCAGGTGGGACTGGATCAGCGATACGGTACAATAAAAGGAATGGAATTTTAATGGCTCGTCTCAGCAAGAGGGTTTATTTCATGGCTTTATGTCAGCGAATGTCTCCTCTTTGAGTCATTGCTCTTCATCCCCCAGCGGTGGCACAGCTCCAAGCTCTCAGACAGCAGTGAATGATTGAGTGGTCCTCTCAGCACTCCCAGGTTTATGCTCTAGTGATTTAGGATTGACCCAACAGGTTGCAGGTAGCCATTCCGGTGACCTTCATGTCTCACCATTAAGTCTACAGCGAGATATGTGGTGTGCATCAGTATGGTCAATATTTCTGACACTGAGATAATCACCACCAGAGGGCACTAGAGTGCTTCATTTCCAACTTTATAACTTTTGGCTTCCTGTGTGAAAACCACTAGCCCTCTGATATAATGAATTCTATGTATACTATATATTAGACACTATAAAGTCTATGGATACATGCCTGATACATATGTGTATTTTTGAGATGACCATCTTAATCAGGTTCTTACAAAAGGTCCAAATGATTTTTTTCTCAGTTTCTGCACAGGAAAGAAAACGGCACCCACACCATTTGATCACTTGGTTTCTGTTCCAGTTTCCCATTTATTTTGTACAATATATTAAGAATCAATGCAGTGATCCATACTATATGGAAGTGAATGGTATATTCTAGCTTGTTTGACTTTGTTAAAATGTATATTGGAGGCCTACACACACACACACACACACACACACACACAAATGCACAGGATTGCAAGGCATCCTGGTCACCACTCCAGACCTGGCGCCATGTCATGTAGTTCTGTTCACATTTAAATATACACAAAAAAGTATACATTTCTATTTACAATTCCAGTCCTTTTTTTCCCCAATGAGATGTACTGGGGTGTGTGGTCACACCATACATCCACCCCCTTCACCCACACATTACAGTTCACTGTAGGTCATAGTCAAAATTTAATCTATACTACAATGTCAGTTAATTAAACTGTATACATATATGTATTTATAACACATTCTATAGGAGTTGCTCTGCAACCAAATTAAGTTCTTCATATAAAATGCTCTGTTAACGCTATTCCACGATGACGAGACGCCTACTTGGCAGTAGAAAGTGGGTGTCATGAAAGGATCAAAACCAAACATGGGGGAGAGGGAGGAAGACAAGAAGGGGGGTGGGGGGTGCTCATTTTATGACATGTCAGGAACACCTTTTCTATTGTAGATTACATAAGAACTTAAAACATGCTGACCAAATGACAAGGTTTTTTTTTTTTTCGAGGCACAAGCTGTTTCGTCACAGAGGTGCGGTCCAAAAGGAACAGAGGCTAGGTGACAAAAAAAAAAAAACAACCACCACCTAACGACCACACAGGGTGATGTGACTGATCTTGAAGCTTGAAGTTAATAGATAACAGAAATGTGCCATAGCCAGGCTGTCAGAACATGTTTGATTCTGCCAAGGCTGCTACGCATGGAAATGAGGTCTATTAATGGAAACAAGGTGATTGTAAATGACAACACAAACAATCCTCCTCCTCTTCCTAATGCACGTTAGAGGCAGAAGTAAAGCGCTTTGCAGATGGAGGTGGTCAAGTTGCACAGCCATGCTCATTGTCAGATGATGGATTCAGGTGCTCCCAGACTATCCAGAAATGCAAACTGTCCACTGAAGTCTCTGAAGCATTGAGCCCGACCCAATAACACTGGATCATTCTGGCCCAATTTTGTCACCCCCTCAAAAATACATTTCTGATTTACCCCCACCCTCACCACTCTGTGTTGATCTCTCACTCTTTCCCACACACACACACACTTCTCTTTAAGTGTGTAACTCCTCAAACACTTTCTGAAAGACACACACATACTTGCACACTCGCTCGCACACACTCACACACACTCTCTCTCTCACTCACACACACACACACACACACACACACACACACACACACACACACACACACACACACACACACACACACACACACAGGGTGCAGCAGCCCGTGCCCTCCCAGGTGTGATCAGCAAAGGTCCTATTTATACACCCCCACCTCACGGGGCATTGCCTGGAAATGGGAACAGACAAGCCGAACATCCACTGGAGAAGCCCTGGGTTAGCACCACACAGGACACACAACGTCACTCTACTTACTTACTGTAGAGGCCCACACACACACGATCATTAGCAATTCAGTAACATCAGTGATTAAAAGAAAAAGAAAGGGAAAAAAACATGGCAGATATGGAATGTTAGCCAACAGGTCTACTGTAACATTTAGCACAGTTATTTATATAGACATTTAGTAAGAGATTCCAACTGATAAAAAAATATTTTACATTAGTTTTTCCTCTCAGTTCACTTTCAGAGAAAAAAAAAAAGTTCTGTACAAATTTGGATCTGAAGACCTCTTCATAATGTTAACATTCTTCCTCTTATGTTTCAGTTAGGATAAATACATTGAAAGTGCATTAATAGCTAAAGTCACAGACTACAATTTTTTCCAGTTTTTTCACCACAGCTGGAAGAATAGGAGAAAAAAACGAGAACCAAAAAAAAATATATAAAAACATGTTCCCAGGAGTGCGGAGAGCTTGATCAAGAAATGATGACAATAATGACGACAATGACAATGAAGATGAAGATGATGATGACGAGACATTCCTAGAAAGGGGGATGTATGTTGTCATGTCACATCTTGCAGTCACACTGTCGCGCTTGGGGTGAGGGTGGGGGTTCAGCACAGGCACTGACGACGACGACGATGATGATGACACTGATGATGAAGACACCGAAGAAGAAGTCCTCAACAGATGCTTCTCAGCAGACAGGCGCGACCTGTTTAGCGTCGCTCAGCGCCTGTGACCCCCACCTGTCAGTCCGATATGAAGAGCACGAACGTCACAGGAAATGCACCCCTTCTCATTGGCTCTCCTTCTATATGGCCAAGCTGCAAGATGGAAGACAGGAAGTGACATCATCAGTCAACTGCACCAATCAACACATAGATATTTCTTGGCCATACGGCAATATATTTTCTAGAATGTTCTGTCCTAGACTGGTGAATGTTGAGCTGAGCTCCTCCTATTTCAAGATCAAGGTCACTGTGTTCTTTTGTTCTGTCCAGGAACTTTTTCCTCTCCACAGTTACAAAAGCTTTTTTGGTGTGGGAACATCTTTAGTTGAATCTAGATAAAGTGCTGTCAAAAAGATAAATAAATAAACCTTTGACAGATGAAATTTGAAATATTTTCATCTGCAGTTTTACTGCCCAAAATGACCACAGTTGTGTCGTGAGGCAGAAAACAGGCTTTTAGTCAACGTAAGTGAAGTCATGTGAAAATGTTACAGAAGGTGAGAGCAGAAAATGTAGCTAAGAAAAAAGAGGGAGAGGAAAGAGAAAGAGAAAGAGAGAGAGAGAGGGAGGGAGGGAGGGGGAGAGAGAGAGAGAGAGAGGAGAACACAGCTGGTCTGCATTCACACGGCAACGGCACTAAAAAAAAATGCCCACAGAGGAGAGAAGAGGAAGGAAGGCGAGTGGGACGCTGGCCCAGAATGAGGTCATCGCTGGGAGCATGTGTCACCATGCCTGCTGGCACACTCACTGTCCCCCTCGCTCCCACGCAGACAACATCACACTGGACGCTTCTCAGACACCATTACCAAATGCAATCATCCTCACCTCCCACCACACACACACACACACACACGCACACACACACTTAAAGTCAACTCCTCAGCCAAAGTCGTAAGGGTGTTAAACTGCTTTACAGGCCATACTGTGGTATGTCAGGTCCAGACACTGATGGATGGCTAGGTTATTGGCTGCGTAGGGGCTGCCTGTGACTTGGAGAAGAGAGACCCTGTCAGGGTGGGCCCCCCTGTGAGGCTCTTATAAGTCGGTTCTACTCACCCACCACTCCTGGTCCTCCTCCCCGTCCACTACGATCACCTCCCCCTCAATGAAGGTCAGCTCATCTGGATTGTCCGCCACGCAGTTGTAGAGCGCCTTCACACGCTTCGGCCTTTGTTTCTGTGTGTGAGTATATGTGTGTGTGTGTGTGTGTGTTTGTATGCGAGGGAAAAAGAGACAACGATATTGAAAATGTGTATCCATGTGTATCCAATCAGGTCTTGTTTCAGAAACCATCTCTAGTAAGATAGTTCTCAAACTTATTTTAATCTTATTTCATCTTTTTGAATTTTGACACCCGCTTCAAGAACTCAGTTCTGTTACACTTGCAGTATATCAGCACATGTGCTTGCGGACTTCAGATTTCAGAAGCTGATTTCAAAAGGATTAGGATTGCCCATTTGATCAACAATGACAGACAGGTCAGATAGGTCCATTATTAGTCCATGGAGTGTTGCATCATTTGAATGCATGTATGTATCATTAAAGTAACTGATGTATGGGTGATGACAAGATGACATGTGTTGTGTGTATGCATTAGATTTGCACTGACCAATGGACTAGATATTTAATGTGATGTAGTGGTGGTAGTTATAGCGTAATAGTAATTGCTATTACAGTAGATTCTCTTGGTATGACCATTTATATTTATTTTCTTTATTGAAATATTCAATGAATAAATTATTTCTAAAAGGTGGCCTTGAGAACAAAAAAAATTGATGCAGTCATACTATCTATGTCCACATCTATATCCTCTAAAGGATATAGACCTCAGCTGAAAGGAAATGACATGGAAAAAGGGCACACATATATGCCACATATAGTCGGAGTGTTGTGAACAGGTGCATGGCACAGTTGACACTGGAAGGAAAAATCTAATAAATTAGCTTATTTCCTCCAGCTTCATAATGCAGCTCACTGAACTAGATGCAAATACATCTCTCCTCACCCAGACAGTTTAAATATTACAGCCCCTGTCAAACCCGAGGGGGGGGGGGGGGGGCCCGGGAGAAGCAGGATTGCACCGTCACTTACCAATGCTGGCTTCCGCGGCACTGGAGCCGGGGGCAGTGATTGGCTGATGGTGTTCTGGGGGCCGGGAGCTTCTTTAGCTGCGAGGGAAAACACAGGAAATGACACCCGAGTGAAAACACAGCTATTTCCTTGCTCACCCCTCCCCTCCTCCCAGTGGGTCTCCACTGAGGTGCGGTCCTGTGGTCTGGGGGGGGAAGCCCTCCAAGAAATAACAACGGATGTGGATGTTTTGTTATGCTTAGCCCACAGAGGGGATGGAGAAGGTGGTGGTGGTGGTGGTGGACTTACAGTTAAACATGTTTCTCTGACATCTACCTGGTCTCTCAATGGAGCCGGAGTGAACTGGGGGTCCCTTGTTGAACTTGTCCATGCTGAAAGGCAAATGAATAGAGTGCTTTATTTTTGGGCCCGTGGCTGCTTGAGGATGCATTCATGTGACCACCGCGCTCCACAAAGCAGACAGCCCCTCGCCCTGTTTTCTGCTTTCTCCTCCCCTTACTGAAGGCCTCTGGACCTGAGAGAGCTGAGGTCAGAGCCTTACAACTACCCACTACTATCAGCACACTCTTTGTGTGCTTGATTGTGCCTTTGGTCTTTTGGTCTGGCAGAGTGTATATATGTGTGTGTGTGTGTGTGTGTGTGTGTGCAAGTGTATTTGTGCACGCATGCATGACCGTGAGTGCTTATACATACATACGTGCTTGTGTGTGGGTGTGTTTGTGTGCTTGGTTGAATGAGTGACTTGAGAGGGGAATTAATAGCCTGGTACACCAGCAGCTCTACCAGCTCTTTTCCCCTCCAGCGCACTCCATTACGGAGCGAGTCACCTTAACGCTCGCCACCGGACTGAAATCACATGTGCTGAGGGTGGCTGAACTACAACAAAGAAACCTATCCTTTATCCCCCTTTGCTCTGCTACTGGGAGAGTGGGGGGAAACAACTCTCTTTTATTTTACCCAGTAGGAGGGAAACAGCTTGCATCAGCAGAGAAATAAGCTGCACATGAGAAACTGAGGTCAGGAATACTGTACTGTAGTGGATGAGAAACAGAATGTTTGAATGCTTATGGGTGTGTGTGTGTGTGTTTTCTTTTTCATGCATGTGTATTTGCATTGCACGTGTATACCTGTGTGTACAGAGTACAAATACGTGAATCTATATGCAAATCTGTGTCTGCATAATGTGTGAGTGTGCATGTGTGTGTGTGTGTTTACCCAGATGATCCTGGTCCTCGATTCATGCCCTGGCTCGTCTTTGGCTGTGTGTTCATGGGGTCCATCACACTGACTGTCTTAGCCACGGGAAGAGATGCGTTGGGCCCCAGGACTGCAAAACAAACACAATGCATTAACTTACCACAGGAAGCCTCGTCATCACCCGACCCCTTTCAAAGGTCAACTAGTGCATCCTGGCTGTTTATCCGTCCCTACGGACTTGACCTTTAATGAGCTGCTCAGATACACACAGCACAGCATCCACTCAGTCATCTTCCCCCCATCCTAAGTCTATAGGCTTGTACACATGACCACATGATCATTAACTCACCAGTGCAGAGGGGGAGAGAGTGAGAGAGGAGAAAGAAGACAAGGGAAACAAAAGAAGAGGGTGAAAGGAGAAGAGAAAAAGAAAAGAGGAGGTAAAGAGAGGAACAAAGGGGAAAAGGGAGTGAGGGGAGAGACGGGGAATGAAAGACGAGTGGAGAAATAAAGATGGAAGAGAGAGAGAGAGAAAGAGTGTAATGGAAACTCACGGGTGGTGGAGGTGACGCGCACTGGGGGCACTGGTGGGTGCATGTTCGGGGGGTCGGAGGAGGACCTCTGCCGGCCTGACAGATCTTTGGGGCCTGGCTTCCACCCCGATGAGCCTGTCTGCCCCAGCCCACCCATCACAGCAAGCTGCCCTGAAGAGGGAGAAAGAGAGATAGAGAAAGGGAGATTAATACAACTGAACAACTGAATACAAGTACCACAACAGCACACAATAGTCCCATCATAAGGACAAAATAGCACTAAGGCAGAAGAGAAGACAGAATGGTCAGATGAACGAAAGAGAGAAAGGGGGGGAATGGTGAGTAAATGAGGGAAAAAAGGGAGAGAAGGCAAAAGGGAGAGTGAATAAGAAAAAAAAAGAGAGAGAGAGAAAGAAAGGCACAAAGATAAGGATTTAGCCAGTTAGAGAGGGGAGAAACTGGACTTGAGTACTAGAGAAAGCCTCAGCTGCTTTACTGGATCAATAGAGAGGGTAACTATGCTATGCAGTGGGGGCCCTCATACAGAAGACCATGTGGGACCCTGCTCTGTCCTCCCAGGAATCCTGGAGTGTCTCCAGACAGGAGCGGCCTGACACTCCACAGCGCTCTGGCCCATTCCAGCCCTAATTCCATTAGCTGCTGTGTGGACGACAATACTTAATAAGAACTCAGGAGTGGCCCTGCTTATTCTTAAACAAATTTCCCCAAGCCCTTG